>JAWJED010000046.1:3547054-3685247 GCA_033675135.1 Frankliniella intonsa | reverse complement strand
TTAAGTATGAACCTCGAGTTACTGATTTGTGATAAAAAAAGATTGATATTTGTTTTGATCTTTTTAACACTTCGACTTTTTTTATCTTCTTGAAAATCTTAAGATAATCTATTTTTAAATAAAGATGAGTAAAGAAGTTAATCTTTTTTGTGACGAAGTGTTTAATGCTGCTGAAGTGGAATTGACTGAATACGAATTTGTTGATGCGAATGAACAAGAAGATAATGAAGATGAGATATGTTTTGATGAAGAAGCCGAGATGATAGATATCGATGATATCGATATAGCTGATGAACTGTTTATTGAAAATATGGGAAGACTTCAAGAAATACTCGATTTGTTTCTTCAAACAAAGGATAATAGTTATTTGGAGCAGATGACTGATAGTAAAAATAATACACCCGAAGAGTGTTGTTTTGTAGAAAAAGAAGATCTTTTAGAAAATGTATCACAAATCACAATGTAAAATCAGATCTATTATTGCTCAGTATCATTTTTAAGAAGTATAGCTGTGTCTAAGAGAGCAAGATACTTTCTTTTAGTAAAAGAGAACCACATGATTTGACCTCTATATATAAACTTAACATGTGCGAATTTCCTTGCTAAACAGCACTTGTTTTTTAATCTTTTTTCTTTAGATAACCAGTTCTTCTTCTTATTAGAAGGCATCTTGAGAACTGAAACTATAAGAGAATGATGAAATTATAACAAAATGATAAAACTATATCAGAATGATATAATTTCTATCAGATTTTTATTAATTTTTTCACAATTTATTGATTACTGAATTCAGTACTGATAATTGAATTTGTGAAGACAGGACGACATCTTTCTATCTTCCATTTAGGCACAAGTGTAGTCATTGTACGATAATATTGTTTTTCAGGAACAAGATAATTTGGAAACCCTGAAAATACCAATTTGTCATCAAGAAGATATTTTTTAATTCCTTGAATATTGACATATTTATATTTTTCAAAGTCCCAACCTCCTATCTCATCATTAGACATTTTCTCTAACTCTTTAGCTGTGTCCAAAGACACACGTGCGATGACAGCATCTGTGTCTAAGTAGAGAATCGATTCGAAACCTTTCGTTTCCTTTTCAGCAATCATTTCACACATTGAGTAGAGTTGCATTCTTGCTCTTGCTGTCATACAACTTATAACATGATGAGCAACATTGGTAAGAGCAATAGGAGATTCTGTTTTAAGAATTGTAGATGCACCAGGACCCGAACGGATCATAGTCTTTGACATTTTTGAGATAATATTTTCAGCAAAGCTGCTTCCTTTTTTAATAAAATATATTGTATCTCTCATTGTTTTGAGTCCAAGACTTCCAAGAGAACTATTAAGCAATAGTTTATACAAAAGCCTTTCAGCACCAGTCGAATTCTTTTTCTTATCATACCAACTGGTGAGAGGTGTTCTCAGAGTTGTTTGAGAAAAGTAAAAGACAGCTTTGGGAATAATATTTGCTGGTTTGTATTTCTCAGCTTCAAACGACCAGATGTGAATAAGTTTGTAGTCGTCTTCTTTATAAGGTTCACCATCATGAGTTGTGAACGGAGTTATCATTGATTTTTTAAATTTATAATTTGCTGTGCTTTCTCGAATATTCTTTTTGTTTTCATCAGAATATTCAACATAACACCAAGCAGACCACATATAATCTTTATATTTTTCTTCAAAGGTATCAGACACATAGATAATCCTTTCAGGTATAGGAAAGGAAGCAACTTGATAAGGATATGAACTATTGATATCGATTTTGATGAGAACTTGATCTGTGTTACTCTTATATACACCTGTACGACAATATAATCTTCCAGCTCTGTTTGTTGCTTCAAAGAAAGGAACAGCATCTTTTGATATTTGAATTTCAGGATGAGCCTGAAGTATAGCTTCTTTGCCAAGAGATGCTAATGTTTTTGTGAGACACCATTTGAGAGAACCAACTGTGAAGTAAGAAACATTCATATTTTCATTTACAATTTTGTTGAACTGAAACATAGCAGAAAATAGATTATGCGTATCACCATGAACATATACACAATCTGCTTCATTTTTCTTATCCCATTTCTTATTCAGATACCAATTGTGTTTGAGAATAATGACGTTTCTGTTGTAGATTCTAGTTTCCAATCTCTCCTTAAAAGCCTTTCTTTCTCCTTTGGTTAATGTCTTGTAATAAGGAGTGAAGATATGATGTTCATTATTTATGAGTTCTTTGTAATAGTTATCAAAATATAAAAGTCTGTTGGTAAGAAGCTTTCTGTTGATATCATCAATACCATCTTGGGTTTTAAATAATGGTACTGTTTCTTCAAGATAAGATGCCCATTCTCGATGATCCTTATCGAATCCTGTCTCGAATAATGTTGATATTTCTTCAAGAGGAAGAGGCAAAATAAGAGAAGAATCGAAGAAGAAGATGTTGTCAAATCGGAATGAATTGATTGAATTATTTGACACATTTGTTAATTTGATATGGTTCTGTTTCGAACCCCAATTAAACTGTTCTATAAGCGTTTCAATCATAAACAGATGTTCTACCTTTTTACCATTATGAGAATAACAATAGACAATACCTTGTGTGGAAAGACATTTGAGAAAGATAACAAATTGTCTCATGTTTTCAAATAGATGTTTCTTGATCGTGTTGTTTTCATTATAAACAACAGCAGAAATCAGATTCGTCTCATATGCAATAAACTCAGTAACACCATTCCAATTGCGTTTTTCAGAACAAGATTTCTTTTTACCAGATTTATGTTTCCAACTAAATTCAAGATCCCAAAAGACAAGAGAACTAATCTTACCCCGATTAAGTGGTTTAGGTTTTATTTCAGGAACGTTCATGATTTTCTTATAAGAACTAGCTCGAAACAATTCCATGTAACCCATATGTGAATTACAATGAAAGAGATTGATGGTGTTAGGATCAAAGTTTTTGCTGAGTCGATAATGGTTGTAGACTACGACCTTTTTATCATAATGTCTTTCGACATCTTTCAGAGAAGTGTTTCGATTATTGAGTGGATGATTCTTTACTTTAGCTTCTGGTTCTTGACTTTTGATTGCAGATTTTGCAATACAATTGGTATATGTTGTTGGATAATGAACAACAGCAAGATGAATATCATTAATAACCACAACTTCATCTAACTCTTTTCCTGAACCAAATTGGAAGTTGCAAGGTCGGAATTTGATAGATAAGATCTTGAACATATGATCGGCATCAAGATCATTATAGGTCTTACTTAGAAACTCATTCTCCTTTTTTAGTTTCAAAACAAACTCTTCTAGAGTAAAACCATTATAAAGAGCACCACTAATATGTCCATTTGTTTTAGTGATAAGAAGTATTTTATAAGTTGTATCTTTGTCATTGTTGAGCAAGAGTGTATCGATAACTTCTTCCATATCAAAAACAGAAAGATCAAATCTAGTTTCACTTGCTGATTGAATTGTAAATTTGAGATTGTTTATGATTTTTGAATATTTGAACCACCTATGGAATTCAGGAGATGCAAAAGATATCTCAGACCATACTTTATCACAATCTATTACAGCTTGTTGAAATTCTTCAACAAGCTTTTGAGCTTTATCACAGTTTCGTCTGCTATGAAGATAACGCACAATACTTAAAGTAATAACTTGTGCATCGTTAGACTTTTCACATTCTATCAGCATTTCTTCTTTGGTCATAAGAAGTGAAGCAAAGTTGAAAAGAAACTTCACATAAAGACCGAGATTCTTCAATATAGAATATGGTGTACATTTATGTTCTTTATCTGGAAAAGGACCAGGAATCCAATTCGAAATAAGTTGCTTATATGCTTCAATACGTTCTTCTTCAGAGAAGCTATTAAAAATAGGATCATGGCGATTGATGTTTTGTAGATGAAATCTAACAAGGATGTAAGCCAAACCAGCAATCGACATTTCTCTGAATATCTGATTGGGCGCTTCAAAGAAAGACTTTGAATGTCTTGTTACAGCTTCTTCTATGGAAGTGTAATTGTTGATTGTACTTATTGTACCAGCATTTTTTTCTGAGAAAGCAACATTAGTCATATTTTCAATTGATTCCAAGTCTTCTGATGTGAGAGAGACGATTGTTTGAACTGGATTAGAAATATCATTTTGAGAAGAAGATTTCTTATCTTCTACCTCATCATCTAATATCAAGTTCAAAGCTAGTTTAGATAATAATTCGTCATAGTTTAAAGCAGAATCCATTTTGATATTATTGTTTAGTACTACACATTATTTTTTTCATTATTTTTTATTCATAAGTATTTGGGTATTTTTGTACGAGAGAGATAATATGCAATTGGTTTTCGATCATTTTAATGCTTACATTTTCCCATGCTCGTTTAAAAGGACACAAAACAGTTTCTTCATATCCATCTTGCATATCGTATCTTTGTTTAGCTGTAAGATGTCTGTCGTTGAAAAAGAGTTTAGGTGTTTCATAATCGACAAGAAATGATATATGTTCGTTTGAACTTATAGTAATATTAACAGTATCAGAATATCTTGATGCCTCATTCAATCTTATCCAATTCAAACACGAATTAGCTGATACAGCATCGTCGATAGATATTTCACTTGCTTCACTTGTTATTTTCTCTGGTGTGATAGTTATTCTTTGATGTGTTATTTTATTGGTTGCATTACTATCTTTTGTAATATTATGATTATACACAATAGAATGGTAAGGAAAGATAGATCTCCAATATACCATTCCTTGATGATCCATTACAAGAAACTCTTTGACAACTAGTATAACATCATTTTTATTATTTCGATATTTTAATTCTTGATAGAAATAACCAGTATTTCTATATTTGAAAACAAAAACCTTTGTGGGTTTGATTTGAGCACGTTCATTATTTATTTGAATGTCTCCAAGTGCTGTCATTTGTGTTTGATGTTCCTTCAAGATACTTCTATAAAGAAGACGATTAGGGATAGGTGATCTGAATGGGACACGAACGACCCAAGCCATATCAGAACCAAAGTAACGTAAATAACCCAAGCTTGGCAATACTTCAATCCCATGCCTTATGGCATCAGTTGGGTTTGTAAGTATACGTAATTCGCCTTTGAAAAGATCATTGTCTTTCAATGCTGGACTGAAGATGAAATGTTGTACAAGCGGAACCCTAGGATGGTGTGTTATTTGATATACATCGATGAAGTTTTCATCAATAGAAAAACCAACAACGAATTCTTTGAGATGTTTGAGAAGAAAGATATATTCAGACATTTTTGAGAAATCGATATCTTCAAACTGATAGAAGCATTTGTCACTGCAAAGACCCTTCGTCTTGTTTGGAACATATTCAACATATCGGTTTATTCGATTAATTTGATCATCTCTCACATCGAGATGTGGAGCTTCGATATTATATTTGCAAAATCGACCAAGGGCTTTGGCGTAAGCATTGAAGAAGCATCCATATTTCTTACTTTCTTCAAAATGATGAGAATTGAAAAGAACATCAAATATGATTCTCTTTTCTATGCTTGGATTAGAAAAAAGACGGATAGCAAGAAAACATGCTAAACGATAAGCAAAACGTCTCTTTCTAAAACCGTCTTGCTCTTCATTTCTTTTATTTTGTCTTTCGTTTTGTTTTTCTTTCTTTCTCTCTTCATCTTTCCTATATAGAAAAGGAAACTCATAATCATCTGGATTCTTTTTCGGTGGTCTATATTTGTTTTTCTTTTTTTTCTTTTGCTTATCATCAAATCTTGTCATAGTAGATATTTTAGAAAGAAAGTAAGATACTAAACTATCAAACTGTGTTTTATTTTCAAATGATGTTGTTTGATATTCGGTTTCATAATATTTCATGAAGTAGATAACATGTTCGTATGTTTGAGCCGTAACAGCATAAGTTCTACTGTTGAGTTGTGAAATGAAAGCTGGCTCGATTCCAATTCGTATATGTTTAGCTAAAGCCAATTGTATATAAACTGGTTTGATATTCAAATCGAGAATATATGTCTGGGTTTTTCCAGGTATTTGAATAGATGTTTTCGATATGGGTGATTGTTTATTATTATTTGTGAATGGTGAAGACTCATGAGCTTTTCTTGAAAAGAAAATGATGAGAAGAACTATAAATAGAACAATAAATAGTACGATAATGATGGTGTCCATGATGACCCATACTTACGTTTAGACAGAAGAAACTAATATAACTTCTCTTGTGTTTTGAGAGACTCCAAGATGGCTTTGAGAATTAAAGATTCCACCTCTTAATGTAAGAGATAGATCCATATTTTGGTAATACATGTCGTCACTGAATAGTGCAAACTTATTTCCTAGTGATTGAAGGAATACCACCATAGAAGATTGATGATTGCATATCATAGTGAAGTCATTACATTCATGATACCTGTATCTTCTATCGTTGATGAAGATGTCAGTTGTCGATTTGCTTTTAACAGAACCCCAAGGTCTAGATGTATGATATGAAATAGACCTTACACCTGAGTAAATATTTAAAGAGGGTATGTCGAGATAATCAAAAAGAGGGCCTGCAGGGTCAAGAGCAACAAATCTTTCTGGCAATACTTCTTGTGCCAATATGCCTCCTACTTGTCCTCCAAAGCTATGACCTATGAATGTTGTATCTTTAGGTTCTGGTTTCAATACATTCCACATCAATTCTCTTAAGTTCCTTATCAGTCCCATCGTTCCATAAAGAGAGAAAGGATAGTAGAAGATTGGTTGAGAACCAACCGAGTAGTCTGGAATAACAATGTAAACATCTTCTTGAAGAAAACGTTCCTTTAAGCCTTCAAGTTGATCTGGCGCACCCATACCATGAAAGAGAAAGATCCATTTCTTATCAGAAGGTAGTGTTGGAGTTTCTTTTATAGGACCCGAATATATCTTCTCACCACTCTTAAATATCTCAAGAGTTAACTTATCAGCGGGGAAGATATCAAGTTGAGGAAAGACAACATTGTAGGTATCAACTGTCGATGTCTTCTTCTCCTTTATCATCAGGTCGATCTGGCTGGTGTTCCATTTGAGCACATTCAAGATTTCCTTATCATCAGGCGATAAGGAATCTGAGTTCTCGTCAATTCCAATCTGTCTAATAATACTTTGGAATGCAGCTACAAGACTGTAGATATCTCCTACTTCTTGGTGAATTGTCTTGCATGATTCTCTTGAGTTGTTGACGCTTCTATGCAGAAGAAACTCTTCAGTACAAATAGGTTCAGCATATGATGATGTCAAGAGTGAGAGTGTAAGTAAAGTAATAAGCGCAATAATATTGGATGTTGTCATAGATTCTTTATTTATAAAAAAAAAGTGGTTTTGAAAAAACAATCGTAATTATTTATTATAAATGCCTTATAGCTCTTAACAATGTCTCACAACGATATAAGTGATATCGAAAGAGTTTACAATATGTCATTTGAGACAACAACAAATCGAAAGACATATCTTCAGATCTTTGCTGTTGCTCTTTTCCTTCTTGCGATGGGTACGGCATATTCGCTTGTTGCCTATCATCTTGATAATGAATATAATGCTCCGATCGAAACTGAAAAACCTTATCTCGAATTAAATACAAGCACGATAAAAAACTATATTACAGTTATTAAAAAAACACTTCCTATTATTGCTAGTGACAATAGTAGTAGTGAAAGCGATGAATATGATGGATATGTTGACGATAATTTTTTGTTTTAAAACATGGAACAGTTTTTGAAAGTTTTCAAAAAGAAAAAGTCTTCTATTGTAAGTGAAGATGTTGAAGCACAACATGAAATCGAACACGAGGCAACTGCACCTATTTTATCTTCTTCGTTGTATGTTCCTGTAGTACAAAGATCACTCGAAGATAACATGAAAATGATTATTTTTTTGATACCCAATATGCTTGGAGCTCTTGATGAGATAGAAAACATTTTTATATTTCTTTCTTCTTATCGTTCATATATAGGACGTGATACAACTAAAGATACAGCACATTTGCAGAAGATAAAGAAATGTCTTATATTTTGGCATACAACATTTACTATTCTAAATGAAAGACTATTCAAAGATTGATATCGATGATAATAGAGCTATATTTGATAGAGGTCGTGTTGGTAGCTATTCAAGCAATGAAATATCAGTATTGGTACTTCTTGTTGTAATTTTTATTATAGCTGTGTGTGTTTTCATTTTAGAATACTATGACAATCAATACATCAGAACTATCAAATCGATGTCGAGAATAAAAAAGAATCTCAATTCAACATCGAAGATTGTTGAGGAAGCACATTCTAATCATATACGAAGAGTATCTTTGCTTAAGAGTCTTAGAACTGATATTGACTTGAATAGCTTTCAATGTTATGATATGGGTACATATTATATACCAATGAAAGTCGATTCAAAGACTTCTACCTTTATTGGAATACGTAGAGGAAAAGGTAATTTCCATACTGTCCAGAAGGTAGAATCGAAGGATGACGCAGCTTACTATTTTTGTCAATATCTCATACAAACAGAAGAACAAAGACAAAAATTAGGATGTGGGAAAGATATGTTTGAGAAACTAGGTTATAGTGATCTTCTCACAAGCAATTCACCATGTAATCAGATCATAGATGTAGTATATCAGAAAAAAGGAGATTCATAAATAATATCTTTGAGAGAGAGATTCTTTGGGAGATTCTTTAAGATTTACAAGCTTCACACGATTCAGAAGTTGAACAAGAATATCTTGCAGATTTATCAAGCCCTGAAATAGGTACATTAGAGCGACAATAATATAGGGTTTTAATATTTGCTTGCCAAGCGGTGAATATATATTGGAGTACTTCATTCACATCATTAGTAACACAATAATAGTTATTAGAAGAACCTTGATCAATATTAATCGCGATTTCTTTCATTAATGAGATTCTTTCTTCGAAACTAACATCTTTAGCAAACTTTACCCATTTGGGTAGCTGTGGAAAGCTGCCAGGCGATAAAGAAGTTATTCCTAACATTTCAGCAAGTTCAGAGACATATACAAATCTATCAGCATTCGTAAACTGGCGAATAACGACAGTGCTTATAGGTGCTTCGAAAGATTCTACATTGTCATTACCAGTACCAGAAAGAGAAGTCGGCATCAGAGCAACAAACTGACTATTAGCAAGAACTTGTGTTTCATATTCCATCTCAAAAGGAATTTGTCCTTCTCTTTCTCTTGTAAGTCTTTCACTTAACAAATTTGCCATTTCTAACGTAAGAACTCTTTGAGTCTTAATATGAGGATGTAACATGGCATATTCGGCACTTGCTTTTCTCGCACATCTGTTTATGAAAGCGAGAAGACTTCCTAATAGCCTACTTTGAGGATATGGGAGATGATGTGTAGCCAAAGCATTATAAAATCCTTGAATACCAATACCAAGAGGTCTTTGTTCTTGATTTGCAATTCTTAAAGATTCATGTACATAATCACCATCATCAATCAATTTGTTTAAGATGAAGACAATATATTTTACAATAGACTCTAATTTGACAAGATCGAAAACCTTTTCGATAGTTGGTATGTGTGGGTTCTTAGCTTTCGAAGGACCTAACTTATTTATCACAGGATGATAAGGTAAAGTTACTTCTCTGAGTCCAATCGAAGATAATACACAACAGGTAGCATTATTATGAGGTGGCTGAAGTATTTCAGTGCAAAGATTGGTACCATTTATCTTTAATGGAGATGTGTTCATCTTAAGACCATTGACAGTGTCGGTGAAGAAGATGAAAGGTGTACCACTACTAAGACAAGCAGTTGAAATAGCTTTCATATATGTTATAGCTGGAAGATAACTTTCATAAAAGCCAAGATGTTGGAAGAGATTATAAAGCAACGAAAACCTTTCATTGCTCAGAGTGTATAACGAATCATCGTCTGTAAATTGCGACATCATCATTCTGCTTCGAGGTGTCAATGACAAGAAATATTCATTGAACATCAAATGTTGTTTAGCATCTTTGAATGTAAGATAAACGGGAAATAGAAACCACATCAATCCAAGACGACTTCTATTCATTAATTCATCTGGTATAGCAATACAAGGGAAGAAACATCTCATATCTGCTGTTATATTTGAGGCATGTCTTAGATTTATTATTCGCAATGAAGCTGGATCGTGTGCTGCTACTGTAATTGTTGCTGTGGCTGATCTGTTTTTGTAAGGACATTTGTTTCGAGCAGCAGATGCAGAAATAGCATCTAAGAATTCATCATGTCCGTTCGTTATACAAAGATCATAACCAATTCCGCCTTGTGTTTCTTGAATAGCAACAGATCGTTTATAACATTCTTGTACATCAGGATGCTCAAAGATACGTCCTTCATATCCTCTCAAATCTGCTTTGAGACTGAGAATATAACAAGAAGTGAAGATGTTCTTAAGTCGCCCAGCATGATAATTAATTGGAGTTGATAATATCATAGCAGAACTATGAATATAGCTAAATGTCACATGTTGATCAATACCAACGTTGGGTGGATTAACAACAGTCACTAATCTGAGTGAAGAATAAAGAGGATCTTCTACGTGTATCTTTTCATTATTAATGACGATATGTTTGAGATGACCATCAGCTAAAGTGAGAAGTGCATTTAATGACTTGTTAGATGTCTTGTGAAGAATTGGATATGGTTTTTCTTTACATTGAGTAATGATAGAATCACTATCCAAAAGCCCATAAGGGTTGAGATGACACATAATATTAAGATTCTCAATAAGACAAGGTAGTTCACGCTTGGTAAAAGGATACTTAAATTTCATGTCAAGAAGTCTTCCTGTATTATATGCTTGATTCACTTTTCTTCTTAATTCTGTTGTATTATTATTATAGATATTCTTTTCAAGAAGATTTAATCTTGGCATGAGTCTAAAATACAATTCAAGAACAAGAAGTCCAAGTATCTCAAAAGATATTGACACGACACGCTTACTTGCAAACATATTAGCAAGATTAATAAAGCAAACATCCATAACTTTGTGTGGATCAAAAGCATTATTGAGAATAAGTTTTGTTTCTTCTGAGAAGCAGCTTCTTGTGAGATATTCATAATGATATCTTAAACAATCAATGAGTATCTGTTTAACATTCTCGCCTTGAATGAAAACATAAGGTTTAGGATTAGCGAACTGTTCAAACAAATCGTCGATCGTGATTAAGTAAGTAGGTTGCATTTGAATCGACATACTGATTGTTTGAAGAATTTATTTTTTATATTTAGCTTGATTTTATAAAAATGTTTCTTTTATTTCAATAATTAATTATGGAAGAAAAATCTTCTTTATTCTTTCTAGTTAGGAAAAGAAATAAAGAATTCAGATGGCTCAATCGAAAAAGCTTCTTCAGTTTCTTGATTGCTGTTGATCATATCAACATCATTATCAGATAAAACTTCAATTTCAGATTCAGATTGAGATTCAGATTGAGATTCAGATTGAGATTCATTTTGTTGTGTGTTGATAAAAGAAGATGTCATTGTAGATATATGAGGAACAAACTCATGGAAAGACGATCCATCATTTTTCTTAGCGACAGCTTCAAGATCAACATGTCCGCTTTCAACATAAAGACCTTTCCTTTCAAAGAAGTTATGCGATTTTGAGATATCATGTGTGATAGACAATTGAGGACAAACTTCTCGGTAAGGTATGAGCATTTGAACGCTTAAGTATAATTGTGGGATAAAATTGTCGAATATTTCTAAAACTGTTTGAGCTAGATTGAAGGCGAAAAGATTGGCGCATTCGTATTTAGATACACTACCAATAAGAGGGCCTTCAACCACATTAATAAACGAATCGACAAATAATGTCTTGATCCAATTGGTTGTTTTGATACAAACACTATAAAGATCAGTTATATTGGGTTTGTCCATTCGAGGTAAGATATAGTTCTGAAAGATGAATTTAGCATTGTTGACATGAATAGTTTCATCAATACAAACCATTTCATTTATCTCAATAATAGGACCGAAGATATTGTTGTTGCGAGATTGAGCAATAGCTGCAATAATTGAGAAGAGTGAAATGAGCGCAACTTCAATTAATGTAGAAGTACAAAATCTTATGTAGCTAGATTGGAATGATACTTCTTGTAAGAAAACACAAAGATTCTTGAAAGGTGTTTGAAGTGTGTTTGGAATTCTTTTCAATAGAAAGATGTCTGATTTGTCAAAGTTGATAACTTTGTTTGTCATCCCATGAATGTATAAATCAGAAATAAAATACTTGAGAAGCTGTGCAGTACTTGCTTGTTCTATTTCTTCAGAAGTCAAATAACCAGCTTCAACTGCATACTTATCATATGCATTCAGATAAGATAAAGCAGTTTCAAGATAAGCAGTTTGATGAACTGATTCCATAAAACCCATTGTCGACAAATTCATCTGCAATGCGTTACTATTGGTGTTAAGTTCATCTAGACCTGCTTGTACAAAAGAGTCAACAAGAGCAAAGAAGATCACAGACATAAAGACTGTTGGATGAAATAATTCAGGATTTGAGTCTAATTTATAGTTACATTCTTCAGCTGTCCAAAAAGCTCTTTGTTGTGCATTCTTATTTTTGATAAGCTGCTTTTCGATTATCAAACCACATTCACCTTCTATTATAAGAGATAAGTCATTTTTCATCTTATAGAAATAATGCTCGTTTTCATTATAGTATGTATATAGACCACCACGAATTGGTTTGGGTTGATTCAAAACAAAAGGCGAATTTGATAGTTGTCGGTAAATCTCTTTAAGTAGCTCGTTGCGTGTTTCTATATTCTCAAACGACATTTTTGAGTATTATGTTTGTTGAATGATTTTTTTGACAGATGAAATAATTATACTTTTTAAGTATAATATCTTTAATTTCACTTTTTTATAAAGCCGAAAGATAAAAAGAGAAAAAGAGCAATATCGAATAGAATTAAAATTTAAGCCCTTTACATACAATCGTTGTAGTCTGCAACTTACGATATGTATCAAAATCTTTAGATGAAGTTCTAGAATAAGAATCATCCCAACCTTTTTTAGGAATACAAAGGTTCCAATGTGCTTTCTCTTGGTACATCACAATGACACTCTTATCGTAAGAAAGAAAGCTAAGAAGATCACACTTACAATCATAAACGGTATCGGTGCTTTTCTGATAATATAAGATACTGACAATATTATATTTCCGAATAATGCAAAGGAAGTCTTTATCAACTGACATAGAAGCCCATCTCATAAAATGTTCAGTTGAAGGATAAACTGATGAATTCATTAGCATATGGATTAGATTTCTATCGTGGTCCTTTTGTGTCTTCGGGTTTTGAATTGCTTTCAATGATGGATGATCTGGCAAACCTTTAAACTCGCCTCTTAATAGATTAATGTTAACCATTGCATCAGCACAGTAAAGAGAACGAAGTTGTACAGCCTCTGGAATATATTGATTGATTAGTACAAAGAATAAATTCAAACAATGAAAAGCGCACAGACCATCACCAGGAACATCGAGTAAGGTGAAGATATGATGTATATAACTAACAAGAGCAACTATGTTTGGATCTTCGTCTTCATGGTCTTGAGAGGGAGGAAGATATATCTTAGGTGACATGATAACAAATATCTTGTTGTTGTATGCGGTTACAATATAAATTTTCATTTCTTTTTTCATTTTTACGTCTTCACAATTAAAAATATTCAGATAGGAATAATACAACAATAAAAATATATATATCAACAATAATAAGTACGATAACAAGCAAAAGCAGATCGATAGAGCAGATCAAGCAAAGCGATAGAGTAATAATAAGTGTGCACACTATATAAGAAGGTAATAATATGGAATAAGATAATATATGGAATAAGATAATATATGGAATAAGATAATATATGGAATGTCATAAGAGATAAGCCGAGGTCGTCATCAAAGAACAATTGTAACAAGAGAATGTCTTAAGAGAATGGATTTGCACCCAGATAATCGGGTTCAGTGGGTTCAGCAACACTCTTCAAGACAGATGAAACTGATGGCAAGATGTTGGCATTCAATGGAGTAAATGAAGTGACGAGATCACTATCAGGACTGGTACCATCGCGAACGAAGCTGTTGAGAGCATCGTTAGCCAAATCCACAGATTTATTTTGATCAGACAATTTTGCCCAGTTACAATTATCTGCAATTAAAGAAGAAGTGTTGTCGTTGCCGAATTGAAGAGGAGGAGGGAGAGGAGAGGAGAGAGATGACGTTGTAACAACATCATCTTGTTTGTCGGGTTGTTGATTTGGGTTGGTATTAACAACATCAGAGGTTAGTGTTGGCGCATCAGCACTCTGAAAGTTGTTTGGATTTTGAGGGTCCATTTTCAAACTCAAATCAACAAATTGAGAGGACGAGAGCCCCGCTGTGATTGAGTGGTCCGCGGAGGTTGAGGGTGTCGGTGGCGTGTATTGATTCTGGAAAGTGTTTTTCTGGTGGGGTTTCTGAGGGCCTCTTGATCCTTTTGGTTTGTTAAAGGCATAAGGAGGCTGTGATGGGTTGTTGTTAACTGATTTCCGACCAGTTTGTGGGAAGTAAGGTGAGAAAGATGGCATACCTTGTTGCATAGCTTGTGGCATAGTTTGTGAGAATGTCATCCATTGATGTAACATTGCACACATCTGTTGCATGATACCATGTTGTTGTATGAGCGTTTGGTTAAGATTAGCTATCTCTTCAGCTTGGGCTTTGATCTTGCTTTCCATGTTCTTTAGAGCTTGAGTGGTGGAATCGTTTTTAGATGAGAGCTTTCTAAAATTCTCAAGATCGGTTTTCGATGCTGTTTCATTAATCAATTCCCACATTTGATTAAACTGTCTATCTCTCAATGAGACATCATGAAGACGTTGTGCGGAGATGTAAGACAGATCATTCTTCAACTCTACAAGCTGACTCATCACTTGATCTCTAAACATAGTAGTCTCCAGAACAAGATTGTCTTTCACAAGGTCAACGGTAATCGAAGGGATAGTTAATGTATTAGAGGTAGAAGATGATGTATTGGAGGTAGAAGAATTGGTGGCTGCAGTATTGGAAGACTTTGAGTTTTGCAACAGTTTGGCATCTTTAGCTGGGAGAGGAGGTTCTTGAGCGGGTAAAGGTTTGACAAGTTTTAAAAGTGCATCCTTGAATTGCTCCGTCTTTTCATCCAAACTGTTGTCAAGATACTCTTTCCACACTTTGGCATTCTTCAAAACTTCATCATGTTTAGATCTCATCTGACAGTAACCATTCTTAATCAAAATGAAAGTGACTTCATTTTTCTTTAAGTTGATAATGAGGTTAACAAGATCAGAAGCACTGGTTATCTTCCTACCATTATAGATCGCATAATTTTCAAAGATACCAATAACCGCATGCTTGCTAGTTTTATTGTATCTTGAAGAATTCATGAAAAGGTCTAAACAGGCGAAGAAGTTCACATGGGAGATGTTAGCAAGAACATCTTTGAACTTCTCAAGTGGCATGGTTTCAAGATCTTCAATTGTCTTATCAAGCAAAATGGAAAGTGCTTTTCGGTTTTGGTAAGCATGTGTATAAAATTGATTTTCAAAGAACGAATCAGAACGTGTTGCAGGACGGAAGTTGCCTTCGGGATCTAACAGAGCCTTGAAGATGTTATTCTTCGTTCCTTTCCAGTAACTCAAGATCAGCTTGAACAGCAGGGTCATTGGAACGGTAGAATCCATTATGATTGTTGTGGTTAAACTTTGGTAAGTCGCGATTGAGAAATCTCAAAACAGTACACGCAGGGTGTATGGGATACAAATCTTTCTCTTTTTTTTCATTTTTTTAATAGTGAAGATGTCACGACCACCATACCTTACTCTTGGCGATTTAGAAGGAAAAAAAGATTCTTGGGTGAAAATTAAAAGAGTTAGATTTCTTGGACAAATGAAGTTGTTTTGTTCAACAGCAGCCTTTTTTACAAAGATTAATTTGAGAAAGGATAAGATCTATACTATTCTTTATATTGGTTCGGCGCCTGGATCTAATTTCTTCATACTTTTGAAGCTTCTTCAAGAATACAAGCTGATTGTTCATCTTTTCGATATAAATGAACATGACAAACGTCTTAACACTTTGAAGAATTTAACTATCCATTCGAAACTCTTTACACCTGATATGTTTCCGGCTTGGACTAATATCGAGAATCTTATTTTCATTTCTGATATCAGAAGCGTTGATGATGGCCAGAAAGAACCATCTTTAAAGAATCTTCTTACAGACTATAAGATACAATTTGATGCATATGATATCTTAAAACCATCACATGCATTTCTAAAATTAAGATATCCATTCCCAACACAAATAAAAAAAGATTTCAAGATGATGATTCCACAAGGAGAAGAATTGCTGCAGATATGTACGGGTGACTCAAATGAAAGAAGACTCTTCTTGTCTTCCTATAAGAAGTATAAAGCAGAAATAGATTATGCTTCTTGTGTAAGTTCAGAATCACAAATGGCTTTTTATAATAATTATAGAAATGGTCATAAAGCTTATGATGAGCATGTGTTTCAATACTACATCGAAAAATTATTCAACATATGTAATATCGATCCTGATACATGTCAGAAAGGATCTATTTCTCTTTTGATGAACACAATCTCTGCTGCAATAAGAGATGATAAAGTTTTATTCTTACCTTTTCAAAAATCTATCAGACCATAATATTGGGCGTAATAAGATATTGTCTATCGTCGAAAAGTGGATAATAGTTATTCACTTTAAAACTTGGAGTGTTTTCAAAGTTATCAACTTCTTGCACTCCATACAAATCACCTCTTGTCGATAAAATATTAACTCTCACATCTAACTTCTTGACTATCTTTCTAATAATATCTTGATTATATTTTATGATTTCGATTCTCATACTATCACTATCACTTGAATTGATTGCATCAAGCACATTACATTCTTCATAAGTACCAAGAAAATATATAATGATATATTCATCCATAAGACACTTCTTTTCTCTCATAAGAGGTATAATCTTACTTGCACTATCATAAAGGGAAACACCTCTTCTCATATAATAGTCAATAGTCTTTTGGAATCTCGTTTTGTCTTTGGGTTGTGTTATGAGCTTATCAACAGTAAGGTTTGCATAAGTCATATGTACAATATAGTCAATAAGAAAGGATCTGTCGATATTAGTTGAGCCAGATTCTAATTCTTCGAGTTCAAATGTGCGATAATAGACACCATCTGATACACGACCAACTCTTCCTCTTCTTTGCATATAAGAAGAGAAGTTGATTTTGGTTGTAATACCAGAACGAAAATAAGAAGAATATTGCTCACCAAAATCGAAGACAGCATGAGCTTTATCAATTGTAATTGAAGATTCTAAGATATTAGTTGCAAATACAACAAGACAACCATGAGGGTTTTTAAATCTTTCAACACAATGAGGATCTTTGATGGCTATTGCTCTTGTATAGATCATTGTTTCGATATCGTAAATAACATTTTTGTCGAGATATCTTTCAAAATCTTCTTTGAGTTTGAGACATTTGTTTTCAGAAGAAGAGAATACAATAATAACTCTTCCTGCACTACTCTCGTGAAAAATGAGATTGAAAAGATCTTTAGGTAGAAATTTATACTCGTCTATCTTAAATCTAGTTGGTCCTTGTACATGTATACGCTGAAGATTTGGTATAGATTTTTTAAGAGATTCGAGTTCGGTATCTATTGTAGCTGATATCAAGATAAGTCTCGGTTTATTCTTCTTATGAAGAACTATAGAAGTCCAGATATCTGTGAATTTTGAATGTTCGTGAACTTCATCAAACATATATGTTTTTACATTTTGAAAGATGCCTGTAAGAACATCAACACAAATATGAAACATAGTAGAACTTGTTTTAGCATAGTTTTTAAGGTTGAAGGGTACATCTTGAAAGACTACATTAAAAGGCGTTCCTTGGATTGCTTTAAAGCCTGTATTCTTCATGTAAGTCTTTACGGCACTTGTTGCCATTATTTTTCTTGGAACTGAAAGCACAACACCCGTTTTCGAGAAAGTGATCATATCGGTTAAGTCTGATATTGGTTTGAAGCCAGAATAGAACAGATCGTATCTCCATGCTAACATAGGAAAAACAACAGTTTTTCCTATACCAGTTGATCCAGTTATTAAAATTGGGTTATTGCTTTTGCATAATTTCATAAAGTCTTTTTGTACGTTCACCTCAAGAGAAGCAAAGTTAAGAGGTTTAAAATCAAAGAACAGTGGTTTGAAATCATATGGTTTTATTTGTTCTTCATGAGAAGTGACAAACCCAATTGTTAAGGCACAAGATAAAATAGCAATACCAACTTTATGGTTGCTTATATCTATAAGTTCTCTATTGGTGTTAAAGTAATGAAGAAGTGCTGCACTTGTTATATACTTGCCAGTTGTATACGAAAAGAGTTGTTTTTCGTCATTCCATTCTAATTGAGATAAGTTATTGATATTGAGTCGAACTGTTGTACCCTTATCACTTAACCCAACTATATTATTATTTTCATCGAAAAGAAGCTGTGAAGAAGAAAGAATCTTGTAACATACATAATAGACTTCCTTTACCCATTCAGGGTTTTCTTTTATCAAAACCTCAATCGTGGGTGTTATCTTATAGATTGGAAAGATATTCTTCGTATTAGGATAAAAGAAAAATTCGTTCATTCTGTTTTTTAGACAATATGAGCTGTAGTACGTAAATAATGTCCAAATCCTATTTGAAGATGTGTTGGGTGGATCTCATTTATGGTGACTAAAATTTTTTCATTGTTTTTTATTCTTCTCGTTTCACCATTAATTTTGAATTGAATAGAAGAATCTCTACTATCAGTAAAGTAGATAATATCACTTAGATTGTTTGTGAGAATAGTACAATCCAAATGATCATGAGTTCCATAGAAAGTAATATTGTCTTTATCTTTAGATTTTATTTGGAGATTAATTTCAACAACATCTCCAATATTATATTGTAAGACTTTAGATTCGGCAACAACAGTGAATTGCCAAAGCCCGTTTCCATCATACTCACCATAAGATATATTTGCATTTTCAATATCTATCTCTTTTATGAATAAAATATGATAGGAACGATTTGTATATGTTTGTGCAACCTTCTGACGAATATAATCAACTAATTTAGGTCGTGTCTCTCTTGCTTCAATAATGATATCGTAATACAATGTAACTTCTTTTGTTTCTATAACAGAAGGCACAATAGTTGTTGTATTCTGACTAGGATTCATTGTAAGTTTCGCATAAAATGTTCAAAGAATTCTTGAAATGTATCTTCTTCTTTTATATTTTTAACTATTATTTCAAGAACTTTTTGAAGATCTTCGATGAGGTAAGATCCTTTGGAAATAGAGTCACTATGTCCTATGTCTTGAGCTGCTTTTTTAACTGCTTTACTTATTATCTTCTTTAGAGATAGTTTTTCGCATTTGATTAACTCAAAGAAGTGATGAAGGAAAATGATATTGCAGCCATATGTTCTTAAGTTTTTAAATGTAAGTTCATAGGACTTTAAAAACCTATTAATCTTGTATTCGCTTATAGGTTTGTTATCATCTTGAATGACAAACATAAATTCTGAATTTGTGTTGTGTTCATAAAGGTAAAGAAGACAAGCTATAAGCAGATTATTATCTTTATCGATATGAAAAATGTGTGATACTTTACTTTTACCAATAAAACTTATATCGACTCCTGTTTTGTTGAAAGTGAAGTGTTGCTTCTTCAGTGTTCTTATTCCAATTGACTGATACATATCAAAAGATACTTGTTTCCCTAATCGTATGAAGGTCTTAAGTTCAAGCAATATGATGGCTGAGATGATGAAATTCTCATCTTTATCTTCTTGTTTCAAATTCATCTCAACTATATTTTTGATATCGTCGATAACTTTGGCACATTTGAGAAAGATTGTCTTTTTTGTTGTTTTTCTAATGTCAACATAGTTTTTTCCATAAAAATATTGTGTTTTGCCATTCTTATCAATACCCAAAAATACAAGACCATTATCGGCTTCTTCTATTGACTTATTTTTGACAATACGAACTTGAGATAAGTGAGATGGAATTGGGTACTTTTTGATAATGTCGTAGATGATATGATCTGACGAAAGAACAACATTATCTTCAAGTATAACTCCATTACTGTAAATATAAAAAGATGTATATTTTATGTTCTTGAACATTTTAGAAGATGAGAAAATATGAATATTCAAGCATCTTCTGATTCATCAGAATTATTCATAGTGTTTTCCATTTCATCATCATCAATATTATTTTCATCATCATTAATATCATTTTCACTATCTTCATCATCAGTCTCAATAAGTTTATGAGGAGAATTGGGTTTTGGAGGTGAAATATCACCATCAGAAGGAAAATGGATAGCATTTAATGGTATTTTACCTATCTTACGATTCGAAAAGGAAGATGAGCCTTTATCGATTTTGAGATTCGCCATATGAGATGTAAACTTATCTTGAGAAGATACGAGATCGGCTTTTTGTTGTTCTGACATATTATTCATATCATAATTGATTACCTTTTTCCCATTCTTTTTCTTTGGCTTTTCAGTGACTGTTTCATCAGAAAGCTTAATAGGATTGAAGGATGGTCTATTAAACTTAGGATTAGTATTAGCGAGAGTAGTTGAAGTCTTTGCAATAGTTGCACTTCTTGCAATAGCATCTGTTTTGCTCGTATCAGCGAACGTATATTCAATCTGATGTTTGAGAGCATTAATTATAGACTTCGACATTGTACTATGGTGCTCAGGTGAGATATCTTTAATAAAAGATGTGATGATAAGACTGGTTAGAATATACATCTGCAGTTCAAACATGTGAAATTCATAAATAGTACTATTCTGATCGGGGATAGTATACACAAGTGAAAATGCGAACCAGTCGAGAGGTCTTTTGTTGTCATTCGAAAGATTAGGAACAGAATCTTTGTTTTTATTTAACTTCTTACATTTGAGATGATTGTCAGGTCTAAAACAAGTCTGAATAATATCTTTCATATTGTGAGGAATATTAGCATATACTTCCAATATATTTTTAAGAAGCTTCAGTGTTTGAGCGAGAGATTTCTTAGGATCTATCTCATTCTTTTTAATATTTGCTAATAATTGATTGAGAATATTAGTAAGATTTGTAAATCTGTTTGGATTAATATGACATTCACCAATCAATCTAATTTGGTTCTCGATTAAACGAGAAAGTGTTTCAGCTTGCTCTTTCGTTAGGTTCACTGGTAAATCAGAAGCTTTCTTTTTTGAAGTTTCTCTATTTCCAAAGAAAGTGAAAGCATTATCCTCAGCAAGAGATTTTTCTTTTTCTTCTTCGTTCTCATCTTCACTAATAGGATTTTCTTCTTCGACAGGATTTTCGATTGGCATGACGATAGGTTCAACTTTAGTCTGCGATTGAGAAGAAGAAGCTTTGGAAGCGTTCTTTTTCTTAGAAGCGGAAGTAACTCTCGTCATCATTGAATGTGAGTATGAAACTGATAACAGTATTGCAAGTTTTGAGCAATGTCTATGGTTTAAGAGCTCAGAAGCTTTAATACTTTTTAATCCATAATTTCAATTTTTACATGCTTAAAGACGTATGCGAAAAGAATAAGACATAAAGATATTTAAATAAAAGCATAGGTCAAAATGGAAATAAGCCAAGAACACTTCTTCGAATTATTCGATTTTATTCGAAAAAACAGTTTTAAACCAGCACTTCTCTCAATTATATCAGAGAAGTTTAAACATTTGGATATTGATGATGCGACGCTCGAGATTATTATCAAGCTTGTACTTGAGAACGACTCATTGGCAAACGATATTCTTCTCATCATCATTGAAAAACTAAACGTCAAGATAGAATATAATGTCAAGATAGGAATGGAGACTGGTGAGACACAACATAAGAAAAATGTGATAAGTAAGTGTTTTGAATATCTCGATACAAGATTGAGAATAATTATCCTCGATGCTGATGTTACAATCCGTTGGTCTTCTTCTTCTATATATCCACCTAAAGGTAAAGTTCAAATAACGAACGAAGATCCTATCACAACTGTTGAACCAAAATCAGAAGGTTATAGAATAAGAGGTGATATACTTATTGAAACACCATATATCACATTATTATCATCGAATGTTAGATATAAGGGTAGATTGAGACTTATTAACAATAAAGATGTTATTGTTAATTTCCAAGACGGTAAGGATCTCAAAGAGATTTTTGCGAAATTCCTTCCAGTTCTTTATTCTCCTCGCATATATACCTTTATGGGTATATTTGCACATTTTAGTTTTTTGAATGATATGGTATTGGATATTATTAGCTGTAAGAATGTTAGTAATGGTACTAACAGTTTGATAAAAGAAATAAAATCCCAAAAGAAGATACAGATAACAGCAAAGGAAGGTACATCAGATATTACTGTGAACTGTGAACATAATGATTTGATTGAAGAATACTTGAATGGTAAAGAGTATACAAAAGATATGAATGTACTTCTCTTAAACTTTTTTAAAGTTGTTGGTGGTTTAGCTTATTGCAACTTATGTGGACAAAGAATTGAAAGCTTCTTGGTATTTGAATACGCAGAACAAACGTTCCTTGTTCCAAATGAGAATATTATTTACAAGAAGCCATATTCAAACTATATTGGTCTTGATATATTTGTTGATGATTTTATGATTCACTTCCAATACTTGACCAAGATAAACTTTACACAATACACACCACTTATCATCATGAGATTAGTTGATGAGATCGAGAGTATCTCAGACAGAAGAATACAACTGGAAGAAGAATATAAGAAAAAGAATGTTATTCCTGATTATATCTTCTTTTCACGTCTCAATATCAAATATTTCAATATCAATCCAAGAGAAGATAGTTACTATACCAACTTGAGACATTACTATACCAACTTATATCTCTTTTATATGATCTTTGCACTTATGAGCATGGAAGATTTCAACAACGTATTGAGAAAATTACTTATCAAAACAGACACATCGATGATGCATTTCATGTGCAGAACTTGTGCTGTGTTTTTGACAAGATTCAACTTAAATATTTTTGAAGACTCTAAACTGGCAACACGTTTAGTTAAGACATTTGATATTATTGGAGAAATATTGTCTGTACAGTATTCCAACTTAATTGAAGTAAAGGATTCGAAGTTTATTTATTTCAGTACTGATAAACAACAAATCCTTGTGCCAATCGATAACAAAATAAAACTTCCTAAACCTACTATACTTTCACCTATCATTATGAGTATAAATAAAGAGAATAAAACAATTGCAAGTTACTTTGAAGCCAATAGACCTATAATAAGAATAGAAGAAGATATGTGTAAGAAGAATTCTGTGAGTATTCTTCAACCACAAAAAATAAACAAAAAACTATTGGAAGTATTATATCCTCTTTATGATCAACTTACATATTATTATAATGAAGTACCCGTAAAGATAAACGTAGACGGAAATCTCATAAGACTGATAGGACGTAGATCGACTATTGTTGAAGTATTCAATATTGGAGAATTATTCGATATTAGTTATCTTTTACCTGATAGTATCGATAAGAAAACCGTAGAACTTTTTGACTTCTTTCATAAGTCAAATCCATATCTTTTCTTATCAGAGTTTAGTGACGATGTCGCCTTTGATATAATGGAAGCATTCATAAGTGAAATTGAAAGATACGAAGATCTTACAATCTGGTATCCAACACAAGACCTTCCAACAACAAGAGACGGTCTCACAGAGTTTAAATTGTCTCTATTCAATAAAGAGGTTGAAGAGTTCTATAATAAATAATACAAAAAATGAATAAGAATATAGATCATGAGCACACACGCGTTGTAATGGAAGTACTTCCTTTATCTGAAAAGATACAGCTATATATACCGCCCAAAAGAGAACTCATACTGCCTAAAATGGATACATTTGAACGTAAAACCAAGACTCTTCCAAAGAAAACATATTTTCTCAAAGAACCAAAACGTGAAGCAAATAAAAATCCAATTATAGGTGATGCTTTGATACAAAATCAAATGATATGCGATATAGACGAAAAAGAATTTTATAATTTGTCAAATAACCATAAGTCTCTTACAAACGACTATTTCTTCGTGAAGGGTAGATTTAATATTAAACACTCATCAGTTGCAATAGTTATGACAAGAGATAACTTTGTCGTTGTTGGAAAAAGAACACAAACTTTTGCGTGGACATCATTTGCATACAATATGACTAGATATTGGACTAAATATATAACTGGACATATGAAACGTGAAACACTTGAAAGACTTCTATATAGAGAATTGACTTCTAAGTTTTGGCTCTTTTCGAAGAAAGAAACCGATCTTCTGAAAAGTTGTGAATTAGAAAAAGAATCACCTTCTCTTTATCGTTGTCTTCAACACTTCCCTCATAGTTACGATAAATTACAAATTGAAGGAAGAAACACAAAAGATCTTATCTTCCTAGGAGGACATCCAAATAAAAATGAGACTATGCAAGATGCGCTTTTGAGAGAACTATCAGAAGAAGGTAATATAACAAAATGTGCTAGTCTCGGTCTTCTCGGCTCACTCACTATTCATGATAAACGCTTTAAGGAATCATTTCGTTGCAATCTTTATCTCTATCACACAGCATATTGTAAGAAAGAAGTTCAGGATAAATTTACTCCGAATAAAGAAGTAGAAAAGATATTATTTATATTGCTACGTGAACAACAAGCTCATCCTCTCGAAATTGTTCAGAATTGTCTTTCATAATGGATGACAATATTTTACAATTCAAAAACCAGGTTATCAAGATGTCACTATCTTTTTTATTTCTTCGACACTTAGAGCGTTCGGAGTTATTATCTCATTATCATGTTTATAAAAAAACGATTGAATTTCTTAAAGCATTTTATCATATCCATCCAAGTTTCTTAGACAATTCAACACCAGTATATGATAGAAAAGAACAATATGAGATCTTCAAAAAGATGATAAGTTATTTACATAAAAATTTTAGTTGAGATTCTTTTTTCCTTTCGTTTTAGAAGGAATAGGTGTCTTACGAGATACAACAACAGTCTTAGTCTTATTGCTTTTCTTGGTAACTACTGGTTCTGGTTCAGGTTCAGGTTCAGACTCTTCAGGTTCAGACTCTTCAGGTTCAGATCCTTCTTCTTCCGTATCATTATTCATTTCTTCTTCAGATTCTTCTTCTTCCTCTTCGACTGGGGGTGAAGGTATCTTTTTATTCTTAGTAGAAGATTTCGTAGCAGAAGATTTCGTAGCAGAAGATATTTTAGATTTGGGTAGTGAGATAGAAGCTTTCTTAGAAGTCTTTTTCGTAACTACTGGTTTCACTTCTATATCATCTTCTTCTTCTGTAGCTGCAACTAAACGGCTGCGTTGATTTTTAATTTCAACCATATACTGTGCTGCAGCTTCGTTTTCTTGAGCAGAGAGATAGGGATCGTAATCGATCACCATTTCATCAATATCTTTTTCATCAGGCTTGCGAGAAGCATTGTAAAGTCTTATGGCTTTGTTTAGCTTAGCGACAGCTTTAGCCAATTTAGCTTCAAAAGTAACTCTTGCTCTACATACATGACGATAATCATCATCATCGATGATATCTTCAGTATAAGTGATATGAGCTTCATATTTTATGTTGATTTTCTTCTTTTTCTCAACGACATTATAATGATCAGGTTTGAGTGTACCACTACTTCTCATATGTTCTTTGTTGAGAAGAGACAAGACTTCATTGAATTCTTTATCAATATTAGGAAGAATATACTTGTTGACTGTAATACTATAAGTAGTATTGACGATACAAGCAGTCAGATTTAATTCTATAATACCAAAGAACTGACTAATATTTGGATTCAAATCAGGACTGACAGTTTGTTCAATAACTGTAGATAAACTCTTATGGAAACGATAACTAACATTGGGTACAATTGCAGTCATCGAAGGACCATAAGTAGCATCTTTCTTAGAACGAGTCGCAAGAAGTGTAACATTTGCTACTCTCCAATTGAGTTTCTTGAACGAGTTGTCTGAATTCATACCAATAGTGTATTTTGGATGAGCCGACTTACTGGGAGTCAAAGAACAAACGATAGTCAGTTTGTCTTTTTCAATTTCCTTGTTGATAATCTCTTTTTGTTCATCGGAGATGTTCTCTACGACATAATTACTATTAGTAGTCGTAGACGCTTCTGCATCATTGAATGTGACTAAAGATGCAGATGCTAATTTTCTCGACATGATGAAGGAGACAGGTTTCTTAAATGTAAGAAAGGTTTGAAAGGAATATAGAAGACAAGATAGGTTTTATAAAAAGATAAAGTTTTTTTCAATATTTCTATTTCATTATTTCTTAAGATATGCTTTGTAAACATATAGACTTGTCGACCCTATTAATCCCCCAAGACCTCCAATATAGGTCATGGCGGTTATATAGATAGGGATTGCCCTCTTGAATGTGAGTACAAGAATAAGAAGTACGACGAGAACTACACAGACTATATAGAGACATAGCCATAAGATATCAGTCATTGCTTAGGAAATATATGATTGTTTGCCTCTTTAGTGGTTATAAAAGACAAACCCAAAGTTGAGATTATTTGCATTATCTTAACAGTATGCTGTGGAAGTCTTGCTGCCTTTATTACAGGTGTTAATCCTGCATTTTCACAAGCAAGACAAGACCAAAATGTGCTTCTTTGTTTATGCATTTTAGTTGCGGGTTGTCCACAATGTTGACATATCATAAAGTTTTTTCTAATCATAATATTATCAGGCTGCATTTCTTCTTGAAGTGCTATTGCACCAGTTTCTGCTTGAGCCATAAGATCCATCTCACTCATTCTCGAACCTGATACTTCATTATTAGCATTGAACTCAAATTCTTTCTTGACAGAATAAGAGTCTTGTGCTGTTTGCGTAAGACGACAAACAGGATAAAGACCAGCAGTCCAAGGTTGTGCAAACATCTTTCCTGTTTCAGGACAAAAGAAGTATTCCTTCCTATTAGCGATTTCCAATGCTTCATCATGAGGAATATCGTATGTTGTTTCGTATTTATTAGCTGTCTCATTAATAAGTGTAGCAAGAGAAATTTGAGTAAAAGGTGGAAAGTCTAACTGAATAGGTCCTCGTGATGGTTCCCAAGTTGCGATCGCATTTGCAGCCTTCACTAAAGTCGAAAAGACATTATAAGTTTCACGACCAATAGTTGAGAAAGAGTTAAGAACAATCTCAAGTCTTCTACCAAGTGCATTATAAGGCATAGCAAGTGGATCGAAAATCTCTTGTATGGTAAATTTCTGTGCACAAAGATCACTCAGTTTGTCACCTACAGCTAGTTCTTGCTTTGAGACTATATTATATTTCCATCCATCATCAGTCTGAATGAGATTATCAACTCTTCCTGGTTGTTTATTATCGTAAATACAGCTTTTATCATTTTTAAGAATAATTCCATTCTGAACACGAAGAACAACTTCATTGTTGAATGCTTCACCTTCTCTTATAGCAGATTGTATTCGTATCTTACCATCTTCATCGTAGTTAGCATTATTGATTGCTTGTCTCGAAACATCTTTCGAGCTAAAAGAATCAGAACTTTTGTATGGTTTATTTTTAATTGCTTCCATAAAGTTCTTAACTGTACTTCTATTGATAGCACAAGAGTCTTCAGCATTGTGATAAGAAGCCCATCCAACATACACATAAGTCGAATAGGTTTTATCATCAGCTTTAGTTGCAACATTGACAGGATTCGTAAGAAAAGGCTTATGTTGATGTCTCGCAAGTGTCTTAGAAGATTCGTTATTGTTGAGAAAAGAAGATGTGATAGAATTGATATTATTCTTTTGTTGACCACAAGCAAACGTAGCTCTTGCGCCGTTTGTTCTTTCAGCATCGTTTGAAAGTGCTTCATTGAACGATCGGCATAATATACCACCAATAAGAACATAGTCAACTCTTTTTCTATCTTTCTCTGAGAGTGCAAGAAACTTTCTTATTCCTAAAACATGATTAGTGTAAGTAAGTTCTCCACTTCCTAAATATTCAAGAAGTGTATAATCTTGAGCACATATCTCTTCAGGTCTCAATTCAAAGATTGGATCGTCTTGATTATATTTTGAGATGTTAAGTATACCATCTTTTACAATCATTGCGGGTCTAAACATGTCATGATGACCAAAAGATATCCTTATGTTATTATACACTGAGATTGGAAGAAGAAGCGAAGTTGAATTACTTTGCTTGTAGTTTGGTACTCTCCATATATCGATAAATAAAGAATGAAAGAGTCCTTTTCTTTTCGATTCTCTTAGATCTTGAAAGAATTCTTCACCATGCTCTTGTGCAACAAAGCCTATGACGGCACTCGATTTGTCAATGAGAGTAATGAATATATCGTTTGGATATGGTATCTCAGTCGAAGCAGACTTGAAATATTTATGGTTGAAAATGAAACTAAGCACAGCTTGAGTCATCAATGTTTGTGTTTTTAGTGTCTTATTACCAGATGTGACAGCTGCATTCAAATTATGTTGTAAGTTGACATATTCATTATCAGGAGTTGTGGCAATACCAGTATGTAAGAAGTTGCTTTCATCAACATCTCTTCTTTTTGTCTTTTTGAGATGATTTGTATTTTTAGTTCTTGTATTGACTTGATTAATCTTACTTACTTCAGAGAAAAGAGTTGCAGTCGCTTTAGTTGCAACAAACATCTGTGATGTCTTGGAACTCATAGCTGAAGTGAAAAGTGACTCTTGAAGCCCAGTATCAATTTTCAGTGGTTCATCTTTTAGTTCACTTGTGTTGAGCTTTGCTTGTTCAACTGCAAACTTAGCTTTGTTGAATCTTTGTTGAAGTTCTTCATTTACTCTTTTGACAAAAAGCATGCCAGGAGTATATGTTCTTATATGCAAAATGTGATCGTTACTTGGATAAGGTGTGCTTTGAAAAACAGCTTGCAAGTATTGAATTGTATATTCTAAGAGCGTATAACCTTTCATACGATATGAAGATTTTCTAATCGTATTCGGTTTGAGAAGCTCTTTGCATAAGATTATCATAGAATTTACCATAGGTAAGAATCCACCAATGGTTTCATTTACATTCTTCAACGTTATGTGAATATACTCAGATATTTTTCTTTTAATCGATTTCTCTTCGTTTGTTTCGAATGTATCTTCAATTTGTCTAAAGAAACGATATATATTATAGTATGCTTCTGGGTCATAGATTTCAGTTCTTTCAGGATTGTTTATATCTTTCTTTGAAAACAAGGCGAGAATGATATCTTCGATTTGAAATAAAGAAAGACGTGTAAGATAAGATATAAGATGTATAATCTCAATCGATGGTAAGAAGTTTCTTGTATTTTTGGAACTAACAATAAAACTAGACTTCTTTGTATTCATAGTGAAATTGAGATATTGAGGCTGCTTATATTGTTCTTCGGTAACAATTCTACATGTGAACGAATTAACAAAAGCATTAGTTTCATAAGAAGATGTCTTCGATTTGTTTTTTGTTAGTTTGACTTGAGGAGAAGAATTGTTTGAATCAAGAAGATGTATAAGAGTCCTTGTGACATGATTTTTACCAAAGAAACAGCAAGCAAATTCACAAGGGTCATCTTCTTCTTTTGAACCATCAACAGGTCTTCCATAAACACCAACGAATACGGGTACTTGATATTTGTGAGTTGATGAGTAACTGACGTGATTAATAATCTTATCAGGGTATATCAATTGTTTATGAATTGTTGTCCTAATATGAAATATACCTTCGTACGGTTCGCCTTTTTCTTTACAGAACTTATAGCTTGAGGAAGGTGGTATATATTCAAGAAACTTACGAGTGAGTCTATATATAACTTTGACACCTTTGTCGACATAAGTTCTAAGAACAACATCCTTACACTCAAAATAATGAGGTGCATCTTCAAAAAACTGTTGATAAGATACTATTGTATTTTTGAGTGGAATTATAGGATATTCATATGTTGGTTTGAGTACACCTTTGATAAGCTTTTGTTCAACACAACTTAAAATATCCAAATCGTTGGTATTCATTTTCTTTACTCTAAAAGAATTGTTTTATTTCATTTATTCATAACATGGATTTTGAGAAATTTTATTTTGATGCGCTCAATACAGCAGATGCTGTTAAATCTTTAAAACTCACAAAAGAAGAAGAGGCGAAAGTTTTAGCATGTGAAAACAATTTAATATTTTTAGGAAAATTATATAAAATAATCAATGATTCGAAAAATCAAAAAATAAAAAGCGAAAGTCAATTAAGAATTCTCAGAGAAGAAGAAGAAAGGAGGCTTCAAAGGAACCTCGCTTCTATTTAACATCTTCTTGAAGTTCTCAACATATCTCATTTTAAGCTCATAATCATTAATCATCATCTTGGTGAAAAGAGCACCATTTTCTGATATATCTTCCACCTTTAACTTATCTAAACTGCTTACTCTCGTAAGAGCAACATTCAAAAGACCATATTCGAACACTTGTCTTATCTTGATACAAATGCGTGAGAGTGTAAGACCTTGAAGTTTATGAATTGTTGAACCAAAACAAATAGTAACTTGTGGTTTGTATGTTTCTGTTTCGATACCAATTTCGCATCTTCTTATATCAACTGGTCCGTAAGGTGTATCTATAGTAGCAAAATTTTGATCAAATTTCATAAGAGTTCCAAGTGTACCATTAGGAACATGTTGTTGCTTCTCAAGAAATAACATTCTCATTCCTTCTTCAAGATGATCAAACCCCTTATGTCCATAAAATTCATGATAACACTTATAGTTAAATTCGAGAGCATCTCTTCTATGTGTGAAAAGATAAAGTGTATCTTTATCAAATTCTTCTTCTTTGCTTAATATTTCTTGAATCGCATATACGTCTCCATTTCTGATACGATTACAAAAGTCAAATAGTGTTTTATCATTCCTTAAAGACTCTACCAGCTCAAATACTTTCCATCTGTAAGGAAAGTGATTTATGCGCCAAAGAGGTATATCAGACACAGGGTCAAGTTGAAGAAAATCACCAATACATAATAAATGCACGCCACCGAAATCTTCTTCGCTCTCAAATATAGTTTTTAACACTTTGTCAATTGTCATGAGAAGATTGATTCCACATGATGATATTTCATCAATGATAATAAGATTGTTTCTATTCACTGCATCAAGCCCAGTTTGTGTGACAGTTTCTCCTTTTATGATCTTTGGTTCATCCTGCAAATCTTTGATATTTATTCTTTCGTTATCAACAACAACTGAAGCTGTAAGATAAACTTCATCTTGATAATTAAGACGAAAGAAAGAATGAATTGTACTTCCTCTTACGTTTGCAGCAGCTATACCAGTGTGTGATAAAGAAGTAACAATTATTTCTTCAGAAGTGTTGTAATGGTCGATAATGGATTTAACAAAAGTAGTTTTTCCAGTCCCAGGAGGACCAAGTACACAGACACCAAGAGCAGCTTCTTTCTCTGATATTTTCTGTTTGATAAAATTAGAGATTTCATTTTGTTTTGGAGTCAATGTCCCCATCTCTATTTAGTAGATCTCTTTTTATTACCACCATAAGCTTCGTCGTATCTTTCTTCGCTTCCAACATCATTTTTTATAGAACTCTTTTTGATAATATTTACTGATGCTTTCTTAGGGAGAGGAGGTTTCTTGCTTGTATTTTTAATTATCTTTCCACCCGAGTTTTCAGGTATCTTCTCTTCAAGATCGATAAGAAGTTTTCTTCTAGTTTGAGGACACGTAACATAAGTTACATTAATCTTATGTGGTAATCCAGATATACCAACAAGTTCTGCTTTGTCGACGACGCCATTAATTTTTGAATTTTCTTTTAATATATCAGTTAATGTTTGTGTTTCTTGAAGACCTAATTTTGAAAAACTAGTTCTCAAACTTCCTCCTTGTGAAAGCGCATGTTCTAAGAACTCACGAAAGGTCTTGAGATCACCATTGATAGTGTGAGCAATAATTGTTGGAGATAGTGACTCATTGTTCTTCTGAAACTCTTTGTTAGCCATTTATTAAATAAAAAAACATGAGAGCTTTTTTGGAAAAGATCAAGAAGACTTATTGCTTCGATTATATAGGAGAAACGATCGCTGATGATGTTGAAAGACAAACTATTGCAGCGAAGATACTTGATAATTTAAAAACGCTTAAACCTGTTTTCATTTTCAAGATTCTTGCATCTGCACTCGAGCCAGCTTTGAGATACTATTGTGGACAAATTAGACACAATCCCTTTGTGTTGAAATATATCCATTCTTCATCTCTCAATTTTCCTATCGAACAATTATATACTGTCGATCTTAATGTTCTTCTTCTTATCTATGAAACATCTTTCCCCTTTATTGATTTTCTTAAAGTTGGAGATAATATACTGAGATATGTTTTCATAGATGTTCTTTTCACATCTAAAGAACCTGGTCATAAAACTTGGTATGATGTAATCTTGAATATTGCAATATGGGATGGTAAATCAGCTCCTTATCTTATCGATAAACCCGAAGGTCTCAAATATTATAGTTGTCGTGATGTAGATGCAACAGTCAATGAACTTCAAACACGTGTTATACTCTCAACTTATCTTGAAGATCATAATGTAATAGAGTCTGTTGCTAAGCTATTCAAGATACCTAAGTTTAGTAGACAGAATGCTATCAACTGTAGTAAATATTTTGATAACAAAGAAGCGTATCGTGAAGTACCCTTCATACATCCTCTCCAGTGTGAAACAGAAGCTTTTCTTAGCGTTTCTATTGAATATAATACTATCATGTCTCATGCTAAGCAATTTCAGCTTTACCAAGACGTTCTTCGAATTGGTTTTGATAGACTAAGAAAAGAAGAAAAAATGATAGTTGACGACTTTGATGGTGAGAAAAAACACTTCACACGTAAACAATCACCTCTTCTTAAAAAGAAGCGTGATAAATCTCAAACGTGGGAAGTGAGTAACGAATACAACTTTATCATTCGTATTCTATGTGAAAAGAATGGTATTGATTTTGGAAAGAATGCGCTAAAAGTAGAAGAGAATTTTACTTTCAAAGAAAAACCATCGTCTGTTGAACATATTAGTCAAATATTACTCTTCATCTTTGAAAAGATTGAAATGAATTTGAAAAAGGAAAATGTTACATATATACCATAAGCGATTTCTTATAATATCCAAGATAAAAAAAGACAAAAGATTTATCTTACATCTTATTTGATGTTTTTATGTTAAAGATTCATAAATAGTTCTTGTTGTGCATGTCCAACCTATTTCTTTTAAAGCAGTAGTCATATTTTTGTAAAATGCTCTGAGAGGTATACGAGAGCAAGGACTCATAATGAAATAGTAAAATGTTCTTTCTGCAAGATTGTCGGGCGCATAAGTTCTTATGCATCTTCCTGCATATTGCTGCACATCTGTCTTTGTATTGTATAAAGAAGTGACAAAGACAGTATTACAAGAAGGAAGATCAAAACCTGTTCCCAATTTATCAACAGTACCAATCACAACATATTTTAGTTTATCTTTTGTGTATTCATTCACAGCATCATGAACTTCTTGATTATCTATCCTCATAAAAGATTCAATACCTTTAGATTTGAGATTCTCACTATAGTAGAAAGCTTCTTCTTTAAATTCGACAAGAACAATAATTCGAGCATTCAGAGTTTGATAATGAAGTAAGATATGTGAAGTAATAAGTGCTCTTCTGTTTACATCTTCAGCAATACATTGTAATTTTCTCACATGTTTCAAAGTTGCTGTTGGTGCTGTGGCAAACAGTTTGTAAGAAGATGTACGATCAAAGTTTTCAATGTATTTGTCTGAGACGACTGCAATTGCATTTCTACGAAATGGGTAATCGATTTTAACAATCTCACTTACAATTATTGGCTTTCCCATATATATTTGATTGTTAAGTCTTGGTGTGGCTGTCATAGAAAGCATAGCATAGAAGGCTGTATGAAGGAAGAAGTCTCGTATAGAGCTATCATTCATGAAATTATTCACATGAACTTCATCTGCTATTCCAAGTGTAAAATTGTCTAGAAGATAGTTTCTAAACTCTATATTACTCACATGTCTTGCAGGGAAGATAAGTACATCAGGTTTTACGTAACCTTCTGTTTTTGTCTTTTGAAGAAAAGATAAGACACCATTGACTGATACGTATACATCAATATGAGGAAGAGCTGCGCGTAATCTTTGAGCAAATTGTGTGGCAGCAAATTTGTTGTGAGTGATAATAAAAGTCATATTATAAGGATACTTGGATATGGTTTGAATAGCCAATAAGGTTTTACCAAAACCACAATCAGCTTGCACACAAAAGTAACCAGGTGTTTTATCCTTCAATGATTTGTTCATATTCTCAGTAATTACACTCATTACTTTTCTTTGTGGTTCATAGAGTTCGAAAGTCTTTTCCATATTTTTTTGGATTTTATGTCTTTTTGGAATTGAATGTTTTAATCTATTCACATATTTGAAGTCTTTGTCTCCTGTGATACCTATTGGAAGATTGATCATTTGTCCTTGTTGTGCATTTTCAACCATATAGTTATTTCTTTTGAGAATATTAATCAGATTTTGGTCGTAGAATGCATGAAGTCCATTTCTGTCAAGATAATTGGGTGTCATGTCGGGATTAACAACAAATTCCATATTTAATAATAAATACCTTTATTTCAGATTTTAGGAAGAAGATCTGATAATGGAGTAGAGATAACAAACCTAGGATTATTCACAAAGAAAGGCACAAGACGAAATATATCTTTTTCTTTATCTTTCACGAAGAAACAAGAACCGAGTTCGTTTGAAATGATGATTGGTGTTTGTGGTAAAAGAATATCGAGTTTATTTTTAAGTGTATCTTTTGATATTAGAGATTTTATTTTTTCATAAACATCTTCAAAGGTAAATTCTATTTTATTATAGGCAATCAGTTTTAACATTTCCCAAATATAAACACTTTCGAGTTCTTTTTCGATTGTGTTAGAATATAAAGGTAGGTTTCTTATTTGTGAAAGAACAATATTTGTTGCTCCAGCTTTAATTTCTAAATAAATAATCTTCTCGATATCGTAAGGAAGAAGTGTTGAAGGTTCGTCGGGACTAAGATTATTTTCGATTGAAATTAAATCGATATCACTCAACATATTGTCATAATCTTCATCATCCCCAACATCCTCATCGTTGATAATATGTAATTTCTTTTTATATTCTTCCATCTTCTTTATTTGATGTGTATAGCTTTCTTCTAATTTGCTTATTGAAGTCAGTTGTGTATTTGATTTTCTTAAGTAAGGTTTCAAATCGACATTGTTAGGTATTGCAGTGAGAATGAAAATATCAAAAGGTTTCTTGACATTTTTATGAGAAAAGACTCTAATATTTCTAGTAAGAATTTGACTTAACTCTGAAAAGGTAGAAGGTATTGTGAGAAGAATTGCTCTTCGCGTTTCTTTTATGGTACACGATTCAGCAATCATCTTTGAGGCAAAGATGAGAGAGATATAAGATCCATCATCATTCAAACTTTGATTAAACTCGTCAAGAAGAATATTGATATCAGACGATTTATCATATTTGGTTGTATGATAAGAATTGATCATAATATATCGCATTGGGAAACACTTAACGCAAGTCTTATTTTTCCCACAAAGGTAACAATGAAAAGATTTAGGTATGGGTTGGCCGAATTCTACTAGCTCATGTGCTTTCAAAACATCTAGCATAAATCTACCTCCAATTGTTGCATTTTCGAAGTAAACAAAACTCTTTCCACCTGCAGGTGTATCAATAAAGTTTTCAAAGAGATACTTAATCTTTCTACTGTTGTTGAGAGTTATAAGCTCATCTCCTTTGAATATACCATTTACCAGTGAAAGTGAAGAAGTTATTTGCTTTGTATTCTTGTTCTTAATATCATCAGGTATAATAGGACCCGTAAGTGCAAACGATTGAGATAGTAAATCTTTCTTGAACATCTTGTTATTCATTTCGGGTTCTATGATGTTGTAAACTTTAGACTGTAATGGACCCATTGTGATTGGTATGAATGGCAGTTGGATAATGGATTCGCCATGAAAGTGTATAGGTGGAACATTGATGCTTTCTTGCTCATAGTAAGATATTTGCTTCTTGACACGATCAATAAGGGCAAATATAGTATCTTTAACTTCAATGTCAGTTACCTTCTTTCCTTTCTTGATGAAATCAAATTTATTTAGTTTCTCACGAAGCAGAATGCTTGCAAACGAGATAAATGATGTTACTGTATTTGTTAAAGGACTTCCAGACATCAATACGAAAGTAGGAGGTTCAGGACATTGATTAAGATTGAAGAGAAGTGAAGTGGCTTTATTATCAATCCAATGATGTGCTTCGTCAATGAAGATAACGGCATTATAGAAATACTCAAGTGTTAAATCGTTTTGTAGTAATCTTCTTTGTATATTATCTTTTGATTTGATGTCTGCTTTGTTTTGTGTTTTGATTGTTGGTGTCCATATGAAACCTTTATTCAAGATATCTTCGAACATCAATTTGGTACTTTCATTTGTAGTGATGATAATTACACGATAGTTTTCAGAAAGAAGGATGTTGGCTGTTATGCAAGTAGTAAAGGTTTTTCCTGTACCCATAGAATGATAAAGAGCCACATTTTGTTTATCTTTTATCTTATTTAGAAGATAATCGACGGTTGCAACTTGATGTGGTTGTAGATAAGGTGGTGGTATATTATACGAGAATTGTTTCATAGAAGTAAAAATACTTTCGTTCATTTCGAGTTTTGAAGTTGTATACTTCTTTGAAAATTATGAAATAGAAATGATGCTTTAATAAGAAAAGCGTTGATATTATTTGTGAATACAATAGTGTTTTTATGCAAAATGGAACGTTTGGTTCGAAGAAAGGATATGGCAATCCATTGGCCAAATCGAATATATAATTTAGAAGAAAGGAGAGAAGGTTCATTTGCATCACCACCTTATAATATGTGTGAGGATATCTCTGGTTACTATTATAATGATATCAAGATAGAATCGTCGATTGATGATCCTAAAGAACTCTTTACAGAAAAAAATATGTTAATTGAAACTGGAAATATTCAAGATACCAATACAGCACAACTGAAAAGATTATCTGTCTATGATTCAAGTTTTCTCGTATGGAAAGATAAAGATATTTATATCAAAAGAGACAAGTCACAACAAGTCATATCTTTAGATACTGACTTCTATGTCAGCTGTCAAAATGGCAGTTTGAGAAAGTTTATCGTCTTAGTTATACCTAATTTTGATTCTATCTCTATTGGTCTTCCTTATATTGCTCGAATTACTGACAAGAAGTTTAGAGTTACTTTTCTATATCTAGCCACACAATCTGTCATCTTTCAAAGCAATCAAACTGTAGGCAGAATACTTATCGCAACAGATATGCGCACAGATGTCTTAATGGAAGAAGTTCTCATACCAACACATTTAAATGAAACATTCCAATCTTCTCCAATCACTGACGAAATTCGTAAACTCCCATTTTATGTTTCTGATAGTACTCTCTTTTGCAGACAGACTTTTGCAATCAAACCTGGTCGTAATGTAATTGATACTGGATTGGTTGTGAGAGAAAATACAAAATATCAATTCCCTGAGTGTACTTTCTTGTTACATCCTGACAATGTTTATTTGTTTGAAAAGAGTCGTTTTGTTGTTCATTCACAGCTTTTTAACACATCCATGTATAAAACACTTATAATTATCATTGTGAATAGATATTCTAGTGTTTCTCATATTCCCATCTACACACCCATAGCTCGCTTTACACTCTTTGTTTCTCCAAAGCGTCGTGAAAATGTTACTGCATATTCACCAAAATTTAAACATGAGCATAAAATAGAGACCCTCAATACAATCCTTTCTGGAAATAAAATTCCTGCTTATAACAGCTGTCCATATCGAATCAAGCCAAATCGTCGCTTCTTCTTGGAAATTGCTCCAGCTAAAGATATCAGAGTTATTAGCGAAGATAAACTATTGGTTCCTTCCTTCACAATTCAAGCTATAAGTGATCAAGACAAAGGATATGAAGGTGATATTGTGCTTCTTCCTAACATTTCTTTTAATGTAGGTCGAACTGACAACGAACCTGTTTATGATGTGAATAATAGACTTCGAATCCCTAACATAGAAATGTATAATCGTGACACAACCTTTTATTTTCCACGTGGATCTAGATAGAACGAATTTTATTGAAAAAAAAGAATTAATTGTTTCTTAAAACTATTTAGATTAAAAAAAGATAAATTACAAAAATACATCATGAGCGACAATATTGTTATTGCATGTCTTCGAGCAGATGTTTGTTTACCTGCTCCTAGATATAAAAAGGTTTCGAAAGATCTTTATCATCGCTCTGCAATTCTAGTAGAAGATAATATAGAAGTTTTATTATCTTCAACTGTCACTGATCCTTCACATCCATATATTCATGAAGATTTTAGTTTGGAGAAAGGTGTTATTCAAACACCTAACCATTGTGATATAGTAAGAATGACACCACGTGCTGCTGGTTATGATATCTGGACTTCTGAACACCCGCATCTTCTCTTTCAAACACGACAACCATATGTTATTCCAACTGATTTAACAGCATGTTTGATGACTAAGACAACTAAACCTGTCTATTGTCTTATCATTGGAAGATCGAGTGTTACCACTAATTATATTCATCCTTATATGTATGCTCTCGAACATAGAACACCATTTGAACTTCCCATTGTTATATCACCAACATATAAATCAGTTATTCAAAGCAATCAAACAATAGCTCAAGTTGTTATCTTTCAAGATTATACTGATAAAATTTCTGTCGAACAGTTTCTCACACAATATAACGATAAAGAGTCAGTCGATTTCTATTTTGAAGGGAACCTTATTCGTACAAAGAAAGATATCAAGATCAAATCAGGCAAAAATGCAATTGATCTCAATTTGAGACTTAAAGATGAAGTCATAAATCAAAAGGTTGCTTTTATTATCTGCCCTGCAAAGATCAAAACCTATATTGATCCAAAAACCAATTATTTAACCAAATATGGTCTGATTGATTCTGATTACAAGAAAGATATTTATGTTTTGATTTTGAATCGATCTGATAATGAATATATTATTCCAAAAGATACTCCTATTGCTCAAATTGTAATTATTAAGCCTCTTCTTGACGATACTAATTGTCTTAGTAAGTTGAGAGTTGATGGTTTTGGTTCAACTGAAGATAATGTATGTGAGCTTGAAATCCCACGAAAACTTCTACCAAAGAATAGCATCAATTCCTTATTTTACAGCTCTAATCCTTATCAAACCGAAGATGGTAAAATTAATCTTTTAGAAGAAGCTGCGCCTTGGTTAATGAGAAAACCATCTGTTAAGAAATGTACTGTTGATGAATTTATCAAATCTACAAATTTATATACCAATACGTTTCCTAAATTCTTCACTCCTGGTGATAAAGAAACAAGTGATCTCTTTTCCAACTTTGTTCTTAAAGATGAAAATGATCGTATTATCCTTCAAGACCCTTAATCTTTTTTATTGAATATCTTGTAAAAATATTGAAAATATAATGAACTTTTTTTAATCGATAAGATGCCTCGCCTAATTGGAGCTTGTAGCGATGTCCATAAATACAAAATAGAAAATGAAAAAGTGCATATTTTGAAACATCTTACCTCAGAATACAATGACACACATGCATTTGTTGAAACGGTAGCTAATACCCCTCTTGAGCCATACTTTGATGAAAATGCAGTTCATGAACAAGCTCCCATTCAAACAACTTCTCATATTAATCTTTCAAGAGATAAAGATGAAAACTCTTGTGCTATCTCATTTTGGAAAACAAGAGAAGTACATTCTGTTAACCCACGTTTGACTAGTTTTATGTTCATAGCTACTAAATTATTTGCTTATAGTATCAACCATCCTAAAAAAAAGATATATATGTTGGTTTATGGCAATGTAAATAATATAAGCCGTACATGTCCTTATTATCTTTCTCTTGATGAAAATCCTTCAGAAATATATATGGTTATGACAATAAGAGAACCCATAGTCTTTCAAAGCAATCAAAAGTTATACAAATTTATCGTATTTGATGATCATTCGAATATTGTCCATGCCAATAAGTTATTAAACTCAATATCATCTCTACCTGAAAACAAACCATTTAAGCTGGTCAATAATAATATTATTACCACAAGAAGAATAGAGATAGATAAAAGTGGTAAGGTTCCTCTTGGATATAAACCCAAACGAAGTATTCAAGACAAAGATTTAACTTTAATTATTTGTCCATTGGATTTTGATAACCTCTACAATACTGGTATTAGATGTGATGTTATTGAGCCTCATCAACGTGGTGAAATTTATTTACATTTTGAACCAAAGAATTATGGCATTACTCTTTTCCCAAATACCACTGTTGCTAAAATATCAGTTGTGCGTTGTCTTCGAGCCAAAGATAAATATTGGGATGATTCACCACAAGCGTTTCGTTATGTTTCGCCGATAGAACTTAAAACTAAAGACTCTCATGAAGGCACTTTTACCTCTTATCCTAATGTGATAAATAAAAACCGTTGGACTCATCTTGAAAAGGCGAATCTAACTCCTTTAAAATCCAATACGGCCACTGAGGATCCTTCTATTATTAGAAAAGATGATCTAAAAAACATCAGAGAACTTATGTCTTGTTGTCCTTTTCCGGATGATTGCTTAAGAATAAATAATCTTATTTCTCTTCATGAAAATGGTCTTCCAAACACAATTACAATTAATGATGACGGTGTAGTGATCATCAAAGACGAGCCAACATACTAACACAATCTTCTTTATCTTCTTCATCTTCTTTTTTTTGATTTTATCTTATATATATGCATTAACTTATATTTTGAAAAAAAGATAAGTTATTCTCGAAATATCGAGATTGTTATTGTTTGTAAAGAAAGTTGCTATGTTGAGCCTAAATCGTTTTCGTGATAAAAGATTACGTCTTTCCGACGTAGCAGATGTTCGCATACAATCATGGGTCAATCAACCATTTCAACCATCTCTTGATCCAAATTTCCGTATTGAAACGGTTGATATTCAGACGGTTGAATATTCTCAATTCTTCAATGATAAAGAAGATACTTTCTCAATCAGTTTCTGGAAGACAAGAGATATTATAAAATGTGATGTTGGTCTTAACATTATTCCCACTCAGCTTACTGTATCTCTTGAACGCGTCTACAGAACAGATAAAAAGATATACATGCTAGTTTACGGGAATAATGATCTTCACTGTTACACATATGCTACAGTTGCCGAAGTCCCTTCTGCTAACTATTACAAAGTTGTTGTTCCTGTGAGAGTCTTCTTTCCAACAATTCTACAAAGCAACCAGCTTATGTTTCAATTGCTCTTCTTTACATTCTATACTGATAAAATTGATGCTTGTAAGTTTCTTATGAGAAGTGTGTTGCTTTCAAATCATATCAAAGATTCTGACTCAGAATTTGATAGTGTTAATGATGAAGAATATCTTGAAGAGCGTAATGATTTATTTGAACCTTATTTTGAACTTCGCGGCAACAGTATCTATTGTATTAAAGACATTGATGAATACAACAAAGAGCAAATATTTCATTTTGAAACGAACTTTCATATTAGATGTGTTGTACGAAAACATGGCCTAAGCGTCATTGTTTTTCCTTGTGATACAACTAAGATTATCCAAAAGCAAAAGAAATATTATGTCAGGTATAATGTCTTTGAGCCAAACGTTTCTGAAATTGTTCTCACTATCAATTCTTCTTCTCCACATCTAAAGATAAAAGCTAACACAAAACTTGCAAGTTTTGCGCTTGTGCGTTGTGTCAAAGACGATCTTAATGTTCGTCCTATTGAGATGACTTCTACACGTCATAAATTCAATCTCGAACCTTATAAACTTCCATACCACAATAAAAACAAAGAGTTATTCTATACCTCTAATCCTTATGTTACTGTTGATAACAAAATAATTCATCCCATTTCTACACCAGATGTTTTCACGAACCAATATATTGATAGAAAGATAAACGAAACTGTTAGAGAGTTTGTGAGAAGATGTGATCCTCCATTTGACTATCATTCACATGGAAATCTGATTCAATACTTTCTTATTGGTGAGAGAAAACTGAGAAAATTGTTTCCAGAAGCAGATATTGTCAATATGTCTTCTGGGTTGTTAAGATATTCTTTTGTGATTGGAAATGAAGTACAAGACTATGCGTCTGATGAATACTCAGATGATGAGATAAAACAAAGATACACTATACGAAACAAAAAGTTTATATCTCAGAAAAATGATTTGTTTTCCTTTAAGAAGTCGTTAGGAAAATCTCCAATTACAACAGAGTCTTCTTCTGATTCGTCTTCTGATTCATCTTCTGACTCGTCTTCTAAATCGTCGTCTGAAAGAAAGCCATATAAAAAAAGACGTACTACATCTCATACTACATCTCACACTTCTTCAAAAGGTTCGTCGTCAGATAAAAATACAATTGACATATGCGATGAGTCTTCACAGAAGAAATCGCTTTCTTGTGAAGAGAAGAAGTCCTCTTCTAATACACAGAACTCTCTTGAAGAAGAAAAAATATTTCCACAAGAATCTCAACACACATCTTAATATTCTTCATAACCTGATCAAGTACAACAAATATCTTAGAATGAGGTATAAATATCTTCTCAAACTTAAGAGTCAACTTCTTAATTTATTTTTTGTCTTTTAGTTAAGAAAATATCTTTTTTGTCTCATTATTCTTTATATTTGATAAAAAGGTGACATATTTCCACGACTATCTTATAAGGAGAATGAACTGCGTCCATACTCAAGATTGTTTTGTATTCTATTACCAACGAGTTTAATACCCAGGTATTGATAGTCGATATCTTCGTCTTCTATTTCGTTTGAAGGGTTTATTTTGTCTTTGAATTCATAAGTATTGTCTTTGAAGTCTTGTATTATCTGTTTGAAGTTACCTGTGAAAATTCTTGAGCAAAGAGTTTTGTTAGTATCTTCATCTTTGCATATTAGTCTAACACGAAAGATATCATTATCGTAATCATATGTGTTTGGTAAGTCAGACTTGAATTTCTCAAGTATACCAATAAAGTATTTTTGGTATTTCTTAGGTTCTTGTGCAAGAAGATATGCTGTTAAGTCAATTGCCTCGTAGTCTGGTATATAATAGTCCGACATATCTTTAAATATGATAAATTTAATTGAAAAAAATATTTATTAGTCTATGGGTGTTGTTCACTTTCTTCTTTGGTTGTTTTAGTTGGAAAAAACCTCAAGTAACCATAATGACTTATATTGCTGCTCATAAGATTTATTTAAATATTGCAAACCATTTCAAAGAAGATCAGATACAACTTGCACAACTAGATGAAATTTGTAGAATTCTAAACCTTCCACTAAGATCTCCAGAAGATAAAGTGATTGATAATAAATTGTATGAAGTAGCTGTTAGACTCGAAAAAAAATACTTTATTCTAGCTGCACTTGAAAGAAGATCTCCTATAAAAGAAGGTGAACCTCAAAACAAACCGGTTCATATTTATAATAATGCCAGTAAAATTATGAGAGAGTATCTGTCTGATTTTGGAGTAAGTAGTGAAAAGCTTGATGAAGCTACTCAAAAAATGATGACTCTAACTTTTATCTTATTCGAAGATCCATCTTCGTTTAAATGAATTATCTTCCTTTTTTTCTGAATGATTTATCTTTTTCAAGAAATATGTTTAAAACATATTGTTGTAAATTATGCTTCCATATTTCTTGAAGTTTTTTTGAAAATATAAGTATCATTTTTTTTTAAGATATGAATGTTTTTTGACAACTATTGATTGTAACAATTAAAAGTAAAGATGTCTGGTTTTAAGATCCCTAAAATAAAAGATATCATCTTCATCGACGATCCTTGCAAACTGGTCAAACCTTGGCAAAGGAGATATGATGATATTAAGGTGCGAGTCGTTGCAGAATTGCATGCTGCTCGTAAAGAAGCCGATAAGCAGCAATACATAAACGAACTTGAAGATTTCTTGAAAGTGTTGGAAGAAACCTTTGTGTTAAGAGAAACACAAAGAAAATCGTATATATTGCGAAAGAATTATCTTGAAAAACGATTGCAAGGATTTACAAATGAGCAAAAGTCTATCAATGAAAAGATTGTTGTCACAGAACGTGCTTTGAAAGATCTTAATTCGTTAAAATTGGAAAACGAAGATAATATAAAATGGTTTGAAGAAGAGAAAAAGACGCTTGACTTCTGCTATTATCAAAGCTATCTTAAAAATCCCAAGATCGAACAACAAACATCTTCTTCACCAAATATTGCTAATGCTAAACCTCATACTCCGAAGCCTTATGCTAAAAACTCATCATCCAAAAATAATTGTTTCTTGGAGCCTAAAGTTCTTTCTTATCATAGAAACAAAGGTCTTGGTAATCTTTTAGCTTCTTGAATACGAATATTAAGATCTTCTATTTTTTTTGAAAAAACATTTTCTTATTTACACTTATTAATCAAAATGATATATATAAAAGAAAGACCAAAATGGAAACTTCCTCGTCGTTTCTTTTGCAATTTTGAATTATACTACAAACCAGAATTTTACATGCGTGACTATACAGTCACAACAAATAATATCACTGTTACAGCAAATATACCTGCTTATCCTCATGGACGACCCTTTCTAGATTCATGGTATCATTTAGAGAATGCTCCCATACGATGCTCATCCCAACCTTATTTTGAGCCTGCAAACAATACAGTTATACTCGATTTCTGGAAAAATCATGAAGTATCAGTATACACTAGAGGTTTTAATATTGTATATACAGATTTAGATTTCGAACGTTCATGGATTAAAGAAGGAGATCCACGTTTGTTTGTAATTCTCTTTGGAAACAATAAAATTCATAATCATCCTTATGCTATAATTCTTGATCTATCACAAGGAAATATTCATAAAGTAGCTATGCCTATGTACTTTACACAACCAACTATCGTCCAAAACAATCAAACTATGTTTAGATTTGCTTATTTTACCAAATATGAAGATGTGAAAGATATATCACAAGTGCTTGAGGTAGTTCCTAATAAGCCCAACTTTTGTCTTGCTCTCAAAGGTGCAAGTATTGTTAGTATAAGAGACATAAGAAAAACTTCTATACCTTTTGCTACCCTTCATAGTAATCTTCGAGTGAAAAAAGATATTTTAGAGAATAGAAATTGTCTTGTTTTGATTCGACCAGTCAGTCCAATAATCAATACTGAAGATAACTTCTTTCTCAGAAGCCAAATCATTGAAGGGCCCGAGACAGAAATGCTTACTATCATTTTAAGTTGTAAAAATGACGAAATATTTATTCCAGCTGGAACGGAGATTGCACGTCTTTCTCTTTTAGAATGTTTTGATGTTGAAAATAGACAATCTGATACGAAATCTAATAATACGACAACGATATATGAAATAGATTTGCATTCTCGAAATCTTCCTGACAATGCATTGGTAACTACACTTTCTTATAACTGTAATCATCGTTTAGTAAAGTGTGGTGTAGCCAATAAATATGATCCGTATGAAGATAGAGAATTACAAAGTCGACTTCATCGTGATCCCCATCTTGAAAAAGCGCCAACTATGTTTGGAAATATAAGAGAATGTATGTCATCTGTCATTAAAAAGATAGATAACTTACATATAGATTGTATTTATTCTCCTGGTGATACAGCTCTCAGTGAGTTGTCTACTCAAACATAAGATATTATCTTCTTATCTTTTTCTTAAGCAATAATTTTGTTACATCTTTAATTATGAAACGTAAGAATTATCTCATTATTACTCATCAGAATAATATATTTTGAAAAAATATTTGTATGTTCCTAATTCGTTTAACATTGCTTAGAGTAAAACTCATAACTTAAAAATGTTAGACGATGAAGAAGAAGATTATCATCTTGTATATCTTGAAAATATAATCGAAGAAGAAAAAGATGATTTTATAGAAAAGCTTATCATAAACGATTGTATTATTCATGCAAAGATAAAGAATATTCCACCAGAAAAAATATATGCAAGTAGTAAATTCTATCTCGAGTATGGTTATATACAAAATACAAAAAAGGCTGAACTTGAATGTGAAGATGTATACTCTCTCACAACTACATTTTGGAAAACTCATGAAACATTAATCTTCCCTAAAGGTTTTGGACTTGTTCCAACTTCTCTTGAATTCAAGCTTGAAAAATCTATAAAGAATAAAACAATCTTTGTACTTATCTTTGGCAATAATGGTCTTTTAAATTATCCATTTGCTATCTTCTTAAAACTTTCTATTTCGCAAACTCAGATCGTACATATGCCTATGCTTTTTCATCGAGATACTGTTCTTCAAGGCAATCAAATTCTGTTCAGATATGTTTGTGTAGAAAGTTACACTGATGTGAGATACTTGAATAAAGTTCTTTTAGTCAATCCTAAAGATCCTAACAAGTTAATTGAGATGAGAGGTGATAGTCTTGTTTGTGTATCAGATATATTCATAAAACAGAAACGACCATATGTTATCCTTTTTACCAATCTTCGAGTACGACGAAAATATTTAGGGAAGAAAGGTTCTGCTATTTTGATTAGACCTATTAAAACAACAATTAATATCAAAGATAAATTCTTCGTCAAGTATGATCTTATTGAAAGCTTAAGCAATAGTTTTGGACAGATCTTTCTTACTATTCATTATGATAGTGATATGTTGTGCATACCAGCTGGGACAGAGATTGCACGTCTTGCTATTTTGAAATGTATTTTCGATCCCAAGTATCGTTTGGTAAGAAAAGCTTGTAATTATATAAGAATGAATAATGCTTACTCTGTCGATCTTGATCCTCAGAAACTTCCAAGAGATACACAAACGACTAAAGTTTTCTACAACAATATAATAGAAACAGATGAATACGCCGATCAATATTTAGTTGGATGCAACAAAAAGAGGAAAACACCAAAACGAATGAAAACTTATACCGCTATGCGTGGAAATATTAGAGAATGTCTGGCCAGATTCCCTTTTGCGAAAGAAGAAAACTCACATATTGATTGTTTTCATCTTCCAGGCGAAAAGATTAAAAATCAGTAATTTGGTTTCATTTCATTACTATCACATATATATTTTTTTTGAAAAAAGTTTAATATTATTTACTTTAGTCATTACGTATGTAGATAAAAATAGTGAATTCGCAAGTAGTATTATCAATTTCTGATTTAAGATGTATTATCTTATGAAGAAATCATTTCTATTTCACAACAAACAAAAAGTCACTATACAATCGTTTATGAAAGAACCACATAAAAATATTCAACATCCTAAATTTTTACCTGAATATGGACGTACTCAATTTCCTTGGAACTTTAGTAAAGCTTTTAATCCTCAACCATACGATGTTTATGATACTTCTGATAGATTGACGTTTGATCTATGGACATCACATAATGTCCATATGCTTCGAGAAGGGTTTGCGTATGTGAACACAGATACTACTGTTCGACTTTCAAATGTGGTTCCTTATGGTAGAATATATATGCTCATTTATGGAAGTGATCAACTTCTTAACTATACATTCGCTATTGTAATTGACATACAAGAAGAAGAAATACTTATTCGTATTCCTATGTGGATCATCTCAAATGCAATTCTTCAATGTCATCAAGTCATCTTCCGATATCTCTTTTTTACAGATATCTCAAGTTCAATTGAACTTTCACATATAGTGCGACCCTTATTAGAACACAAAAAGGATTTAGCCTTTCTTCCTAAAGAAAACTGTTTTATAACAACAAGACTTATTGTTTGTAGTAATAGTGTAACTTATCTTTCTACAGGATATAACACTTGTAGTATTTTGGGTGATATAAATGTTGCACTCCTCATCACACCAGTAAACCCATCTATGACACCACTTTCTGGTTATGGTGTCAGATATGATGTTATTGAACCTCAAGATCGAAGAGAAATTATTCTGACACTCAATATTACAAAAAAATATGTTGAGATACCAGCTGGGACACGAATTGCCAGCTTTTCTATCTTAAATTGTCCATATAGAAAAACAGGAAATTACTTCGATGGAGATGAGGATCCAATGCCCACTGTAGTTACTCTTGATAACCAAGATGAAAAAACAGACCCAAATTATTACATACACAATACAGAAATTCGTCAGAATAAGTTTTTTGACTTCTATGAGTTTTTTGAGTATAGCAAGAAGTTTTACAATCAGTTTTCTAATGATATAGAAAGGGTTTTCCTTGCTGGAGAATTTCGTCTAGTATATCCTGATCTTTATCAGAAAAGCGAAATCTGTTTGGAACGGACACGTCGTAAAAATGGTTTTCTTCAACAAATAAAAAATGAAGAAGAACAAACAGATAAAAATGATGAGGAAAAGAAAATACCATTATCTCTGTTGTCGTTCTGGGCCTTTCTTACTCTTTTGTGGAATTGTTGGATCTATCTTTAATCTAAACATAATTATTTGTCTATAAAAGAATATTTCTTCTATCTTCTTTCTTTTTTTTTAAGCAATTTATATCATTAAATATAAATTCTGAAAATTTTTATTATATTTTTATAAAACTAAAGAGATGGAAAATTGGAAAATTGAACCCTTCCCTAACGATGTTATCGCCGCATCGAATATTAAAATAACCAAAACTGGTACTGTTGACAGTATCAGTATTAAGCAATCTTCTTCTTATCTGGGTTCAAAAAATACTGCAACAAATGAGAATATTTGCAAAACATGTCAAACTAAATGTCTTGGGCATATTGGAGTTATAGAATTGATAGATCCAGTTACTCAACAAAAGCAGCCAATTTTCCGTCCTATATTTCATGTGACACAATTTGTCAAAAGATTTTTAAAATTGGTGTGTCCTGTATGCGAAGATGTCAATACTGTTTTGATGTCAAATTATCTCAAAGAAGCACAAACATATTATCCTTCTTTACCATCTCATCTCAAAGCAAGATTCAATAAAGATTTACCTCTTCTCACAAAAAGAAAAGGAAAATGTGGTCAACCCAATTGTTCTGCAGTTTATAGTGGATTTAAATACAATCATGGTATTTTTACTTATGATTCAAACAAGGGTGTTATCGCTTTACCTTTCCAAAAGGTATATAGATTATTCACCAAAGTAGCTACAAAAACCTTTATTCTTCTTGTTAATGATGTTGACTTCGACATCAACAGTCTCTTCTTTACTGATGGTATACCTGTTAGTTCAACATCTGCTAGAATAACAGCAACTTTCAACAACAACACATCTGAACTCTTCTCTTCTTTCTACAAAACACTTGTTGATGTGAATGAAAAGATTGCTCATGCTAGCCGTGAAGATCTTCCTAAATATCAGGCTCTTTTTGCCAAACAGTTATATTCTTCAATTATGAAGCAACCTTCTACATATTCGGTTAAACCTTCAACACCTTCGATTGCGGTATATACTCTTGGGAACGACAAACATTCTCTTTTGAATCATAAACTAATAGGAGGCCCCAAATATCCAAGCGGAAGTGCAGTTGCAAGTGCCAAATCCGATGGTGAAATCACAAAGGTGAGTTTGAGCAAATCGCTTGCTAAAGGGTTTCTTGTTTCCGATCATGTGTGTATAATAACACGAAAGAAGATATTAGAAAGACTAAAGAAAGGTCTTTATAGATATCTCATAAGAGTCAAGAAAGACAAACAGATTGTATATAACATGACAGATCAAGCCAAAATTGATATTCAAGATGGCGATATGCTTCTTCGTTATATAGAAACAGGAGATGTCTTTATCATGACAAGGTTTCCTACTTTGTCAAGATATTCACGTGTTGCTTTCGAAGCCGTCATTACTGATGATGTTCATGATATGACTATAAGAGTTAATATACCTGTTGTACTTATGTATAATCTTGATTTTGATGGAGATAAAGTATTCATCAATACAGTCTTCAATGCTTCTTCTGAAGTTGATCTTATAACAAGACTATCTGCTAATGCGTGTGCGATGAATGAGATGACTGGTGCTTATATGGCTGGTGTTGTGCAAGAAAACCAGATATGTCTCGATACAATCTTAAGAATAACAAATATTCCTAAATCTATTGCTTATATTTTGATGGATAAGCATATTGATCTTCTTGACGAAGATAAAGAGTTTTATACAGGAAGAGAGCTCTTATCTTGCTTTATACCTGAGCATATTACATATCCTGGATTGATTGAAAATGGAAAGATAATTGCTAAGAAACTTCTTGGAAAGCAATTTGGTGCGAATTCTTCTAATTCTGTTTGTACTATTATAGCACGATGTGTAAGTGATCCTGTGATTGTTGCTGTGTGTGAATCTATAAATGCTTTTAGTTATCGATTTGCATATTATCATGGATTTTGTATTCGTATCGATCATCTCATACCTGATACTAATGAATATTTGGAAATGAAAGATAAATATCAGAAGCTGTATTATGAGCATGAAATACTTCTTCATGAGAAAGTTAAAGAGATTGAAAGTCGAGACAAAATGACAAGTACCAAACTCTTTTATAGAGAAATCGATACTATAATCGATTCTCTTACTTCTAAGACAAAAGACTTGGTTGAACAATTTATCGCTAAATTTCCAGACCCAACGAGAAATATTAACTTTTATAACGATGACTTGAATTATTTTATTGAAATGTTGAATCAGAAGTTAAAGGTTTCAAGAGAAAATCTTCTCAGTATCTATCTGGCAAGAGGAAAGATCAAAGAACCATCTAAATTCACTCCAGGTGTAAATGGTAAATCGACCATATATAGTCTTTCAAACAGTTTCTCTCTTCAAGATGTAGGCTATTCACCTACTTGCCATCTCGAAGGAGCAACTGAAGCAGAAGCTACACTTATTGTCTCGAGAATTGCAACTGGTCAATTTCAAGACATTCATCAAAAAACAGCTGATATTGGTACTATCAATAAAAAGCAATTGAAGTATAGTCAGCATGTTAGAGCTAATCATCAAAGAAATATTTTGTATGGCGACACACTTATAACTCCTATTGCCAATGAGCTCGGTGTGTTGCCTAAAGATCTTACTAAGATTATTATCGATGAGCCAAAGAATCTTACCAATCAAAAGTTATGCGAATATTACTATGAAGAGATTCTTGATTTCCTTACTTATTATGATAAAGATCAAGGAAAGTTAGTAAAGAAGGAATGTATGTTTTATTTTCACCCTTATTCATTCATAAGAATGTATAATGATTCAGAAGAAGATAACACGCCAGAATATAATCCTTCCCAAGATATTATTCAATTCTGGAAGAATATAAGAGAAGAATTCTTCTTTATGCTTCGTCCAGTTACGGATTTGATTTTCATCACACTTCTCTACTTTGATCCATCAAAAGCTTTTCTTAAACAGTTTATGCCCGAAGGTGAAAGCTATCCTGTAAGAATAACAAAAAATCTTTGGACAAGATTTGAGACTAAAGTGAGAGATAAACTTACTTACTCTTTTACATCTTCATTCAATGGGGTACAATGCGCAACAGCAATTCAAGCCTCAACAACACAACAAGCACTTTCTGCTCACCATACTGTGTCGAGAATGGGTGCTACTATTAATGCTAATTTTGTAGGAGAATATACTAATACATTGAGAGCCAAAGAAAAAGCGACTGATATTTTAACGATTCTTACTTATGATTTTCCTATTGTTGCATTCATCTTCAAAACATTTAGATATGCAACTCTTACAACTCTCGAAGCTAATATTAAACTAGAAAAGATTGTTAAGAAGAGCAATAAGACTGAAGAACAAATATGTCGCTGTACTATTCTTATACCTATTCAAACGATGCAAACAGAAATGTTAAATGTGACTGATGTGTGGAAAATGTTATCTTTCAATTTTAGCACACTTTCTTACATTGATTTGTTCACAATAGATTTTGATGTAGATAAAAACTTTTGCCATATTGAAACTGATATCCAGTTCAATACACAAGAAGGAAGCTTTGTCAAACATATGACACAATTAGAAATAGATCTGAAAAAGTTTAATAAAGGAAGAGAGAATAATTTCTTGGAAATACAAAAATTAGCTGATGGTAACTATAAGATAGAAATGGAATTAGCTGATCATTCTGATTTTCTTTTCATCAATACTCGTCGATGTAATTATATGAGTATACCTCTTTCGAAGACTATTATTCTTGGGAACTTGAAGTTTCATAGTTCTATTGTTAATGAACTTGTGGCTATAACAGATCCTAATCTATACTTTGCATTTAAAGTACTTGCAGATTCTCAATATAGTCAGAAGAATGTAAGACCGCTTAGTATTAAGCCAGATAATAATAAAATTCTTACAGCTTCCACTTTTGATACTTCACTCAATCTAGCTGAAAGTGCTTTGAAAGGTTATACAGACAATGGTTATTCCATCGAATCTGCTTCTCTCAAAGGAAGATCGTCAGGTATAGGAAAAGCAGATTATCGTTTTACCCTCAACCCTTTCCGCTTTTATAAGCTTGAAGAGAAGATACCAATGAATGATGTTGCGACCGAAGTGCCAACCGAACTCTTCTAGAAAACTCTTATCCTTTTTTTTATCTTTTCTATCTATAAACCCTATGAAAGAAAAATGTGGCTTTTTAGTTTCTTATTGTTAGTTACCTCTACGGGCAATATTTTTGCCTTTTCCTCACAAATATGCCAATCCGATGCTTCCTTATTTGGACCGGATTTATGGCAAAACGACAGTCAATGCTTTATGTATGAAGCATACTATGAAGTTATGTTACATTCACAAGCAATAAGGAATAGTACAGATCTCTCGAGATTCGTACCGCAAGCAATCTCCTCGTATTTAAACTTTTTTGATTTTTCGGCACTTATTATAAAAGGAATATCTTTTATTAACGATCATCCTGATTGGTTTCCCCATCTCAAGTACTTTAAGGCCCTTGAAGCTAAAATCGCAACTGCTAAAACTGGTCCTCAAGGCCCTCAAGGTGAAAGAGGTCTTGATGGTGTTGCGGGTCCTAAAGGCGATAAAGGCGATATTGGTCTTCCAGGTATTCAAGGACCGCAAGGTAATCAAGGTCTTCCAGGTATTCAAGGTCCTAAAGGCAATCAAGGTCCTAAAGGCGAAAGAGGTCCTAAAGGCGAAACAGGATCTAAAGGTGATAAGGGAGATACTGGTCCTAAAGGAGACACTGGTCCTAAAGGAGACACTGGTCCTAAAGGTGATATTGGCCCACAAGGTCCTAAAGGTGATAAGGGAGATAAAGGTAATATTGGCCCACAAGGTATTAAAGGTGATATTGGCCCACAAGGTATTAAAGGTGAAAGAGGTATTGATGGTCAACAAGGGCTGCAAGGACCACAAGGACTGCAAGGACCACAAGGTGATATTGGACCACAAGGACCACAAGGACTGCAAGGTGATATTGGACCGCAAGGACCTCAAGGGTTGCCAGGTGTAATAGATGATACGTATATCAGTAATATCGTCACGCAACTAGTTTCGGGTTCGGTTTTAGTTAGTGAGATAGAAAAAAGGTTAAGCGATACAAAAGGACCAATCGCAGCATCTATTCAGAATATGAATAATGCGTCTGAAGAAAAACTAAAGAAACTTGAAGCAGATCTTAATATACTGACTATTGCTCTTAAGTCTATTAACAATAAAACTCTTGAAGGTCTCACACTTGTCAACAAAACAGTTCAAAGTGTTAACGATAAGATAGAAGTGGTGAATAAGACAATAGATGAGAAACTAAGCAATATTAACATCACTGTTGGCAATTTCTCTGATGTTATCGTAAAAATAAATCAGACTATAATTACAATGAATATGACTACTTATAATTACACTCAAAACTTGACCTCACAGGATAACAAGCTTCTTTATCTTGAATCAAAATTGAACTCAAATGAGAACCTTTCTTCTTTGCTTCAGATGCGATTCTCTGAACTTATAACTCAAATCGATGAAGTTAATAAAACGATTGAAGATATCATCACAAAAGACAACGAGCTTCTTTTGAATGAAAATGTGTTTACGACAGAAAGTATTATTTTGAAGCAAGATGATGAAGAAAAAGGTTGTGGACAATGTTTTGGAGATGACAACTTCAAAGGAAACTTGTCATCTTTCATGATTGATTATCCTGCGACCAAAACAACATCTTTCTTAGATAAACAGATATTCTTAGGAACAAAAGGTGTTGAGATTGTTATGTTATCATTCAGCTTCTTGCATTTATTCTATATTGTCTCAATTATCACTTTTATCTTAAGAAAAATGTGTCGTAGAGGTCGAAAAGGCTTTATAAGAAAGCCAGAAGAACATGCACTCATCAAAAGGGTGAAGATGGCATGTCCGAACAATCCTTAAGGGGAAGATGATTATGTTCTCTTAATCTATTTAAGACTGAAACGAGCAATCGATCAACCATAGTAGTAGAGTTTTTCTGAAATGGACCAATTATTGATTGAATCAATTTCCTTCCATATATTTCATACATTATTCTTACAGAACAATCTTTTGTGTTAGTATATTTATCTGTCGAAGAGTAGACTGTGAAGTAATCGTTTATCTTAGTTGGAACTGATACCTCTATAGACTTATGGCAAGTGTATAGATAAAATAGTCTACTCCCAACTACAATCTCTTCATCAATATCTGTTCTCTTATTAAACTCATCAACCTTTATCTTTTTGAAGAAATCTTCAGAGTAATTATCTTCAAATTGAGAACTAGATAAGAATTCTTTTACATCAATGTTGTTGTCATTATAGTTTTCTATCCATTCAACAAACATTTGGTATACTCTTTTACGCACTCTATCATAGATATTGTCAAGTGCTATAGTGTGACTGCTAAAGATATCTTCCATCTCTTTTCTCACAATAATTTGATGGCTTTTTGTAAAGCCTCTCTGATTACCTGTATTTTTATATTGTGTCGAATATTTAGGGTTTTTGATAGTTTCAAGCGTCCAATTTGGATTATATGTCAAATAGAAGCTAACATACTTCTTCTTAGCAAGAAGAGCTACCCATTCAATATACTTTTCACATTCAATCACAAGTTTACCAAAAGCCAATTTGTTGATAACATTCACAATGAGACTTAAGAAAACATGTGTGTCAATCATTTTAGTCATGTTGGATACTTCTTCATCGGGAGTGAACTTAAGAAGAATACTATCTGTATCTCCATAAATACAATCAATTGTATAGGAAGTACCACTCCATCTGTCTGCTGTTTTTGTATATTCGAAAAGAGAAAAGATAACTGCTTCTAATTTTTCTTCTTGAAAAACATTTATATCATTTAAACTCGCATTAAGATAAAGATGATTATCTTTTATCTTAGCATTTGAAAGCCAGTTAGAAAGCGTCATAAGTCCTCTTCTTCCTCTGAAAGTAACACATTCACCAATTTCGGGTGAAGTGAGAATAGAAGGATATCTGATAGAAGAAATTTGTCCATAAATAGAGTTGACTGCTATTTTTAAGTTATTTTGTTTTATGTCGAGAAGATTCTTTAATCTCACATCAGTTTCAGTCTTCATCTCTCTTTTCACCTTCTTTCTTTCTTCCATAAGAATAGAACACGTTTTGCCTATCACGCCTTGAAATGGCTTACCGTTGGCATACTGAAGAGCAAAGATAACAATCTTTAACTTTGAATCAATATAAGTGATACTATACTTTTTTTTATCAAGTTGTGCTTGCAAGATACATCTGGCTATATTGTATTCTTCTTCATCTTTTAGAATAAATACAGTCAATAAGTTTTCAATTGACAAATTGTAAGATATGATTATAGATGGATATAAGCTGTTAAAATCAAACATACCACATTTTTCAGTGACGAAATTCTCTTTGGGTGGTATAACAAATCCTCCATCTATTGTCTCTTCTGTTATGATATCAGACTTTTTGAAGAAGACGTTTTCACGAAGAAGAGCAGCATATATTATTCCTTTAAGTGTAACACCAGTTTCGTATTTACCATAAGATGCTGGTCTCATTAACGAACTATTACACGTATCGAGTTGATTTTCATCATATTTGAGATACATCATCACAAAGAAGGCAATAACACAATCCGCAATATTGTAGTTGACAATATCTATGAAGTTGTCAGTATTGAATTCAACTTCTGATATTCTTATATCATCTTTCATAATGGAGACTGTGACTCGTCGCTCTATAAGTGACGATTGATGTATTTCAGAGACTTGCATAATAACAATCTCATCTTTTTCAAGATTTGTTAAAGATTTATCGATGAGACACGATATTCCTGAAACATTTATAAAGGAGACATATCGAAACATGCTCATGATGGATTCTTTAACTAGTTGAGATGGATATTGAATCCTATCTAATTTGTATGATGATGTGGTCAATGCTGAACAATGAGCAACTAAGTTAAAGAATTTACCAGCTATATAGTCGAGCTTATAGCTTTCTTCTTTGGGAAAGAAATTGAGAACAGCATTGTAAACATCTATATTCTGTGCTTGATTATTAATTTCAAGTCTTACAACTTTCTTTGTTTTCTTATGAGACTTCATGAATTCAAGTTTGATGGCTGTGTTGTAGTATGAAGGCACAGAGAATGTGCGAGATAAATCAGTCATATATGCAAGATAATCATATCGCCTCATAATCATAGGGATATCATAATTATTACCATAGAAGTGAATACTTTGATCAAAGAATGTTAGTGACTCTCTATAGAAATCGAGAGCTGTCAATTCAGTGCAAAGAAGATACTTCCAAGATGATTCGAAAATCATATCAACTGTTTCAGCAATATTGTCTTGTACTTTCTCCAAAATGGGATAGTCGTCAAAACATTTAAGATATTTCTTTCTGAGATCAGGTCTTTCGTTCTTGACAACCATCTCATAAACCCTATCGAGTTGTGTTTGAGATGCATATTCGGGTTCTTCGCTAACAAGCATTTTTGGATATTTCTTCAGAATATGAAGTGTGATAAGGAAGTCCATATTGATAAGAACAAAGCCATGGTGTTTGCCTTTATATTCAATAAAGACACCAAAAGAGAAGATAATATTATGAACGTCCGAAATACCTTTTGGTCTTTCTTTGGAAGTATGTGACTCAATATCAAAACTCATTCTATGAATAGGGTTGATATCTGGTACAAGCACCTTGAAAAAAGAAGAAGGGTCTTCATATCTATAATGATCATTGATTCGATTATGATACACTTTTCCTTTGAGATGGTAAGTTGAGTTGGGACTTATATTGTTTATCGCAAAGAAGGTGCGATAAGGTTGAAGCGAGAAGTCGTCTCTCAAAGAGGTAAGAGAAGCATCTTGAGGAAAGTTGGTTGAAATGATAAATATTTCTTCTTCTTCATTAGAAGGAAGAGGTAAAGAAACAACTTCAGCAAGGTTATTGAAAGATTTGTATTTCTGAAAGTTATCAAGAGAGAATACTTTTTGTTTTTCTTTAACTTGTACTTTCACAACCCAAAGTGGTGAAGATTGCAGTTCGATCATTTTTTTCACTTGTTTTTCTTGAGTATCTTCTTTGGTGTAAAAGCGGGTATGGAGAAGTAAAGTCTCAAAGATATAGTTTTGATAATTAGCATCTCTTCCATTACATATCATCAAAGAAATATATTTGGATAGCTTAACAATATTCCAATTGTGGATTTTAACAACAACATCTATATCTATTGGCTCATAATCAAACATGTCGGTTTTATCGACGTTAATATAAGACAAGAACTTACAGTAGTCTTGAAAATCATTTTTATAGTATGTTTTTGATGTTAACTTATCGTCGGGGAAGAGTGGGATCAGCATCTTTTTAGAAAAAAAATAAGAAGCGTTTTCATTTTTTAAATATTTGGTAAACCATTTTTCAGATCATGAGTTACTTCATGCACTTTCTTCTTTTTGCAGCAAGAGCATCTAGATTCGACTACATACTTCTTTTCGCGAATGGCGATACCTGGTTCGTGAGTTGTTGATGTCTTGCATGATTTGCAATGCGTTTCATATTCAAGTACGTGTGTGGGATCAGTATAGAGAGGAAGTTCTTTTTTCTGTTTACCTGCAGATTGATATACATCAGCTAAAGTAAGGAAGTTATTACTCGACAAGTAGATTTCTTCAAGTGAGACCTTCATTGTGTTACTTTAAAAGGGAGATTTTTTCAACTCAAACCTATCGTGTGTAAAACATATCTTATACCTCTCGAGAAGCTCCACAATTGGAATTAATTTATATAATTGGAAGATTGCTTGATATGGGAAAGACTTCCACAGCAATTTAACATTGAAACGTTCAAAATGATGAGGAATATTTTTGATTGGTTTGTTGGGATGCGCAAGAAGGATATCGTAGATATTTCCTGGAAGATCAGAAAAGACACTTGGTAATGTCTGATTAGCTTCATATGTCATTTGTTTGTCTGGGATAACAACAGTGACAGAATCAATAAGATTAGTATAGTCCAAAAAGTCGATACTGTTGATAAAAGGGTTTTCGTAGAAGAAGTCATTCTTCTTTGACTCTTCACTTCTCAAGTCACCAGCTGATGTGTTGGTAATATCTGTCCAAAAGCTGATTGGAACGCATAGAAGTTCGAGAGGAATGTGATGCTCTTTCACATCGATAATCAACTTCTCTTCTGTATAAAGAACCTCAATCTCTCTCATCATTTCAGAAATGTTAGTAGCAGAAAGTGTATCAGATCTTCTGCTGTAAGATAAGATATTACTGTGAAAGAAGAATTTCACATCTTCTGGCTTATTTAGAATTGTAATTTTACAAGTATTAGCTGTTTTCTTGAATTTGATCTCACCACTCTCTGGGATTTCGATATATTTGATCTTACTATTCTTTTGTAAAGTATTTTCGGTTTTGATAAGATCGTTTTTGAAATTATCAATTGCACGCTTTTTAAGTTTCTCTTCACAAGATATATTCTCGGGATTCATAAGATATTCTTGTGAAGTTTGAAGTGTGTGAGGTTTGGCATAAACATACATCCTTAATACTGAAGTATGATTGTTGGTTGCAATGAGACTGCTTCCACTATCACCAATTGTTCGACTAAGATTAAATGCTTGCACATCTTGCATTTTTGCCAGAGAATAGTTGTAATATTGCAACGTGAGATTCTTAGATGAAATACTCGCTTCATTGATGAATGTTGGAAGTGAGCTGAGAAACTCAGAATTATAACAAAGAACCTTTTCCATACTATTCAATTCAAGATCGACCTCGATTTGAGTGTTGGGTGAAGAAGGAATAATATCATATGGAAGTTTAAGATGAACATGGATATCTTGTTTGGGAAAGATAATACTATCCATATATTTTCCTTGACGTGTTTTACACATTCTATCATTCAATCTTTGGTTATATTTTATAATGGGTTGAGTGTCGAATTTGTATCTATAGAGATCATATCCAGACAGAGAAGGCAACACTTCTTTGCTTCCATCTCGATTAACGATAGTGAAAGTGAGCTCTTTGATAAGAATGAAAGCAAAGTTTTTGACGAAAGATACTCTTCCTTTTCCTCGCACTTCGGGACTAGTTTGTTTAATAACAAAGTTAGAAAGTGTCTGATGTCTATGATCACTTAACGTTGTTGTATATTTGTTTGTTCCTGTTCTTCTAAAGATCACTTCTTCCGGTTGAAAAAAGGTATTGGGTTCAAACTGTTCGTCAGGATTATATATCGTTAATTGAGACATTTTGCAAAACGATGGATGTCTTTAATATGAAAAAATTATCATCGTGGAATTATTGTTTTAATTGCATTATAGAACTCGATCAAAATGGGGTTTTACCACAACCACATCTAAATAAAGAGGATTATGACTCACAAGATGAGTTCATATGTAGGAAATGTCACAAACGTGTGTTGAAGAATAAAATGTTTCTTGAATTGCAAACTATTGTCGTAAATAAGAAATCACATTTTACCAATCTGTTGAAGAGGCTTGATCATTTTTCTCATCTCGAATTCCATGAGGAAATTGAGAAGATAGAAAAATATTTAGAGAAGTATGATCTTTCTCCACAATGTCTTGATAGTCAGTTTTTATCTGAACTATTGAAGCCCAAGAATTATCATTTCATAGTTCTTTTACAGCTATGTCTTTATTTTAAAGACAGAGACTTTCGCATTACAGGTGAACTCAGATCACAGATTCTCTTACTCTTTAATAATTTCATAAAGTTTAATGTGCAGAATGTTCGTCATAGAAAAAACTTATCATATGAGATTCTCTTTTTTATTATTTTCAAGATATTAGATATAGACATTTGCCTCAAACCCAATCAAGATAAGTTTGTCCGATCATCTCAAATGATTAAATCTTTCTTTGATTTTTTAAGCACAATCGAACAGAATAAAAAAGATGTAAGAAGAAATTATGAGGCTGTATCTTCGCAAGATATACAATTCACTACCTTTGGAACCTATCTAGAGGTGTTTCTGCAGAATATGATTCAGAAATCACAGGTTCACGCTTAGAATAAATATTTCGAGGATTTAGATGAACCGACTTCATATTTTTATCGCTTGATCTTAAATTACTAAATACTTCATTATCACTCAGAACATGAGATGACATCTTATCAAGAATTGTTTGTGAAAGAGGATGATGAACAGTAAGCAATGCTTGCGTTATATGTCCTGTTAAAGGTGTAGGTTTTGATATAAGTGAATACCCATTATCAGAAACATCATCACGACTGAAATCGACTTCGATGATTTCAGTCACAAGCGGTTCTTGAGGACCATCTGGGTTTTGAACTGAATATTGGTAAAGCGATTTCCAATCGTCATGAACCTCATTATAGTAGTCTTGATATTTCAACATGGCTTTTAATGAGCTCATTGTTATTCTACCTGTAGACCATTGAAGATAGTCATGAAAGGGTATTTTTTCAGCACCCATTTTCATATAAAGATTAGCAACATTTGGTCGCTCTGAAAGTGTTTCATAAAAGAGTCTTGACCATTGTTTATTTTGTTGGATTTCGTAACGATCAGGACTAAGCTGTACGTAATCAAAAATGCTATCAAAATCATGTTTGAAATCAGCTAAACTAACTATGATAGATTTTTGATCATCAACATTGTGAATTTTTATATAGTGTGGCTCTTCTGTTTTTTTATCGTCAGTATCTTTTTGGGTAAGATACTCAAGCGCATCAGCGTATGAATCTCCAAACTCTTGCTGCATATATGAATCGTCCATTTGGTCGATAGAAATATCTTCCTTTTTCTTTTTCTCATTTTTAGCTAACATCTTAAGCACATCTCTTTTATAAAGAATGAAGAGAAGTTGAATAATACTCTTTTTAGGATCTGATGTTTCTTCTGGTTGCACATATTCAAACTCTGTTTCATCATTTGTAGAGTTTTTAGCTTTGTAAGATAAAGATTGTTCTTCAAGAATTGTTGGAGATTGAATAGCTGAAGAGTAGTTTTCATCATCAGAATCAAAATTAGTATTGAGTTTTTTTAAGTCGCACTTTTCTTTAATCTTTGTTGCAGAAGATGTTGATGGTTGTTGTTGATCCATCTCAATAGATAATAAGAAACCCACGTAAGAATAGTTCTTCGACTGTATGATGTTCACTTAATATCTCGAATTGTTCAGGTGAGCAAAGAAGAATCTTAACACCTGAATGTGTTGCAAATTCTTCAAAGTTACTGAAGAAATCAGAAAATGCAATTTGAATAGTTGGAAAATGTTCGTAATTAACGAACGTTTTTCGAATAGTTTGAATGAAGACACTATCTTCGATTGCTTCAAGCGCTTCTAAAATACTAACCTTAGTATCGCATGCAAATGATGATTGCATCTTTATTGATGTGCGCTTATGTATTTTTTCAACAGTTTATCCATTGTAGATTTAAATAGATCAATGCTTATTGACTGAGAAGATGAACCAAACAAATCAAGAATATCGCTGTTCTCGCAACCAAGAAACTTGCTAAGACGATCGATGTCAATATTGCTTCCATTCGTATATGGAAAGTAAATATCAGTCTCTTTATTAAGGTTTTTTATTAAAGTATCAATTGTCTTATCCTCCATCGACTTAAACAATATATCTAAATAATCTAAAGATTGAAAAGGATACGATTCTTTATTTAAAGTTACCATCAAAGATTTATCAAACTCCGAACCTATACCTAAATCTTTGAAAAAAGCTTCCCACTGGTTAGGCTCCATTATTATGTATCTAATACTTTATAAAAACAAAATACCACTCGAAACACCAAGAGATCTTCGATTATGTTTGTATCATCTTGGGATAACGAGAATAAAAATAAATGAAACAAGAATTCTTCACATCAATGATTCGTTATCAACTGAAGAGTTAATTGATGAGCTTGGCAAGATTATTGAGAAGAACAATATCAAACTTGTTATTACTTATTCTATATATAATATTGAGATAAAAAAATATCTTGATGCAACTGTGAATCATGTTACAGCAAATCCAAAATATTGTCCTGAGTTTTATCTTCAAACTGCCAGATTGTCTTATTTACTTTGATTATTCATATAAGAAAAGAAGATTGGTATCATCTTAAGATAAAGATTATATAATTCAACTATAGAATCAATTTCCATTTCTGCATTTGAGAATGTATAAACATTCTCCTTTCTTTTTATATTCCAACTCACTTTCAACTCTTGTTTCTCTTTAGTAATCATCAAAGTTCGTGGCAAGAAAGATGGGAAATAATTGGCTTCAGGTATTGGAATACTTGAAATAGTCTCTATTTCACAAGTTTGATTATATTCGTTATCATGAAAGAAACATCTATTTAGATCTTCAGTCGTGAGATATTTTAGAGTATTAGTTTTTACAGAAGTCAAATCAACAGAATAAATTATTTTATCTATTTTCAATATAAGATAACCAGGAGAGTAGAGTTTCAACTCGTCTATTTCTTGAGGCATCTTCACGAGAAGAAATCTTTTTGAGTAGAATATATAGAGAAGTATAGTATTGCTATTGACAAAATATACGAAAGTCTCATTCATATTAAATGTGTATGCTTGAATAGGAAAAACTATCTTTTCTGATAACCTATCAGGAAAATAGCCAAGTCCATCTATAAAAGGATACGGTTGGGTATCAGAAATTTTGAAGTTTTCTACAGAAAATATTCTGTAAGACATCACAATAGTTGTATTTGTACTTAATACAAGTTGTATTGATACTTAATACAGTTTTGGAGATGTCTGAAATAATTTTCAATGTTTATCTTATCAAATTCTCTTTAGATTACAGAAAACATGAAAAAACACATATACGCGATGTTTCTCTTACTAAAACTGAACCTAGTAAATTCAACTATGCTACACTTGAAAAATTTAAAGATAAATTAAATGATCTATCTCGAATTTTGTTTGAAAAGGAATTAAAACCTTCTAGTTTATGGCCAATAGTTGGTATCAAGTTTGAAGTTGTAGATTCCAATTATACACATGCCGTCGAATATAAATCTTTTGTTGAAGCTTTTGGAAGAAGTATGGGTCTTTGGAGTACTCTTGTACATCAAGCACTTTGTGCTATGTCCCATGCAACTATTTCTAATATAGTTGGTATAGATTATCTTTTGGTTCCAGACAAGAAAACATCATCTCATAATATTAGCATGAGAATCTTCTTAAAGGACTCAAGTAAAACATCTATCGATTATGCGACAAATCTTTTCCCTCGTACTTGCCCTTCTTTTAAAAGCATTTCTATTGTAAATGGTAAAGAAACTGGTATCTATATAAAGAAGACATGGAACTCCCAATCATCAAATTAAATCCAAACAGTATCTATTCAGTTATATGTGAAACAATACCAATAGAAGCATGTTTAACACAAGACAATAAAATATCTTTTTCTTCTACATCTTCGAAAACTGTATCTAATAATTATACAAGAGAGGGTATTGCCAATGAAAAGAAAGTCTTTCAAGATCTTCTTAAAGTCAAAAAAGATATTGTTAAACCACCAATGGCTGAACTTATCATCGAAAGAGGTGGTAGAAAGTATCTTATAAGAGGTCAATGTGATGGTTTATGCAAAGACTTCGCATATGAAATAAAAACAAAGATCTCTGCATCCATCAATCCATATCCAAACGAGCAAGCTCTTTGTCAGCTTGAGTGTTATCTTAGGCTTTACGAAAAAGAGAGAGGATTTATTGTCGAAAGTAAAAATGACAAGATTAAGTTTACATCAAGATATCGTGATGATATTCTTTTTAACTTTATGCTTGAAAAAGTAGATAGTCTTTACGATATACATATTCATAAAATGTCTCTTCGCATACCATCTTTTATATTGACTGACAAGATGGTAGAAAAAATTAGAAACGAAATAGAACTTCAATATCGTGATGTTGTTGCTAAGTTATTTGAGCATAATATCAAAAGAATAGTTCATAATAAGCTTATGAATCATCTCAAGCCTATTGTTGAAGAGAATATAGAAAAAAAAATATTAGAAACGTTTGATCATCTTTCTGTATAATAAGTCATAAGAAATCTCGTTTTTTATTCGTTGGTAAAGGGTCTTAAGTTGTAAATGCTCATAATTGAAAATGGCCGTAAGAACAAACCAGGTTAATATCGTAAGGGAACAGCTCTCTATTCAAAGTCAAGACAAAAAGATAAAATGTCTTGTTGAGTTTCATCTTTTTGAAGGACCACAAACGGAAAGAAAAGATTATTATGTAGATAAAATCGAACAATCTATTAACCTTATTATAGATAAGTTAGAAGTTAAGAAGAAAACAGATATATCTTTATCTGTCTTTGGCAATAATGAACTATACAAAGAGAATTGTAATTCTAACAGTTGTAAGATGGGTGGAGGGTTTACAATTCATGAACATTCATATTGCTACATACAAAACCTTGAAATTTATAACCTCACCCATGAACTGTGTCATGCTATCATCCATACAACAACATCATTATCACTTCCTGAAACATTATCAGAAGGTATACCACAATATGTTCAAGGGTATGAAAATATAAACTTTCTTCATAGCCTTACATATGAAACAATAGTGAAATACTATAACGAGATTATATTCAATAGTATAAGTGATCTACTTAATTTCAAAACAACTTACCATCAAACTTATGTCTATGCGCTTGGTGTACTTGTTGTTCATTGGGCAATAACAAGAAACAATTATACACTGAGCAAATTGTTAACTGATAGGAAATCATTAACTCATCTCAAAGTAGCTAACTTTCGTCAATGGCTTAAAGAGATTTTGGGTTTTGATAAACTATCTCCCAATCACAATATTTTTCTCTTTACACCTTCAGCCAATGCATATCCAAGTCTTACAGATAAAATGATGTATGCTACTGTACCTTCTAATACTGCAACAACTGAAAAGTATCAACAATATTGCAATAAACGTGTTTTTATCAATGCTGGCGTCATCACCATGTATACACTCAGAGAAATGCCCAAATCACTTGATGAAGAATATACTGCATATGCTATCTATGAAAATGACGAGCTTCAATTCTTTAACAAGGCAGGCAAAAAGGATAAGAACATTATTATCGATAAGCCTAATATCAACTTCTTAATAAACGAATCTCAAATTAGAGGAAAGAAACTTATTATCGAAGTGCCAGAAGTCGAATTGGACTCAGTGATAAGCTTTTCTTACAAAGGTGTAAGAGTTGCTGAACTCTTGCTTTCTTCGATCCACTTTGAGACAGATAAGGTTGGTGTTTATGAAAAGACTTGTTTTGCTATTCATCCTTCTATTTACTTCAGAATTGCAGGTTTTTTTGGAAGAGTTGATGATAACATTTATCCTATCACGATTGTAGGATTCCAAAAAGGAAAACCTATAATTCGAATTCATAAAGCTTGTGCTTTTAGTATCTACATCTTACCTAAAGAAGTAAGAGAAGGATATATCAAAGACGTTATTTCGATTGATGAAGAGCCAGAGCCTGTTATGCCTGGTACGCTTCCAATCGAAAGAGGCATAATGTCGAGAACATTCAACACAACAACAACGGACGATGATGTTGCTGATGCTGTTGTCAGTATCGATGGAAAAGTAATTGGGCTCCCTTCAATCCAATATCGTCACACTATAATACGTGATGGAACAGTTACAGGTTTTGCAGCATTCAGCACAACATATCCTTTTGACTATCGTTATAATGTTGGAGTTACTTGTAAGCTTGTTCTTATCGAAAACGATGGTGTTGCTATGCCATGTATGAAACTGAATGATAAGATGTTAGTACACAAAGGAAAAGATACACATCTTTTTGGTGCACATATACCTCTCTACTACTTTGAAGATACTGATCATGGACTTATCAACTTTGACACATTTGTTTTTAACGATGTGTTTGAGATAAAACGTATTCTCAATAGAGATGTGTTGATGAAAAAAGGAAAATGGATTGCTTTCTTGAGAAGTTCTTACAACATATTTGTTGGCGAGTTCTTCTTCTCAGTCGATAAGTCTGTGAGTCTTCATAGTGTATTGTACACAAGATATCCGAAAGTATTTGTTGAAAAGAAAAATAATGCATATGAGTTTAAGTTTGCTCCAACAGGTGATGATGCAAGCAAAGATTACGTCGAACATGCAATGATAAAATATCCTATGAATATATATCAATTTTATCATCTACTTCATGATTATCCTAAAGATAACACTGCGACTCTTTTGACTCGTAAACCAAGAAGTGTTAGTCAAAACTTCTATGTATCTATCAACACACCAAATGATGAAACGAGAGAAATCGAAAGATTGGATGCTATTGGTAATGTCGAAACAAATGAAATAACAATTGTTCCTGCAATACCTAAGCCTCAACCTCAACCAAAAAAGACGATTAAGACAAAACCGCCTCCGAGTGAGATATCTTCTATCACGTCTTCTCCTTCTCCTTCTCAACCTAAGCTATATCCTCAACTTGAACCACTTCCTGCTACTGATATCGAACTTCTTATGAAAACAAGATCTCAAGTATATATCAACGAACTGCAAAAGAAAGATAATATTATTGAAGAGCTTCAAATGAGAGTCGATGAACTCTTGAGGTCAAAACCTAATATAAACAAATGTGATGAACAAAAGGAAAGTGATTTTTTGATTTGGGAGCATAATCTCAAACAGAGGCAAAAGAAGATCGATAATGAGAAAATAAGACAGGAAAATTACGAGAAGGATCTTGATCGCATAAGAGAGTCTCTGAGAATACAAAAAGAAGACTTATTACATCAATTAGAAGAGTGGACAAAACAGAAAAACGATAGGTCTCGACAGATAGAAGAAGAACAGAATTATCGCAAAAATTGTCTTGCTAATATTGAGAAACGTATAAAAGATGTTCAAGAAAGAGAAACGGCTGTGATTCAAAAGGAAGCCGCATTAAAAAAGGGATTGGAGACATTAAAGATGGCAGATAGTAAAAACGTGAAGGAATATAAAGAACGCGTACAAGCACTTAGCTTGCAGAATGAATCGCTTCAATCAGCAAGAAGAAGAATGTGCTATCATCTTAGAAACTTCCCTGGAGATGATTGTGAGACAAAATTCCATAATCTCATCACTGGTTGTTCAGGTCCTATCCAAGATGTAAACAATACATCTTCCTTTCCTAATTTATCAACACCCGAGATTATAGAAGAAACAAATGATGACTTGGAACAATCAAATCCATCAATGGAAAACGAATATGAGATTCCTCCTGAAGCTGTAGATGGATGGATTGTTATTCTGGGATCTATTACTTTTCTTCTGATTGTGGCAATGGTTCTATGGAAGATTAAGTCCTGATCTTAAGACAATTGCTCTCATTATCTTATCTTCATATCTGTACATATCTCGATCTGATTTAATAATCGTCAAATCTATTTTATCATAGAACTTGTTTCTAAGATCTGTTAAAAGAAGAAGAAGCTCGTATTTATGTTGCTTGTGTAAGAACTTAGTTTCTTTTAAATACTTTTGTGAATGCATGCTACATTGTGCACAAGGAAGATTTCTCGTACATTGAAATATATTCTTTTTTATATTCTCCAATGTTAAATCAGAGAATATAGTCATATAAAGATATATCCAAGTACCGCTCCCAAAGAAAGAAGGAAGCATTTTACATGGAATAGTTGTTTTATAAAAAGCTGTTTAATATGAGTTCTTCAGAAGATTGTACGCCTAGTTTAATTAAAATAATAATTGGAATTGTGATATGTGTGATTATACTCATCTTCACACCCCCTACACAATGGCAGTTTATCAGTCTTTTAATTGTTGAGTGGTTATCGTTTCCTATTTATGGGAAATATCTAGCAATATGTATCTATATCTTGAATCTTATGAGACACAGAAAGAATCACTCGCCTGGCCATTATATTACTGGCATCATTATCACGTTAACAGCATGTTTTGGTATGTTATGTCAGAGTTCAATGTCGTTTTGCTTCGAATTAATCTTTTTCACACTTTGTATTATAGCTACGTATTATTTTTTATTAAAAAGAGACAAAATTTGCTTTACTATTGAAACAGAACAAGTATGTCTAAGATCGGTTTATTGATACCTATCGATGAAAATGTTTTCAAAACGGCTGATATGCCTCAACAATTTATAGAGATCAACCCTCTTTACGATATCCAAGTTTTAGAAAATAAAATTCAAGAAGTGGAAAAGGAATTAGATGCGTGGAAAGATTATGATTGGGTCACAAAAGAAAATGAAGTCAACAATATGGATCAAGTTGTCCTTAATATAAAAAAAACCATTGTTAGTCTCGAAGATGAGAAAGAACAGAAGAAAGAAGAGTTAAAAAACTTAGATTAAATGTTTGCCATTTTTTTATTTTTTAAAGCTACAATATGGAGGCTATCGTGCTTTTCATTGTTATGATCATCATCGCCATTGTCACCTATACAGTATATTTTCATGTTCCACCACCAGATCCAGCCACCTTTGATTCTCTCGATATCACACCGATGTCGATATATGGAATCTATCAAGAAATTAATAGAGAAAAGCTTCTTCTCAACGAAAAGATGGATATCTTGAAAGATACGGTCGATTCGATCAAAAAAGAAATTACTTCTTCAAAGAAAGATACAAAGGATGAAGATGCCAAAAGTGATGAACCAGCAAACAATGATGAACCTAAAGCTTCTTCCTAAGTTGTCTGTGGAAACTGATCTTATAAATGGCTGAGAAAGACTTAGCATCTTATATCAATTATACTTTGCAAAACAAGATAGAACACACTCTTTCTTCGATTAGTGGAAGAGAGATTACTCTTACAGATTATCAATATTTATCGGCATCATATTTTCTCGGCGATGCTGTCAAAGAATTACTTCTTTACTGGGAGCCGGGATTTGGCAAAACGCTTGCTTGTATTGCCATCATCAAAAACATCTTCAATGTGTATCCTAATTGGACAATTGTTCTTTTCGTTCAGAGTCAACTCGTCAAAGATCCTTGGCTTGACAATATAAAAGAATTCATTCCTCAATATGAGCAGAATATTATTATCATCAAATATGATGTGATGAGTGCCGATGAGATTCTTCACAAACATCGTTTTATACCAAAGATGGATAGAACTCTATATGTTTTTGACGAAGTACACAACTTTATCAAACTTTGTATACCAAGTGAGAATAGAGAAAAGAGGTTTGTGAAGAACAAGAAGTTCTTTCAATTCATATGTGATAATATAACCAAGATTAATAATAAAGTGTTAGCCATGTCTGCAACTCCAGTGCATAACAATAGAGAAGAGTTCATCTTTCTTCTTCATCTTCTTCGATCTTCGTCGTTCACACTACATGATATAATCTTCAGTCAAGAAGGAAATATTATGTATCCAAGTGTGTTGCAGAAGTCCTTATGGGGTTTTGCTTCTGTTCAAAGAAGAAGTCCTGTAGATATCTTTGTCGGAACAAAACCTTCTGATGATGGTAAGTTTGCAGGAAGACGTATCAATATGATCGATCTGAAGATGAGTTCGTTCCAAACAGTAAGATATCAACAAGCAAGAACTTTTGAACAAAGACTGGCAACAAGAGCACTCAGAAGCTTCACATTGAGAGCAGCAACACTTGCGCTTATCTATACTAATATTGACGATAAGAAGAAAGTAGAAGAGCAATTAGCTGCATTCAAAGAAGAGATTTCTCATATTTCTTTCACCAATGAACAAATTGATAATTTTAGAAATGGTAAATTAGTTGGTGATATGTGTCTTCAGAATAATCTTCCTTTGGTTCCTATTGATGTTGAGAAGCATAAAGTAGATAAAGAACTTGAAGCAAACATCAAATTTCTTAATGATTACTCATGCAAATATATCAAGATATGTCATATGATTCTAAATACTCCTGGTAAGTGTATTATTTATGAACCTTTTGTCACATCTGCTGGTATTAATACATTGAAGCTATACTTGGATAAATTTAACTTGACTTATATCGAATACACTCAGAATACATCTAAAAATAGATCTTCGCTTGTCGAAGAGTTCAACGCTGATGATAACATTCATGGTGAAAAGATAAAAATATGTATGGTCTCGTTAGCAGGTGAAGTTGGTATCACATTCAAAGATATAAGACGTCTTATATTTGCTTGTGTGCCTTGGGCAGATTTGGAACAGATTATGGGTAGAGCACTCAGGTACGATTCAAACGCAAGATCGAAAATTAAAATGATGGACGTTGATATACTTGTAGCCAAGACAGATGACAAGGAAGAACATTCAGTCGATAAAGAGCTTCTTGATATTATTACCCGTAAAGAGTTCTCCAAGAGACAAATATTTGAGCAGCTTCAATTCACTTCGATAGATAGAGTTCATGAAAGCAATATGGTAGAAGAACCTTCAACGCTTAATACTGAGACATGGCTCACTGTTCCTTATAAGATAGCTGATAAAAAACCATATGTTGATGTTCCTATGTATCTTACACCCATTTTTTATAGTTTCGATCCAAAGTTTTCTTCATACTATAGTGGATTCTTAGATAAAAATACATCAATTGTCTATGTGAAGAATGAGATGTTAGGAGAACTTGTGATGAAAAATGGTGTGCCAATATTCAAGATAATAAATAGTGTCTTAGTCTTTCTTATCCAAAGAAGAAGTGAAGAAGACAAAAGGGTTAAGTCTTTTTTGTCTGCTTTTTATTCTTAGCATACATTCTATCAAGTTTATAGTTCAAGTAAAGCTGATTGAGTGCAAAAATATTAGCAGAAACAAAAGAGTTGTCTTTTAATTCTTCAAACAATTTCTTAAGATCATTATTGATAACGAAACTTTCGTTAGCCCAAAACTGGCTATCGGAAGTAAAGATGAAGTTGTTGTTTTTATTTATATTTTTGATATCGATATATCTTTTAACGACTTCATCATCAGAATAATGTTTATCCGTAAAACGGTGTAATATGTTTATATTATCATAAATCTTCTTTCTCTCTGAAATAATTATATTCATTTTTGTCTTTTAAAGATTATAGTTTTGATAAAGCGTCAATGAAGATAATTAATACACAAGAGCTTTCTTATGCTTTGAACTATTTCGATGGTGGATTGGTAATCGATCTTGATCAGTTCTTACTTAGCAATTACCAGTTTGATATAGATGCTGTAAACAATACATTAAGACCATTATTTATAGAAAAAAGACTATCATTTATTTCACTATTTAGTTTATATCGCACAGATGATGATATCCTTACGCTGCTTGAAGACATTGGGCTTGATAATGTGTTTCTTGAAATAAATACGCCTTTAATTGAGGTGTATAGAAAAACTATTGGGTTTTTCATCAATACGTCTTTGGAAGAATTAAAAGATTTGATTAATTTTAATCTCACATATGTATCAATCACACTTAAAACTTGTGTGACTGTTATCACAAATAATATTTTAGTTGTTCCATATATTTTTATAAATTTTAAACATTATGCGACCAAAAATCTTGTTGTTATCTCTGTGAGCAAATCTATCAAATATGAACAAAAGGATAGTAATATTCTTTGTATCGTTAAACCAGACATAGAACTTCCACCCTCTACTACCTGCGAAACAAAATCTTATTGTGAGAAGAAGGAGGAAGTATGTGTACGTCCTGTTTCAACAAACCCCTTTCATCCTCAACCAACAAATCCCTTTATCGAAACCGATATAGAAAGGGGAAAAAAGATTCAAAGAGCTGGTTTTCTATCAGAAAAGAAGTTCACTAAAAAGAGTCTTATCAATACAAAACCTCTTGAGTCTTATCAAGAGTAAGATATTTCTATTTGTCTTAAAATTTCACAAGGGTGATTATCTTTAGAATATTCAAAGATAATATTGGAATTAGATAATATATCAAACCATAAGAATAATATAAATGAAACATAAAAAAGACTAAGAAAGATAATAATAAATTCGCAATCAACACACCAATCGAAATATCAATAATTTCTGATATAGTTGTGATCGAGAAGATAAGTATACATGCAATACAATATATAAGAGAAGAAGGAGAATTATCTTTCAATTCGTTCATTCTTATATTGAAACAAAAGAACCCTAAAAGGCATGCTTGTAATAATCCTATCATATTGTATTGTTCAGTAGTAAATCCAAAATTTCCACTTATTTTGACAGTTATAATATTTATAATGTATACGAATATAAAAATAAAGGCAATTAAATATAAACCGAACAGGTAGCTGTTATCCATTTTAAGAAACCAAAAAAACCAATAATGGAGTTGACTGAGTTTTGTATTCTCATCGTTTGGTTCTTTATCTTCTTCACGATGATTATGTCTGTAACAAATCTAGATAACTGGTTTACTATTTGTGGTATATGTATTGGCGGTACACTTCTTGTAGTATCACTCGAATCGGAATTCATGAAGCTTAAAAGAAAAACTCATGCTTTTCATGTTTCAGTTAAATAGATCGCTTTCTTGTTCTTCATTTGTTATTGATTTAATTTTATCAATTTCATTATGTATTCTTTTAATCTCGAAAGAAAAGTGACGAGGCGGGAGAAAGTAATTCTCTACTAATTTCAAATCGTGTTCATTTAATCTGACGGCGTAGCATTTACTAGGAATACATTCTTCCCATAAAAAATATTCATATTTGATTGAATCAGAAGGTCTTGTTGACAACCACGTTTGATGTGTTGGAGCAATATTCTTAAAAATAGAAACGTTATTAATCGGAACTGTCTGATTGAGAAACCAATGAGTGAATTGACTTCTTTGTTCTGGTGATAAGTCGATAAGATTATGGGCGAGAACAATAATCGACATATTTCGATGTCGAATTGTTGGAAAGCAATCGATTTCTTTTAACCAACGAGAAACATCATCAAGTATAAGAAGTGTTTTGAGTGGTTTTTTACCCTTCTCTTCTAATTTAGCATTCATAATTGATACTTGACTGCAAAGTGCATTTACCTTTAAATTGAGCTCTTTCTTCTTTGCTAAATCGAATGCAATCATGTTGGAAGGAAAGATATAGTCAGAATATTGTCTTGCAGTTGATTTGGGTGCAATAAGAAAATACTGATCATGCGAATCAGCACAATCTATGAGAATTCTTTTAAGAAGATTGGTTTTTCCTTTATTAGTTGAAGCAACAATCCCAGTAATGGTTCCTCCATCTTTATCTGTGATAAGAGACTCAAAGTTTGTTTTTTTTGAGATGCTATGTTCCATCTTTTAAAGGAACTAAATATTCTTTAAAATACGAAGAACAATATGGATTTCATAACATTACAAGAGATCGCTTTAGTTGATTTGGGGATAGAAGGCGCGGCTTTTCCGCTTGACAAATATAAAACGCTTATTGGTGTTTTGACTAATTTCACAGACAAAGATACAAAAAAACTAGTAGCAAGAATAGTAAATGATTACACTCGTAATAAGCTTTTTGAAAATAAGACCGAGATAGAATTTAAAAACAACTATGAAATATTGGGTGCAGGAAGTTATGGTATCGTTTTTGGCTGCCCACAATCAGAATATTGTGTTAAGTTTAACTTCTTGAAAGATACAGGCAATAGAGAGATGGTTTTACCACAAAGTCTTATCGAGTCTAATTCTGATATTGAAGATCTTATCGTTGTACCAACTTCTTATTTGCCTATTGTATATCGAGGTCTTGTCTTTTATTTTTCTCTTTATTATTCTCTCTACGTTATTCTTCTTCATTCTGTATATGATCGTGAATTAAATACAAATAAATTTCTTAAAAACCTGAAAGATCTTAAAATGGATTGGACATTATCGAATCTTCAACTTGGATCTCAACACAAGTATCTGTTCTATTCTATTTTGAATAAATATGCCAAATTTCAACATATTGATTTCTTTGAACATATCGAGCTCATGTGCGGTGTTCTTAAACCCGGAGGAAGTGTTCAAGGTAGTCTTCTTGTGATGAAGAGAGCATATATCTCTTCCGATCTGATGAAAATTGATGCGCGTGGTAAATATAATCCGTCTGGATATTCTCCTTATAGTGAAGAAAACACAAACATGTTTCGGATTTTAACTCTTCATGTGTTTCTTTTTATTTTACACGCAAATAAAAATATGAGATTCATTCATAAAGATTTGAAACCAAATAATATATTGGTATATGAATCTAATCCTTACTATCTCGTATATGACGATTTAAAATTCTTGATGTCAAACGATTATCGTCTTCGTATCAATGATTTTGGTATATCAACGATAGTTGGGAAAGATAAACCGTCAGGTGTAGCAAGAGACGCACATTTTTTTGTACATTCACTTTTGCATTTTTTCAAAAACTCTTATCAACACGATATACATTTCTTTCAAGCATTATATAATGTGTTCATTGCACCTTTATGCAATGCTAACTTCCAATATTTAAATAGAAGAAGTGCTTGTTCAATACAATGTAATAAAGGTCATCTTCCAAACAACTTAACATATAATGTAAATGAAGACACATTAAAGAACTTTCTTAAACTACAATTCTTCGAAAAATTCAGACCAAGACCGCCGAAGACGACTAATAAAAATTAAATGTAGATTTTGTCAAAAACCTTTTTTTTAGCTTTTAAAGAATCCGGATGTAGTTGCAGAAATATACTTCAAAATGTTTATTCTTTCTCTCCATATCTTGCCGAAAGGTTAGATATGGAGACTTATCCTAGTCGCTGATGTTACCTGATATGTAATGACAACTTGTTATTATTATACGCTTCAATTGTCTTTTAAGAAGAATATGTCGCTCTCCCCTCTTTCTTCACGAAAGAGTGATTGGGTTGATGGGACTTGAATTTGATCTGAGTTTGTTAAATTATAGACTCTTTTCTCTATTCTTTTTTTAGAGATAAGTTGTTTCTTATAATACTCATAATGTCTGTTATTACATATCAGGTAACATCAGTTAGGAAGGATATTGAGTTATAAAATCCATAAAAACTTCTTAAGAGAGAATATCTGTTTTTCTTTCATCGCAGATTACTTGATTACGTCTTGCACGAGTCGCTTTGGCTGGTATATATTTATGCTTGAAAGATGAAAATGTTGGTTTAGACTTATATACAAAATGCCAAGGTTGAAATGCTGGTGGACGATGAAACCAAACACTTTCTGTTTGGTTGTCAGATGTTTGATAAGATGTTATGGTGTTAACAGAAGGATACATTGACTTATAGTGTTTCTCGTAAAGAGTTTTTAATTCTTTTTCGATGTGCTCTTTTGCTTTTAGGAGCAAATCTCTTTTCATCTCAAATGTTTCTCTTTGAGAAATTCTTTCTTCAAATCTTTCGGTGATTGTTTGAAGCCTCATTTCCATTTGTGCAATCTTTTCTTCGTTTGGCACTTTTTGACTTTTTTCGAGAAACAATTTCAGCTTAAGATTGTCTATCAATACACTAACAGGCGTATTCTTTGAACGAGCATGAAAACCTACTGGCGCTTTAAATTCAGCCATCTTTGCTATCCGTAATGATAAATACTTATTGCTTTTTTTCAACAAAAAAAGTAAAGAAGTCTCGTATATTTTTGTCATCGACATGATAATTTATTAGCTTCACGGATGAAGAAACTAATTATTATTTTACTATAGAGTTCAGAATATAAATCTTTTATAAAAATATCAAATATTATTTATCTTGAAGTTCATTAAAAGAAATATCTTCAATTGAAGAGATCTTTGAAAGAAGATGGTGTTAAATAACGATGTGTTATATTGAAACAACTAACATCGCTTGTAGATAATGCAATAAAACCATATGTTTGACTATGATCATTGAGGGTTGGATGAAAGCTAAGAAGAAAGATAAATTCATGAGGATTGCAATTGTTAGGGATCTTGATATTATTGCAAGGATCTTCAAGTGCGATTTTCAGCTTTTCAAATTCGAAGACATCAAGAAGATCGATTTCTTTGAAATTGGTTGTGCCAAGATAGAAATGTCTAAAGTTGAGATAAGTATATGTTGAAGGAAAGTAATCAAATTTAGCAGTTTCGTGCGAAGATTCGATTGGATCGAAATAAATAGGATTAGGATATGTAAAGTCGTCTCCCAATATCTGTTTTGTGTCTGTTTTTTTGCTTGTAATGTAAACTCTTGGAAAAGTGAAGATAATATCTTTTTCAAAGTTGAAAGTAATATGTTTAAGTGTTAGATCTTTCTTGAGCTTCACTAATACAATATATGATTTATCTTTACCTTTCTCTTGAAGTGTGTCGATTGATATGAAGTCGGATAATAGATCTTCTACTTTAAAGACGCGTTTGAAAGTGAAGTAGTCGTCACCATGTTTAGATGTAATTTTAATTAAGTTTAAGTATTGCGCCCAGAAATAAACTTTTACCCTTAAAACGTCAAGACAATTTTGAGTCAAAGCGTCAATATTATCCATTATAATAGAATGAATATAACTTCTTTTTGTGTTGACGAGTCTCTTAATCAATCTATATTAAAAGAAATTAAAAGCCTTGATTGTAAAGAGATAAGTGACCAGATTATTTTGGAGAGAATAAAATCCTATTTCGAAGGGACACTAAAGAAGAATTTTAAAGCTGTTACCTTTATCAATGATATAAGAATTCAAAAGTTCAAAATATTGTGTCCTTTAAGTTGCCATGCATCTTCACTTCTTCCTAGCGAGCTACATGAAAAACGTCTCATACACTCAAACGTGTCTCAGACCGAGAGTGAAGAGTGTGCATCTTATGCGTGCTTACGAGAAAGAGATGAAGAAAGATTTTGGATACTCAAAAGCCATATGGTTGTCCAAAGAACATCTTTAGGTTTCCCTCTCGTTTATGCTAAAACAAGCAAACAAGGCTATACACATCTCTTCTTCCAAAAACACAAACCTCTCATGCTCTCCTATAGACCTGACAAATATCAAATCCTTCAGCGCCTTATTATTCTTTATGAACTGAAAAGCTTATTAATGTTGCCAGATAGGTTTTGTTGTGAGTATATGGATAATTATGCCAACTTCGAACTCGTTTTAAGACTGAAAGATGCCAATTTCGTTATGAATAATCCAACAAAGATTATCGTCTTATCGCCTTCGTGTACGCTTACAAAAACACCTCAAGCAGAAGATATCGAATATCTATCACTTCTTACCGACGAAGAGAAACAAGAACTGGTTAAAGATGGTACTTTTGTTGGAACATCGATTCTTAAACTCATTTTTACTCATTTCTTTAGATATATACAAGTCGACACTATCATCTTCCGTACAGAAGACATCTTTCTTTCAAATTGTAATTTCAAACCTGAAGTCGGAAAACTTGTAGGGTTTGGAAAAAGTTTCGGATTTATTCTCAACACTTCAAAAACTTCTTGTGATATTATGGCATTCACTGAACCAAATAATAAAGGAAAATATGGTATATTTTATACTACTGTGACTGATCTTTCTATGCTCAAGCCTGTCAGCCAAAATCTTATGATGCTTCCACCTTATATAACAATAGGATAGAAAATGAAAAAATATTATTGAATCTAAAATATAATCATGGGAGAAAATTATAAACAGTTTGTTTCCTGTACCCAAGATGGCTATATCGATCTTACGCCTACAATTCTCACATGCAAAGAAGAAGAAGTAGACGTATTTACAAAATACATCTCAGAGAATTTCTATCATCCTCAAGAATGGTCTTACTTGCGCCAACTTGATAAATATGTTTTACGTTATATTCCAACACGAGATGTTCTTCTTTATCATGAATCTTGTAACTGGATTTTCCCAGAAGAAAACATTCTTCAAATTTTGAATATATGGAAAGAGAGGCTAGATGAACTCGAAAATCGTTCAATATATGGAATAGCTCCTAAAACAATTATGGCTCTAGTGCGTCAATACATAGCATCTGAAAGTCAATCTAAGAAAGATGTTTTGTTGAAACAAATACAAGATTTTATCGACAACTATCCTATACAACACGATAGGTTAGATGGTTTCTACGAGACACTTTGCATTAAGAGGAAAAGAGAATTAACTTCAATGTATTACTACGCTTTAGAAAATAAGTTTCCAACTCTAACATTTACTAATCTTCTTCAGTTTCTTCGTGACGATAGTTCAGCGATGAATCTTATAAATGCTTTTGACAAAAAGCGAGAAAAATCTACTTGGAAATCTCTTCATAATGATTGCTCATTTACTTCTCCAGCAGATCCTTTTACAAGTGATGTTTTAACTTTGGAAGAAGCCCAAAAGCTATCTACATTTGATATATGTGCAATCTGTCTAAGTGACAGTCCAGTCGACTATTGTCTTTCATGCAAACACTTTTTTCATGAAAGTTGTTTCCTTTCTTTGAAAAGGAATTGCGAAGAATATAATTACGAACTACGCTGTCCAACATGTCGTATTCGTATTTCATCTTCTGAAGATCCAAAAAAGATAAAAAGATCTTGGATTTATATAGGCGATGGGTTTACAAAACTCGCACCTATATGGCACCAAACAGATCCAACACACATGATTGTGGTTTATCCATTTTGTGAAAATGTTAGAATTCTATATGGCAATAAACGTGAAATGAGCTTCCAAAGAAACTCAAAAATACCATCTCCAATTATATCTTATCTCAATAGAAATAGTATTCTTTAAGAGAAATGTGTCAACGATGTATATATTTTATCGTATAAGATTGAATAAAAATTCTTTGTCGGATATTTGCCATCTTCTATTTTTGTTTTCAATGAAACTAATTCTTCTTTCTTAAGATCTAAGACTTGAATATTCATTTTAGCAATACACTTTGATTGATTAGGTATAAGCAAGAAGTATTGTCCATGTATGAAGTGTGCAACAACCATATCCTTTTTATATGCTTTCCTTTCACCAAGCTTCTCTTCTTCAACATTCTCTTTATAGATATCGTAATCCTTTGACATTTCCCAACTAATGAAGAGAAGAGGTCCTTTGTTCTTCAACATTCTCTCTGAGTCAATAGGATAAATATTAGACGTTTCATGAGGAAAGAGGCAAGGAATAATATCAAACTCTTTCATCTTATCTGCGATACTCTTTTCTGTTAGTTTTTCTAAATCGAGACGAGATGAATCGATGATAGTACCAATTGTGATAGGCATACCCTTATTCTCTACTTTAACTGGTGTGAGTGGAAAGTTAGAAGTCGAGTCGTAGAATATCTTAAAATTTCCTCTTCGTATAAGAGGGACGAATATTTTAGCAATCTCATACTTCTTTTCTGTTTTGAGAGATTTGCCTCCATATAAAATGGAATCGAGTTCGCGTTCTGAGATGAAAGAAAAGAGTTCGGGGTATTTTCCTGCTGCGACTTCAAGCAAACCATCAATATCGTCGTTACCCATTCCGACTTTAGATGCAAAAAAAGAAACACCGAACTGGTCTGAAAATTATATTGACGATATGGCTATATATAAGTATTGCTATTCAGCAAAAGGTCTTAAAGATTCAAAATGTGATTGTATCAACAAGAATATTGGAGCTGATGCCAAGAGTTATCTTCAACCTTACTATTGTATTTCAAAGAAGTGTAGTGATGAAGATAATTATCTCACACATCGAATTCGTGAAGAACAGAAATATTGTAATTTAGACTTGTGTCAGATATACATAAAGGGAATCGAGTTGAATGGTAACACAAAAATAGTTGTGGAAAATAATTGCCGTTCATCAAACTATGATACTGTAATAGACGATGCGTTTATTTCTGCACCTCTAACAAAAAGCTATCAACCTAAGACATTTGGTCTCAATCACATAATGCCTATTATATTATGCACATTTCTATTCTTATTGGATCGTTAATAGAAGATGGTACTATTGAAAATATCAAAAGAAATAATGATCCTTTCTCTTTTAATCTTAATCTTTTCATCTTCTTTCATGAAACTGAAACTGACGTTCTGAAACATCAAACAACCACTATCAAAAGAAGAAGGTATAGAAAGTTGTATTTCTTTCTTCTTTTCTTTGATGTTAGCCGTAACATCTTTCATAGATGTCTTATTCTTGAGAATGATCTTATCGGCTGTTAATTTTCTAAGAGGAATAACATCATCACAAGTTTGAGTGTAAAGCGCAAAGGTTGTTGTAGTGTTATTTGTATCTACCATTTTTACTCTTATTTCGGAAAGATTAAGACTTTCAGAAAGAAAAGACTTAAGCTCAGGCGATTCGAGAATTTTACCATGCGTCTCAGCGACACTTCTGATCATATATGTATGAGAGTCAAAAAGAGTTGATTCGTAAAGTGATACCTTCCCATCCGAGTTGTTTGATTCATAAAAAGGAATGATAGTGCCATCATTCTTAACTATACACTTGCAGATATTCTGAGCACCAATATCTAATCCACGAATACAATCTATCTTAATATTTTGAAGAATATGTTTACCATATTCCTTTTTGAACTCAAAGGCTCTTTCGAGCTTCTTTTGGTTCACAATCGGATTGTTAGTAAACAAAGCCTTGAATTGATTCTTATTGAGTGCTTTCCCTTCTTCATCAAAGAAATAGATATGAGGCGTTGAGGTGATAAGTTCATAGATAGGTTCAAATCCATCCTGATGAATAATTTTCATAATATCGAGATTATCCGTCTGGGTGTTTATTCCTAAAATAGCAGCCGTAGCACTGATAGAACCCTTAAGAGGACTTCCGATAGTAACGAGTCTTTTGACTTGTCTCATGAAAGGAAGATTTCTCTTTTGTGCTTCTGCCAATGCGATAAAGGCAATACATCCACCAAGACTAAAACCGATCACCTCGATGTTATCTGTTGTATCTAAGTCTTGCAAGAAAGAGATAAGCTGCTCAGCAACAACTTTCTGTGATTGTCTCCAATCATAACAAAAGATTTCATGATTCTCGCCCAACACATTTTCAAATTCACTAAAAGGTGATAAGAATTGACCAGCAACAACATCGGGAGATAAGAATTTATTTATCCACTCTTGGACATTTTCATCAGTCTTTATCTTCATAAACTTCTTGAAGATAGGATTCTGTTGAAATGATAAAAACATATTTTCTGAAGGTGGCCATATCACATCTGTACCGTTCTTCAGTTGAGTTTGAAGAAGACCAGGCACGAACACAACTTTAGTTTGTGTCTTTTGACAATCCATTTTTATTTCTTTAAAGAAGAAAATTCATGGCTTGGCTTATTGTTTTAATAGTTATCGTATACTTAATTGTGTCAATATGCAATTTTCTTTTCTTGGGTCCTGTTATATCGACGGCAACAGAAATAGCAGTTCCATATTTAGATCAACCACTTCCTGATACTAATATATGGTTTAAGATATGCTCATGGTATCCTGGCATTGATCCGTGGCAAAAACTCCCAGTTTATACTGTTAATAGTAAAGGTACTATACAAACAAGTACAACTTTTAATTGGTTTGATGCGGTTGATGATACAGTTATCCTCTATTTTCATAGCTTCTTTTCGGATGCGCAGGAAATTGCTGGGTATGAAGAAAAGATAGCAAAAGATCTGGGTCTGACTCAAAATTGGACTTTCTATGCGCCTAATCTTCCTGGTGTTTCATATCGTAGAAATGGGTTCGCAAATATAACAGCACAAGATTATATGCACTTTTATTGGCATATAATCACAGCAGCATTGGGAGTAACAAAAAATGTTTATCTTGTAGCTTCTTCTACTGGTTGCTCTTATATCATATGGTATATATACTTTCTTGGAATAAAAGGTCATCCGATGGATACTTTAAATATCCACTTCATGTCTCCAAATATTGAATTTCATACTTTCGAAAAATATATTTCGAAATTAGCTCTTTATCCTTTTGGTAAGAAAATGATAAATTTGCTTAATGAGCGTGTTTACACCAAAGATGAAACAAAATATTTCGACACAAATGAGTTTGTTCATCTTGTTGGTATTATGGGTATTTTGAGGAAGATATATGATAAACTTACGTTATATCCTGCTTCTTTAACTATTACATATACTGTTAATGATAAAGTTGTATCGCCAAAAGCTATCGAGGATTTTTATGAAAAATACAAAGGAAATAAAAGCATAAACAGGCTTACTTGTGAAGAACATTTCTTGCCTCCTGTTATATACAAGTGATCATGACAGATAATGTCAAATTCTTCAACGAAGATCTTACTGTTCTTCAAAATCTATATGTAGATCTTTACAATATGCAAAATCTTCAAGACTATGAAGAACAAAAAAAACAGATCAAAATATGGGCTAGTCAACTTGTCTCACATTTTGGAAGAATTACAATTCTTAGCAACTTCTACAATTATCTATTCACAATATGGTATAATGGAAACACAACTCTTCCCGATCATATCTTTGATACATATACCAATATTGTAAGCGAATTAGGAGGTATTACTTGTGAAAGTTCTATCCCCAAGAAACTATATCCTCATAGAGAAGCAGACTCTCAATATCTAAAGCATAAAAAAGACAATATCGAACGTTGTATCACACCTAAACTTGATGGTGTTTCAGCTAAAATTGTATTTCAAGAATATGGTATCTTACTTACAACCAAACTAAAAGATGGAAAAAATAGAGACATCACACATCGTTTACCTTATCTTTCTTGCTTTGATAAATTGATAGAAATTTATCAAAAACGTTACACAGAATATCTTTGGGCAAAGAATTTGGTACTTAGAGGGGAGATTCTTCCTAATCTTAATCAATTATCTGATGAAGAAAAACTAAAAGCAAGATCTCATGCAGTCGGTTTTGTGTTGAGGAAAGAACATACCAAACCTAAAACTAAAAACAAAACATTACCAGATATCGATTTTGTCATATTTGATGCTAGTATCTTTGGTCCTGATCGCACTTCATATTCTCAATATATAGACAAATTGAATCTATTCCGAAGTGTTGGTCTTGAAACAGTGGACGTCATAATAAAAAGATTCTCTGCTTCTGAAAATATAGAAAATTGTGAATATTGGAAAAAGTTGAAACAAGATTTCTTTACCAATCATTCTCTTGACGGTGTTGTTGTTGGAAGCTTACTCGGTGTTCCTGAGTTTGCTGTGAAGTTTGCAACAGAAGATATCGTTGTGACTGTAAACAACGTCATATGGAATTACAGAAACAAGAAATATGCACCAATCGTTTGTTTTGACCCTTTTCAGAGAGGATGTAGTTTTAGTAAACTATACATGTCATCTTATAAGAAACTTGTCTTAGAAGCTAAAGCACATATTGGTTCGAAGATTGTTGTTCAAATTGTTGGTGAAACAAATGTCACATATGTAAGAACTGAATATTTTGATCCAGAAAAAGCACTCACAGATTACAACTTTCCAGAGAACACAATCGTATGTTCTAATTCAGCTAATCTTCTTCCAAACAAATTAGAAGAAGGAATTGATATCACAGGTTTCTTACGCTTCATCAGATATATTGGAGTTGTTGGTGTTGGTTATAAGTTTGCCAAGACAATATTTGCATATATTCAAGATAAATCTAACATTGATGGGCTTGTTAGAGGTTTGTTAATTCTTAAAGAAGATTATGAGCATAACAAAATCATCGAGATCTGCAATCATTTCCAAAAAGGATTAACTCTCGCGCAAGCTATTTCTCTTGTACCACATCCTCTCCCTCTAAGCCCTGCAAGCATTGATAGATATTTTGTCTCAACACCCGAATTAGTTCCATATATTAAGAACCCACCATCTACTTTAGATCTTGATCGTCCATTCACATTTCTTCCAGAATCTAAAAAAGAAACAAGTCTCAGATTAAGAATAAAAACTTTCTTATCTTGGAATACACAACTTATCTCTATCATATATCCATGCTAATATAAGAAAAAATATCTTTTTATCTTGATTAAAGATTCTTTCTTTAAAATGAAGTTTCTATTTTTTTATCCGAATATACAGAGTATTTATGCGTTTGTTAAAAGCGTTAAGCATTGTTCACTTTGGTTAAATTATAAAAAGGGTAATGATTTTGTCACACTTATTGCACATGAAGGAGGTACTGCTTATGGATGCTTTGAAATAGATGCTATTGAAATATCAAACAAAAACGAAGACTTTTCTTCACAACTTCCTCTCGATGTTATTTTTCCAAAGAATAGTCAAAGTATTCTCGAACTTTTATTCAATCCTAAAAAAATAAAGGTGATCGTGAGATATGAAACCAATGAGAAAACAAAAGTAATTCAAGACTTTGATAGGAAAGATATAAGATTCAACGTCGACTCAATTCATGTTGTCTCAATGAAAAATCTTATTTGCTCTTTCGAACTATCGATGGTAGAATTCAAAGATATTATTGACTTTGCGTGTGATACAAGAATACTTCTTGAGAAGACTGATGAAGATTTATCTTTTGATATTGTTGGAAAAGAAAGGCATTTCATCAAAACGTGTCGTACTCATAATCCAGACATTAAAGTACGTCAGATTTTTCTTGCCCAATCCTTTTCAAAGCTTAAAGGTTTAGGGATATTAATGTTCAATAAAGAGAAGATTTTCAGTGATATAAGATTCGAACTTTATTACGAAGACGACAAATTTTTTATTGTGTTACAGTCATACGTTTATCCCAGATCTTTTCTCATTATTAATCCTCAAAACGAAGGATGCTCGAATACCTCTTCATTGTTGCCTATGCAGTAATTCTTCTCGTGATTTTAACAATCATGTCTTATACTGGAATGACGATATACGATGCTATTGTCTTTACAAACTACACAGATACCAACGAAATCATAAATAGTGAAATAGTCGAACATATTAATAATAAAACAGGAGTCTTTCTTATCCGCACAAAGGGAGGTTATTCATATAAGAAAACTAAGGTCGTATATGATGTATTGACTGACACAATAATGTTTGGAGAGGAAGCTTTACCCTTTTCTGATACTGCACGATTAGCACTTTATCTTTTAATACCAACAGTACAGAAATGAATGTTTTTTTAAAAGGTTACGACCGTTTTCTTCTCTAAATTGGTCAAATCGTAAACTTGAGATTTTTTTGATTGGATAAGATAAAAAGCATCAAACCCACAACTAGCGAAGAATCCTAACATACTATTTTTCCACTTGTCAAAGTTTGCAGGGTTGCTGAAGAGTGTCATGATAGTATAGTCTTGAAACTTCAAGAAATGAATCTTGTGATAATAAATATTACCTAAATCTTTTTGCTGATATAAGAAGGTATGAAGATAAAGATAGAAGTCTTCGAGTGCATTTTTTTCTAATTTCATCAAGAAGAGAGTGAAGTCATATTTAGTTTTTATGGTAGACATAGTACCAGAAAACCTTATATCAAAATGTTCATTACCCATCATCTGGTCGCCTGATTTGCTATCTATTTCATAATTCAAAGGCGCGCTTCTCAAAATATATTGCACAAGATATTTTATTGTGTCTTCGAGTGTAGTGTTCTTTTGAGGCAATCTAGCAACACTACACATCTCTAAGTTAGGTTGAAAACAATAAGATGTGCGAGACTGTTTACACCATTTGGTGTCAGAATCGACATAAGATAACATATATTTCTTATAAGAATGGTCATAGATATAGTTATTAATATTCAACTCAAAATCTTGCATACATACAGGTTCACCAGAAAGTGTATGCTTAATTGAAGTGAATTCGTTATATGGCCCAAGAACCACAAACTCATTCTTCTTATATAGCTTTCTTATGTTTCTGAATATCTTTTCTACTTTAGGAATGGCAACCCCCATGAAGTCAACAGAACTCATATACAACTCATTCACCTTTCCAACTCGTAAGAAATTGTAAAACGATTCAGGATCAACATAGATATGCATTGGAATAAGATCACTCAAAAGCAAAATATCAACAAGATATAAAAAGTCTTGAAACATCTGCTTTGAGTCGAAGAAGATCTTGATAAAACAACCATCAAGATATGTATGTGTTGTTATCATAGCATTATGTACAAAAATAGGCACATATATCAAATCATTGATCAAATTCTCATCGAATCTAAACATAATTTGATACATAGATGTATCGGAAGCAATAATCTTACCATAATATTCATTAAGAGGCAAGATGTATTTTGGTAGTTTCGTTGTTTGACCTTTGAATTGAGCAAAAAAGCTTTCGATTGAAGGAAGAAGATAATCGATTTTTGGATTGTAGACGACAATAACATCTTGAGGTCTTATGTACTCAAGTGAGTCGATTGCCGACTTGATATCTTGTGCTGATTTGAAACAATTACAATTTCCACAATAGAACATCGATTCGCCTCCCATCAAGATATAGTAAAGTAAGTCGTGAAGATCATAAGATGTTGTCCGATAAACATACTCGTTGTCTATTTCTCTTATGCATCTTTCGATATCTCTGAGGCTAACATTATGCGCTAACTTGATATAACCATCATCTGTCTTACCAAACCACATTTTCAACACTTTCAGCATATTTTTCACATCATTTATTTCAGTCATGAGAAAGTTCATATTTTCAAGAGTAGTAGAGGCATTTAGTTTCATATGTAAATCGTTAAAGGTAAAAGCTTTATGTTCGATGAGATGTTGAATACCAACAATACCTCTCATATGATCCATAATGGCTCCTTGATTGACAATACATATCTCGAGATCGTTTGCATTAGGAAAAGGAGATTCTTGAACGATGATTCCATTAGGAAGTTTCATGTTGAGAATAGATATTTAGAAAAAGATAAAAGCTTTGCCGATTTAGAACGATAAAATAGTTTCAAAGCTTGCAGTACCATCAATCTTAGTATGAGGAACAAAACGAAGCATCATCTTAAATAGAAGATCTAATATACATAATCTCGCTAAAGTGAAATGCGTATCATAAGATTTATTTCTTTCTTTGATTCTTTGTAGACATACTTCAGGTTTCGTGTCGACGTATATAACTTTAATTCTTGAGAAGTCGGCAGACGAACATGCCATAACAATAATTCGAAGCTCCTCAAGAGAAACGATTCCATCGAGATATTTAGCAAAAGTGTGAATCAAAACACCAAGAATACCACTTTCTACAATCTTATAGTCGAGTTTGCATAATAGATCTATAATAAGGAAGAACTGTAATAGACAAGATCCTTTATCACATTGAGGGTTTTGTCCAAGAAGATTGCCAGATAAAGAATTTGTCCATTTCTCAATATCTTCAACCACAACATGATGACCTAAATTCATCAGATGTTTAGAAAGAGTACTTTTTCCTGCACCAACATTGCCTAATATAATTGTGCAGCTTGGTTTCTTATGAGTGAAAGGTCTGTTAGTTTTTGCAAGTTGTGAATTTCTCTCAATAACATATCTTTCTTTAACTATCTCATCAATAGATTCATTATGAAAGTCATATGTAAGCAAGAGACAACTAATATCAAAGATACTATTTAGTTTTTCAATCGAACAAGGTATATTAGTATTATGTTTCTCGCATAGTTCAGAAATATATTGTACATTCCAAGGATATTCATGTGTCAATTGTTTATTATCTTCGTGATAGCACAAATAACATAAAGATATTTTGATAGGCGCTTTGCCTACGATATCTTCATTTCTTTGGATTTCGTTTTGATCTTTCACGAGATAATCTTTCATGTATTTATCACGAAAGAGACGAACATCGATAGATGATTGAATTCCATGTGGAATTTTAAGAACTTGATTCGAATTCATATTTAGAGTTTCTTTGATATGATGTATTTAGTTTTTCACTTTTTAATATTCTAGATTGTATTTCTTTATCTAAAAGTGTATCAACGTCTTCTTGTTTGTAGATTTGTTTTCCATTTTTAGTCTGTTTGAAAAAAAGAGGAAAAATAATACTTGTACCAGTTAAACTCTTATAATAATCAGATGTTAAAGATATTTCGTTGATATTAAGATAACGAAACTTATTTTCAAGACCTGCTTTCTTTATCTTTTCTTTAAAGAATAAACAAGCCGAACAGTTGTCTACATATAACATATAAACCGCCATGTCTGATATGAGTGATGATGATAGACAATCTGAAGAGTTTGAGGTTGACTCAAACTTTATTGATGAAACCGAAGAGATTATTGACGAATCGGAAGAAGAAGAATACAACTCGGATAACACTAATGATGATGACAACAGTGACGATGATGACTTAGATTCTTTAAACATAGAAAAAGGTGATGTAAATATTAAAAAAATAGAAGAGCTCAACATCAAAGAAGATACATCATCTCTCAACTCTGAACAAAAGAAATTCATAAATGAAAAAAGAGATTTGTTCAATAAATACAAAATTGAGAAAATAAAAAGATTTGATCTTCCAGGTCTCATAACTCTTCTTGGTATCGTTGCTGACTACATTTCCCAGAATGGTACATTAATACAAAACATGTCTTCTGATTTCTTTGAGAAAGAAGAATGGACAATTCCATCTTATGCACTCATTTCTATCTTATGCGAAACAGCACCCTTCACAACTTTTATCAATACTCCTAAATCTAAAACCGATAAACATATGTTGATTGACTTTGATAAAGATGCAATGATTGAAGTTACGATTCAACTTCTTTCAAAATCTTATCATTTGAGCAAGATGAGAAGTCCTGGTATCATGAAACATTTTCCAAATCTTCTAAAAGCTGCTGCAAGATTAACAACTGAAGTGACAGATTATAAGTTAATTAGAAAAGAAATCGAGACATTCAAAAAGAAATATATGGTTTAAGATGAATTCATATCAGCTCAATGTTTTCGAGGAAAGAGGATATATTGAAGTAACTTTCGCTGGGATTTTTGTTGATTTTATTCAACTGCAATACATATCTACAGAAGATTTAATATCTGAACTAGAGGATATGACTGAAGAATCTGAGCCAAAAATCATCCCTTTTTGTCAAACATTTTTTCCGGGTTCGTCTCTTGAATATTTATTGGGAAAATTTGCATTTTCTTCACACCTCGAACATATCAGAAATAACATCACATTCCTTCCATCGGATACTCCTTGCGAAACAATGGATTTCTTATATGGCACTCCTATTACAGGTACATTCAAAGATCTCATCAGAAATGATTTAAACGATTCAGAAGATGCTAATGTGAATATAAGACAAGGAACTCTGGTGAAAGCTGTTTATACTGGCCCCATACTTAATAAGGATCTTATTTTTGGATGTTGTACTGAGACAATTATGCCACCTTTTCTTCCTGTAAAAGTCACACCACAATATTCTATATGCAACGGGACTTTACAGGAATATTGTAAGAACAATCCCAATTCTGATGTGTGTATCAAATGGCTTATATACTCAGACGACAGACAAGATGATGTCGCGTATCGTCTTTATAGTGATCTATGCAAAAAAGATATGAATCAAGAATATTGCACACTTATGTGTCATCTTGTTCGTCAAAGGAAAAAATCAATAACAAAAGACTTTTGTGACAATGCGTTGAAAGGATATTGTCAAAAAAACTATACCGATCCTAAGTGTTCTTGCTCTTTTCCCACATCCTTTACAAATGCAAACGTATTGAATAGTCCAAGAGTGTGTTGGGATACTAACTGCACACACGATCCTAAATGGCTTCTCACAGACGATCTAGCCATAAAAAGAAATTGTAAACTTCTTAGCTGTGAAGTGTCATTGTCAAATATTCAACTTGGTAAGGAAACAAAATTAGAAGTAAACAATTCATGTATAGCAGGAAATAAGATAAGTACAAGAGAAGTGGATCAATTAGACGATATGATATCTTCCTATCCTGTACCATTTCTCACAGATTGGAAGATTGTCATCTTGGCTATTATGTTTTTGATTGTACTTGTCTATATGATAAGAAAAAGTGTTAAAAACCCATCACTCTCTATTGTTAAGAAGATGAAAGATAGCAGTATTGCAAACAGATGATTTTTGATAGAAATCGAACCCTGTACATTTCTTGAATATCATCTTATCAGGATCATAAGTAAAGTCTTTATCGATAGCAGCTGTTTGGCAGACTTTTGTACCATCTTTTTTTTCGACATGATATATTGACAACCTTATACCATCTTTTTGAAGCGTAAAAAGGTCTGTGTCTACACAAAAACTTTTAGGTGTTGATTTCATGATATTCGTTTCAAGATTGTTTCTGAAAACAATGTTACTGAAGATTATGTCAAGAAGTATCACAACATAAACAACAATAAAATATAATATCAACATCTTGACCGAAAAGCTTTAGTTCTTTCCTTTGATAGATTTGGTTTTATAAGAATAAACAACTTTCTTAAGATAGGCCTTATTGACGATATTAGACTGAGATATCTTTGTTAGAAAATCAGTCCATTTTGGTAAAAATCTCTTAGCAAAAGGTTCTATTTGCTTTCCCAGCTTTTTGATTTTTTCTGTATGATCTATAATAGCATTACTAGCTTCTTCGATACGATCTTCAATTTCTTGCTCCTTGATATCGCTATCAATATTTATACTTCCAAGGAAATCTTCGATATACTCAGAAAACCCTACAATTGCTTTCTCATCACTTACAATATAGCTAGCAATAACCATCCAAAAGTGTTTATTAAGCATACAATACATAAGCATAGCAAACACTTCAGGGTCAACCTTTTCAACTGCATACTTCTCTTTGTTGATGATAGTTGTCCAATGATAAATCCATGCTTCTTGAAACTTCTTAGCTAAGTCATCGTCAATACCAAGCTTACATTTCTCTCCAAACTTTTTGATGGATTCGATATCCAAAGGCTTAACAACATTCGTGTCTGGCTTTTCAAGAATGCCCCAATCATACAATCTCGAACCATTCTTCTTCAACAAAACAGATTTGATAGTGTTGAAAACAATAGTTGCAAGTATAGATAGTTTTTGAAGAACAACAGGTGCTTTGACTGAATGTGTATGTTGATATGTAAAAATTGTACCAACATTAAGATCAGAACATACAGTTCCAACATCTGATTCTACAACAGGTATAACCTTGTATGGGATCGTCTTTGTTTTTTGATTATTCTTTATCTCTGTAATGACTTCTCCTAGATATTCAGATTTTGCAAACATTTCACGGATATAATCTCTTAATGTGGTATATACATTTATTTGAGTTGTAGTCACTTGAGCAGGAAATGTGATGAGCCCAAGTGAAGATAAAATCTTGGCTATATTTGCAGGATCAATTATTTTCTTAACAAGTTTCTTGATATATGAAGTTACATCAGAAGAATCTTCCTCACTACTTACATTCAGAAGTGAAGTGAACAAGTCGTCAATAAATCTTTCAGAGAAAACAAGATCAATAATTTCAGATGCAGTTGACGCTGACTTAAATAAAGACCAAAAAGCTGTTGTTTGCATCATATCTATAATTGTCTTGAATCTTTCTTGATATTTGTATGATTCGGCACCTGATACAATTAATGCGTCATCGATTGCCTTTTTTTGTTTTTCAATAAGAACATAAGAATAAATTCCTTTAACTATCTCCCTTACGGTTGCTATCTCATCGGCTGTTGCGTATTTGGTTATGATAGAAATAAGTGTATGATTTGTATCTGTTATTTGTGTTTTCGCCAATTCCATCTCGAAAATACCTTCATACGTTTCATTCAAACAAAATTTATGAAATAAAATATAATTTGTGTCTGTAAGTTCCTTAAGATAGTGCCCCTTATTAGCACGCACCAGTATCTTCTTCAGAATCGTATAGAGTTTTTGAAAACTGTCTTTGCATACTATCTTATCCATGGCGACTCAAATAATGATCGACAGTTTTATCTTTAAGATTGTAAAGTTTTATGAACTTCTCAAACATTCTAATAAAAGAACATTCTTCGATACTTCAAGCAAAAATGTGATACAAACAGCAGTCAACAAACTCGCTTTTCATCGTGGTCCGTCCGTTGTTCCTCAGGCTAATTTTATACTCTGCTTTGTCATAGGTGAAGATAAATATTTTTCAGATGAAAAGAAAAGGGCTGGTTTCAAAGATGAAGATATTCTTCATAGAATCGACCAAGCGCTCCTCAAGCTTCGTCTTTTTCATCTGAAAGATATTGATGATGCTGCTTTTAAAGTGATAGAGAATCTCATTACAAATGGTAATAAAGAAGAGTACTATTCTCTTGTCTCTTCAAGCGATCCAAGATATAAAATGTATAAGAATATATATGATCATTTTCATTTCTATCAGACAGATAGTCGTACGTCTATCGCTGAGAAATTGAGACAAAAAGATGTCGCATCGCTTGTTCTATCATGTGGTAAACAGATTCTTGATCTTATGACACCTGAAGAGTTTGGAAGAGCTTTGCGAGCAATCACACCTGAATCTCTTACACCTTTTGTTTTAAATTTAAGAACTATAGTTGAGAATTGTACAACTTTATCTCAACTTCAGATTTTATTTTATAAATTTGGCCAAGATCGACTTATTCTTAATGTTTGCAAATCGCATTTCTTTGATAAGAGATTATGTAGATTGGCGACAATCAAAAGCTGGGATAATGTACCTGATATTAATAAAGATTCAGAGATTGGTTATATTTTCAATGATCTTATTGAGAATGTGATAGCTATTGATATCAACTCTGAACTTACATTCGACAAGATTATGTGGAATGTCTTTTGTATTACTCTTTTCAATTATGAAATCGAAATCCCTACATGTCTTGAATGGAAGAAGATTCTTAAACAAATACAAGATGACTGTATTCTTCTCAACACTTGTCTTCTTCATCTTGTTTATGAACATACTGAAATTGAAACAGATCTGTTTGAAAGAATGCGTATAGAGTGTCTTGCGTCGGAACCTGGTTCACCCAAAGAGTTTATCTATAAAGAATTGATTGTGATTATGAATACTCATACTAAAAAATATAAAAAATAAGAGAAGAGATTAAAAGCTACTGATAGCAGCTAAACATCTTTTTAAGACTCTCTTTTTTCTGTGCGAAGATATTTTTCTTACTTATTTCATCTTTCCATGCTATATAATGTTCTTCTTCTTCTTCAAGTAAAAGTTTATATTTCATAGTATCATCAAAAGTCTCAACATTCTTAAATATGACATAGAATTTATCACCAACCCTTTTCATTCTAAACATATTTTTTGTATGCACAGATATATAATTATTTACTTCCTTTTCAATTGCAATTGAGAAAGTAAATATAGGTTCTGATAAATCGAGATAGATAAGTTTGGGATTGGTGAAGAAAATACGCTTGTAAAGAGAAATGTATTTATCAAAACAGTTTGGCTGCAAAAGTCCTTCTTTCGAAAAAACTATTTTGCTTTGATAGATGATAGTTGAGTCTAAAAACTTAAAAGAAATAGAGTTTGGCAAAGAAAGTCTTCCTCCCGCATATATTCTTTCATTTGTAAGAATTATATTCATTTGGAAGGTTGTTTCCGTTGTTTCAAAGAAACGATCAGATATAATTTTCTTTGTCTTCTTTTGGCAATGTTTCTTTGCTTTGTTTGAAGCATAAGAGTTGAAAAGGTTTTTATATTTGAGTATGAACTCTTCAAGCTTCAAAGTATTTTTACTTTCATTATTAACTTCAAGTTGTATTATCGTATAATCGTCTGGCTCATATTCTTCGAGCATCACTTCGTCTAAATATGCTGGGTTAAAAAATATAAAATTCTCTTGTGTATTTCTCGAATTAAATATTTTGATAAGTGAAACCTTTTCTGCAGGTACATTAAATAGAGTACATACATCATTAAAAGTTTCGATCTTTCTTAACTTTTCAACATAATAATCAAAGTTGACAAGATAAGTTGAATGGGGTGTAAAGAAAAGTGTACAAGAAGATATCGTTTCATTTAAAGAAGTATTTGACTTAAGTTCTCGAACAAAATTTTCGACATCCATTTTTATATTATGGATCGAGTTATAAATATTCACCCAGTATTTGTAGATTATGATGTTGCTGAAGTTGCTTATGACTCTTTACCTCTTAAGATATTTCTTTCAATACTTTTAATTGCAATAACTATAATAATTATTGTTTTCTTTTGGGATGAGTTCACTATGATGTTGGCTATCGTTACAAACTATACCGTGACATTATCTAAAGATCAACAAGCAACACTTGCAGATAGGAAAAGTAAATTAGATGATATTACGAGTTCGAAGGTCGAATGTTTAAATATAAATGGAAGAGTGAAACTTAGAGCCACAGGCGCGAATGCATCTTATTATCTTAAGAATAATGATCGAACAGAAGTTATATTTGCATCGCTAGATAAATGTGAGAAATTTCTTGAAAATATTAAGAGGGCTTGACATCTTTAGCAGTTTGGGGTTGTAACCCGACTGGATAATTTTCTAATCTTCGACACAGTGATTGAATTTCTAAAAACAATTTATCGTCAGCTATTTTCTTATTAAAAAGATCACGAATATTACCAAAAATATGTGCTATGATATCGTTATTATCAAAGAATTGATTAAAAACATTAAAATTCTTTGTTGTCAGTTGATCGATATCAGATTGACACCCATCACATTTCTTTTGTTCTTTAAATTGTTTTTGAGACTGTAAAGTACTACGTTCCATTTCGTCTTTAAGAAAAGGAAAATGTTTCTTGTTAACAATTTATTGACAATTGTTACCCTTGTGGTACTCATTGTCATGACTATTCAGATTATTGATATCTTATCGAACTATGACTATATTGTTCGATATGTTAATAGATATTCCAAATGGGAGTTCTATAGAACACCATCTCTCGATTATGTCGATAGAAGCGTTTTTGATCCGAATACTGATGCTACAATTAAAAAGGAAAAGTGGAGATGTGTTGAAGTCAAAAAAGATAAATGGCTTGCAATGAAAGCAGAAGCAGTACAAACAAACACACAAGGACCAGTATACTATACTAGGTTTGCAGATTGTAATTTGCAATTATACAGTACCCCTATCATATCACAAGCGCCTCCAGATCCGAGTTCTGATTTGGAAAACTTTGTCTTAACTTATGATTGGAGTAATCATTAAAAGAAAGTATGATTTATGATTCTTGAAACATTTTCTGTATTGATTTTCAGATGTTTATCATTCCCACCCTTATCAGAAGATGATGGAAGTGTATAGCCGTAGTCGTGCTCTTGATCTTGAATACTGTGTTCGGCGGGTAAAGAGTTATTAAGTGCCGTATTATCATTTTCTTGTTGAAGATTCTTATTGAAATTAGTTAAAATACTAGGATTTATAATTCCCACAAGATTAGACACGGCTATACTACCAGCCACTTCTTCAGTACCACCCGTTTCTTCTTCAGAACCACCCGTTTCTTCTTTGGAAACAGTTTCGTGTTTTAAAAGACATTCCTCTCGAACACCTTGAACAAGAGAATCCCAAACCTCTTGTTCAGCTCTAACGTTCTGTTTAGCTCTAACGTCTTTAATTTGAAAATTAATAATTGAACTTAGATTGAATAGCTTTAAAGGCTTGTTATCATCTCCCATAACAAAGATATCTCCCGTCTCCATTTAAAAGAAAAAAAACATGAATCTCGATGACGTACCAATAGAAAAACTAAAATCGTATCTTGGTGATGAAAACTATGAACACTTTAAGTCTTCTGGTGCACTTGAAAGTGTATATCGTATCAAGAATTTTAATTTTGTTCACAATTGTTTTCAAAGAAAGATATATGATAATGCTAAGCAACTACCTTTTGTTCCTGCTGATGATATTGAAAACTTCGAAAAAAGACTTCATGAGTCTTTCTTTATGCAGCAGACATTTGAGTTACAGAAAGATGTCGATAACAATGTGAGAAGCTTGAGTAATATTGTTAAAAAACAAGCATCACTTTATTCTCTTCTTGTTGATATCCAACTCTATAATGATATTGTACGAGTATATACTGAGAAAAACAATACTTTCAGTCCTTCGTACCCTATCAATGATAACAACATCATATCTCTCTTCTGTTCAAGATTTCAGAATATTGATTTGCCAAAATCTGAACTCGTTCCAAGCGACTTAACTCCTGAAGATGAGATTATTTTCAAGAAGCTTCAAGAGTTGACAAAAACTATACTCATATTCTATATTCGCAAAAATAGTAATTATCTTGTGTATGGTTCTTATGCACTTCATCTCTACAACGAAAATATTGTTTATAATGATATCGACTTGTATTCTGCCGATCCAACACAAATTGCTAATATATTATCTTTTATTGCTTATTGGGTATATGGTGTCATTATCAATGTTCATCTCAACCCTCTCATTCTCCATTATCTTTCTATCGAGTTTAAAAAATCTCATGTCTTTGATATCTTGTATCTGAATCGTGAATCACAAATCGGTTACAAAGAAATCAAAGACACAATATCTATACTTAAGATTAATATACAATTCTTTAACTTCTTCAGATCACTTACTGACTTTCATCGCATGAAAGTCTTTCAAGACAAACCTGAAAACACACAAATGAAACTCTATACTCTTGTTTCCGAATTGGCTTTAAGATATAATATGAAGATAAGAAATACAACAATCGTTTCTTCTTTATATGATAGTATGAGAGTTGTGAAGTTATATACACTTCAGGATGTAAGTTATCTTATGATACCAGCTAAACTTCTTCCCTTTGAGACATCATACTCTTACATCTTTATCTTCATTGCCGATTATCACCAACTGATTGAAGCACTTCCTAATGATTCATCTTTCTTCAAAAGACATTCTGGTATCTACAATGAGATTGTAGCTGAAATACCAAAAAACGCAAATACTCATAAGAGAATAAGATTAAAAAGCCAAGTAACACTAAATGGTAACACTAGTATTGCTGTTGGTGTAGAACTTGAAAATATAAATCTCGGTGACGATTTCTTTGATGAAATTAAGAAGTCAAAAGTACTTGTCTTGTCGAATGTCTACTCAAAGTTGTTTGTCGATAAAAACTCTTCTACACTTGAACCAATAAGTTTTCTTAATATCTTTGCTTCGATTGGTTTGGCTTTGTTCTTAAATAATCAGATAGACAAGATGCAGCAAAGAAAGTTTCTTGTGAGAATGTTAGAGTATATGAATTGTTTCACAATAGCTGAAACTGTTGTAAAATTAAGAGAAGATCAACTCTTCATAACTGCTAAAAGAAGAACAAGAGAACAACATAGAAATTTCCAACCTGCTCTTAAGATGCATCAGCATTTCTCTCTCTTTTTTGAAAGACCTATAATCAATAAAGAAGTCTTTACAAAAAGTGAATATCTGCAAAACTTCAAATAGAACATGAGAAATATCTTCTTGCTTTTATAAAAAAACATATCTTCTTCTTAAGATTTTTATCTCGATATCCAAGATATTATGTATTTTGATACCATTTTAATTGGTATGGATAATTTTCGGTGTTGACTAAACGATATGCCTGTATCCCGAGAAGAAATCTTTTAAGAAACATCAGATATTGTTTTCTTTTTTCTTTTGGAAAACGGTTTAGCTCGAAGAGTTCTTCATCGCTGATATTACGATTACTTTCGATTGATCGTTTGTTTATACAATATATAACAAAAGCATGATTAGAAGCGGTTGTATTAGTTTCAGTACATATCTGTTTAGTCGCCATTTGATAAGAAGTTTTTTCTTACAGCATATTGTTTTTTTTCACATTTAAATGGATCCCATCGGACATATATCTACTTTTGGTGACCGAGGTGGTTTGAATGGATTGAGAGTGTCAGAAGATATTCTTATCCAACATAGTAAGGTACCGATCAATGATGAAGAGAAGACGCCCGAACTTAGACGAAGAGTAAATTTTAAAGGAGAGTCATCTCGTGTACCAAATGATGATGACAATAATGACAGTGATGGTGAAGATAGTGATGGTGAAGATAGTGATGATAATAAAAACAAAAAGAGTGCTCCGGGTCTTAAATCAGACGTAAATAATGGCAAATCGCATCTTGGTAATAGCAGTGTTGGAGATTCAACAACAAACGATAGTTTCTGGGTTAAACTACAAAATTGGTTTAAGAAACACACAAAAGGTACATTGATAGCAGCATTAATTGTTGCCATTATTGTTATAATTGTCACATTTTATGTTCTCAATATTCGAAAGAAAACAAATATCCCAACTCCTGGACTTCGAGATTCATTAAGAAACCAACAAGCTACAGGAAAATCTCTTCTTTTTGATTATGAAAACTAAAAAAATCTTTATTTTAATTCATGTTCTGAAAGATAGGAATATCTTGTTGCACTAAAATCTTATTAATCGCTGAAATAGAAAAGTGTTTCGAAGCAACAATCTCATCAAGACTTTTCCATATAGGATTGATTCTTCCTTGTGATTTCTTATCAGTAGATATTGCTTTTCTTAGTTGTGAGATATGATAAACTGTGACTATATGCAATTTCATAATAAAAGGTCTTATGGTATATAGAAAGAGGTTGAATTGTTCACATGTTTGAAGATCTTTCTCAAAAATAGAGGTTACATTGCTGTTTGTCTTGAGAAGTTCTTTGACATTATTCGTCATGAAATTGGTAAGCTTTTTTCTTTTCTCAATATCAATACCAGTACATATAGCATAAAAGGTATCACGGAAAGGCGTGTCATCATCACTTTTCACAAGCTCAACATTTTCATAAATATAGCTCAATAACATCAAGAACTCAATAGTTACAATAGAAGTTGTAGCACCTAATTTGAATATACAGTCATTGTTCAATTGCAACAAATCTTGCAAATACATTGGATCAAATCTATTTGAGAAGATAGAAGTATTATTATAGATAGCACTTCCGTTTGAAAACAAAACCTTTTTTGTAATGAATGGTTTCTCGAGATGATTAATGACATCATATACCTTATCACCAACTAGCATCTGTTTATGCTCTTTTCCTTCATATTCTAAGATACCTTGAAGAAAATACTTAACAAGCTTGATTACCATTTGCAGTTGCAATAATTCTTTCAATAAAGCTTGAAGATGTGTAAGATTATTATGAGGGAAAAGAGATGGATTGTGCGAATATCGTATATTATTTAAATTTATCTTAGGTAAACTTGTGAGAGCAGGACATATTAGACCGAAAATAAATTTCATGTTTAAAGAAGACCTTAAAGTAAATTTTCTTGAACTGTTTAGTTATTATATTGTGTTTTCTTCAAAAAAATATGAATTGGCTTGAAGATTTATTCTTCTTTTACTTGAGAAAGAATATTACACTTGTTGGAACTTTATTCGATATACCTCACGATACAATTGTAGAACCTTTCAAATCGGTAAATATAAGTAAACGAACATATAAACAACTAATACATGACTATCTTGATATCTTTCACAAACAACTTGAGTCAGTTCCTGAAAATGAACTAAAAAGGTTGATTGTTGCTTTCAAGAATATTGTTGATCCACGAATCGAAATGGATTATACAATGTCTGGATTTGATGATCTACTTAAATATTATATCACATCACAATTTAATTTATATTTTGCTTATCATAAACATTATCTTGTTTTCGAAAAACAAGATTCGGAAGAACTCAAGAAATCACAAGAAGTACTCAAAAAGTATATTATTCAAAGTGCGTCACATATGTTCAAAATCTTGAAAAGGGTTTTAGAAAGAAAATATCTCGATACAAAAGTCACTGCGCCTATTTTCAACAACAACACAGTACGTTTTGATCTTGTCACATTATCGGGCGGAAGTCTTACTTATGAACAGTTACCAGATACGATAAAAACAAGAATGAAGAATGTGCTTTCACACGCAGAACACGATTTCATCCAAAACCTTTTAAATAGCGAATCTATGTTAGATCTTATCAAAGTTGGAAAAGCGAATTTATCAGACAACTTTCGTGAAAGAGTTGCAGCTATCATTCAAACTTCTCTAAGCGACTTACAAGAGTTAGATCAAGAAGTCTTAGCCAAACGTCTTCAAGAACTTTTTAAACCAGGAACTGTTAAGAAGGAAAGTGTTGAACGTCTCGCAAATAATCTTCAATGTGTTGATATTGATGGAAGACTTGTACTCAGTCAAGTTGCCGAGTCGCTATCGGGAATGAGAAACTTAGAATTAAATAAAGTCTTAAATACTATCTTTGACTCAAAGCTCAACGAGGTCGATTTACCACACTTCGATCTTACAGGAAAGGAATGTATCTTTGCTCTCGCTATGGAGGCAATAAGTTCAAATAGTCCACAACCAAGAAACATCTCTCTTAACATCTATGGAAAGAAGATGCCGTCTTAGTTACTGAATGCGACGAAGATTTATTTCTTGTCTGGTTCTTGAAGCAGAAATACAAATAGCCATAAAAAGAACACAAGCCAAAACACTTAACATAAAAAGATAAGTTATTTCAAGAAATGTAGAAAGAAAATGTGTGCTTGTGATCGTATAACAACTTGATGCAAAAAAGATCAAAAATAGAATTATAGAAATATATCTTAAGATTTTATAAAAAGCTGGTGATTCTTTTTGTTCGTTTCCATTTTCAAACACCGAAATGATGTATGATGTGATGTTGATAAAAACATCAAATAGGTAAGTAAGTACACTACTTAAAGAAAGTTGTATAAGAAGACTTTGAGGTGGTGGCAACATTTTTTCGACTTTAAACTAAAGATAAATGAGATGGACTTTGAAGAATTTAAAAAAAAGATAAAACATAACCATCTCGAAATCTTCGATATACTCAAAGATGTGAAAGATATCAACTGGAATTTTCTTTCTTTGTATCGTTTTGAGAATCTTAAGTACTTTTGGGATGTTTCAAGACATGAAAAGGAAGTAGAGAACAAAGAGACAAAAAAAGGATGTCCTTCTATAATTACCAACACTAGACCTTTATGTATAACAAACGACTATATAGAAATAAAAGCACTGTTTGGTATTTTCAAAACTATACAATATGTTGCTTTTGATACGCCGGAAAGATATACACTCGCTTTCACGAGAATTGCCAAATGTGCTGCTTTTCTAAAATATAAGAATAACTTCCAACAAGTACAAGACACACAAATAGTTAATACTATATTCTTTCCTGATGATACTACACCTAGATGTTTCTACATCTTGCCTAAAGCTGATGACAAAATAGATTCACAACCTTCTGTTCTCAATAAAATACTTAACTTCTTTGAAATGCTTGCATGTGCTAACATAGCTAATCAATCAATACTAGTATGGACATTCTACATCTTTCAAAGACTTATGGATGATGAGACCAAACAGATATATGTTAAGCTTATTTTTGATATTGAAGATGATGATGGAGTCAAAACATTCATTGCTGAAATGAATCATTTCAGATTATATGACGATAAAGGATTAGATATGATTAAATCTGCTTACGATCCAAATATTGAAGATGGCTATCTTTTTAAACCAACACAACCAAACGAAGTGGATATCAATCTCTATCTTAAGCTGTTTTCTAATGACTATTCACATTTCTTTTTTACTTCACCACAAGAACCAACTTCAAGTATAACCGCTAAGATTAAATCTAGAGTATGTCCTTCTGATCTTAATGAAATGATTAAAGTGTCAAATACTCAAACAGTAAGTATGTTTGAAAAGGATGGAGTTACTATTCTTACTAAAAGATATCCTTATCGTATTTTTTTGTATGCCGAACCTTTTAATTATAGTTTGCCTAATGAAATGCATATATCAACACTTAATCTCGAAAACGTTTATTTGCTTTTGATTAAAAATAAGATAAAAAATATATTTAGCAGTAATAATATCTTGCTCAATGACAAACAAGATTTTTTGACGAATATTAATATCTATCAAAAAATTGAACAAGAATTAATTCAATTTTACAGAACGGAACATATTCATAACAAACATGGGTTGTCAGCACTTGAAATCTTTCTTGATGGCTCAAGGGCTTGTGCGGAAGCTAGAAAAGGCGGAAAGCCAAAAATATTTCAACTTATTGGCATGCGGTACAATCCACATTGACTTCTCTATTCTTGTATATAAGTTGTTCATGACTTCTTCTTCTGATGAAGAGATCAAGAATAAATTAATCAGCTTCATAACTGAAATGAAAAAAAAATGTAGTGAAATATTTATTTATGTCGATAAATGTCCCAATAAAAGAAAATCACATTTGAAAAGGTTGAGAAATAAATCTCAACAAACAGAAGTACAGAAATGTAATGAAGAAGTTTTACGATGTCGTTTTATATTTTCTTCATTCGTGTTTTATGACCAAATGAGTGTGCTTGTTGAAAAACAAAAATTAACTCCTTCTGAATTTGCAGATTTCATGAAGGCAACAAACGATCCTTTTGAAGAAGAAGCAAGTACTACAAACACTTTGCCAGAATTGTTTGATATGGATATAGATATGGATATGGATCAGACGATAACTATTGATGATAATTTTTCCTCTGATGATATCCCGCTTTCTTATATGCCCAATTCAGAAGAAAAACATAAAATGATTATGCATAATCTATCACTAGTAGATATAGGTGATCGTCAAGAAACGTTCAAATATACAGGGTTTGATCTTTCAGTAGAAGTGCAAACAATCGATTTGAGTTCTTGTGTTAAACTTGCATTTTACAAAGTCTCACCACAAAAAGCATGTAACTATCTTGTCGACTTTATCATTTCCCAAAAACTCGTTTCAGAACAAAATATCATTTATTGTAAACAACGCGATGCAGAAGTTGAGATTATTCTTCGTATCAAAGAGCTGCAGGAGATAGATGAAGAAAATGGTTTAGATGTTTCTGACCATTTTGTTGTATCTGAAGATCAAGATATTTATATATTTGCTTATGAACTTCTCAACTATAGAATATTCATCACATCAATTAATCTTTCTGTTGAAGAAACTTTATGGTTTGAACCTTCTGCTTTGGGAAACAATATTGTAAGAATAGCGCTTCTTATTGAGAAGTCTGATTATTTCAAAGGAGTGAATAAACTTGCACTTTCAAATACGCTATATGAAGATTTATGCCGTACAAATAATTGGGAAAAACTTAATCAAAACATATTTAACATTGAAGATCTTCTTAAAATCTGTGTTGACGCAACAAGACATACACCCAAGAACATCTCTTCAATGGAAGTAGATAAAAATCTTATGAGTGCATTAATAAAAGATATTGAAAATTATCTCTCGGCTAGACCTGAATTCTATAAGAGTGAAAAGAACTTTCCTGCGCTTTCTCTTGAAGAGGTAGCCAAGTACTTTAACGATCAAAAGTAAGAACTATAAACATAAGGTTCATATTCAGAACTCTTGACCGAAGCCAAGAAACTGTTATAGACGATAAATCTTCTACAGTAATGTTCAAATCTTCTTTTTATTATTTCTTCGAACTCTGTTCCGTTTAATAGTTTAGCTGCTGCAAGACCCGATTTTAAGGGTTGTGGATCAACAAATGTGTTTTTAATTTCCCATTGTGTTTTATTAAGTATTTTTGTGGCCATCCATAAAACATGAAGTTGGAAATCGATTTTAGAAAATAAGATTCGTTCGAAATAGTTAAGCGCGTTCATCGATCCTAACTTCTCAAGCTTCTTTTGAAAATCTTTTATCTTATCAACATTTACGTCCGATTCATACATAAGTTTAAATGCATCAATATGTTTTTGATTGATTTCTTCATTTGAATTCTTTCCACTTCTATAGTCAAGCCATAACTGAAAACGTTGCCCTTCATTAACATAAGACAAGTCGATTATATATTTAAAAGATCTCATAATATTGTTTTTCTGCGATAAGATGTTATAATTGTGAGTTAATGACAATGGATTGCGATATGATAATAGATGAGGAGGTGTGATTGGTTCTAAAAGACATTTATCTGCATCTTTATCTTTTCTTATGATCTTGACAATATTTTGAATTAATCTTGGACTATAAGGTGCTATTTGTTCTAAAAATTCTCTTAAGAACTTTGGCAATGTGCTTAAAACAAATAGAGTGTACGAAAGAGAACTTTGATCTTTACTCATAAGTTTCCAAAAATACCAAGTGATAATGTTAACGTTATCTGGAGTATCTTTAATATCTTCAGACTTAAGATCTGTAAAATGTTTTTCGAGATGTTGTTTCAAAAGATGCTTGATAATTCTTTTCATCGGTTTGGTTCTTAACATCACTTCACCATCAAAAGTGATGTTAATCGAGACATCTGGTTTAGCAATATTCATAGTTGTCATGAATAAAGTATTGGTGTGAAGAGAAGAAAACTTATCTTCGATATATTTCTTAAAGAGATTTGTCATCTCATCATCTTCTTCATATTGTTCGATATTATAGCAAAGCAATTCCATATCTTGTTGTAAATGTCTAGTCATTTTTTTCAAACAACGACACCTTTCTCTTTTTTTAATTGTCTAAATGGAACGAGGACCAGGACGTAAACTTTACAGAGAGACGAAAGATAATATAATCCTCAATATAGTGAGATGTCACTTGGGATTAATAGCTTATCCAGATATAAGACGTCTTATATCTTCTGCCGAAAATTTTCTTCTAGACTATTTAGATGAAAGTGAAACACGAGGACAAATAACTTTTATCCCGCTTGGATTTTTACGCGCATATGCCAAAGAAAAACTCTCAGTCGAATATAAAAATGTTTCCGAAATAGAAGAAAAGACAAAACTGTTCGATCTCATTAAACCTCATATCGATGCAGACTTTTTCAACAATACTTATAAGTTTGTACCTTTATGTTATTTTAGAAAACATATTCTCAATAGTGCGTTAACTGTGACAAGAGATAATGTACAAGTGCAAAGAACATTAAGAGAAGAAGAATATGTTGAGCTTGGGTTTTGTTTTGATGATATCGCCAAATTTTCAGAAGCATTTCATACTAACCAAGATGAGTGGATGTATCTTTCTCAACTTCAAGAATATTTCAAACCTTGGGATTTAGCATTTCCTCAAATTTGTCTTCTACAACCCTTTACCAATAAATGTCCAACTATAGGGAAGGAAAGGTTCTCTTTTGGCATTATATTGCAAAGAAGTCATTTCACGGCCTTTTTGATCGATAGAGCCTGTCCGAGCAAAACAACAACAAGATGTAATGTTTATTTCTTCAATAGCGGAGGATATATCCCTGGTATGATAGATGGTGTTAAAAGCTGGTCAGTCGAAGCTGATTTCAAGTTCAAGAAGAACACAAACAAGATAGAAGTTAACGATGAAGTAAGAAATGTTCAAAGTATAGCAGAACAGTTAAAAATAGATAATGTTTTCTTCAACACGTTTCAGACACAACATCTCAATTCTGAATGTGGAGGCTTTTCTTCTGTATTTCTTCTTCTTGTACTTCACAACATTATTGACTCAACAAGAAAAAACGATTCACAGAAAGAAACCGGATTTGATTTCAGAAATATGCTTTATATATATAACAACATGTATCATATGGGAAACGATCTGACAATTAGTATGTTGAAAGGACTTCTCTTTTTCACCAATGAAGATTTGGATACAAACAAACTAACTAGAAGTGAGTATCTATCTTCTCCTTATATCTATCCTATATGTAATCGCAAAAGAAAAGAGTTTGAAGATTTAATATGCAAGGCGAACAAGATAATAGAAGATATGAATAAAAAAAATGAAAAAAGGATTTAAAGCTTCTTTTTAAAAGTTCTACAGTTATTGTTGTTCAAGTTCTTGTTAAAAATTGTTTATTTCAAACAACGAAAACAAAATCAAAATGGAAACCAATCCTACTAATACTAGTGCTTCAAGCACACAACCTCAAATAAACAACATTTTGTTGCTTGTTGAAGATCCTAATGCTAAAAGAATGAGCATTTCAGGGCTGTCTCAACATGCAGCCGGTGATGAGACTATTTTCAATATTGTTTCTAGAAACAAGATAAAGAAAACTCTTATCACTCAAGATCTTCTTGACAACTTTACTCTCGATAATATCAAAAAGCATGTCTTAAAATCAGAAGAGACTATCAGAAGCATTTATGAAGAAGAAGCAAAGAACCTTGACGAGTTTGTGGTCATCGTTGTTGATGAACCTAAAGTCAACTTCTTACTTTTCTTATTGGCTAACTCTGATAGTTTTCCAACTGCATATTATTTAGACACAAAGGCTTTATTTGAAGGCGACACTATCCGTGATGCTTTGATCACTATCAACCCTCATGATCCTAAATGTTTAGCTCAAATGAAAAAGATGGTTCTATTGCGTCAATATAATCATGCTTCTCCTTTTAGTCTTGGAAGTGATATGTGGTATTTATCTCTACGTATTATCATCAATTTGATTCTTATGGAAGATCTTCAAGAGATTTCTATCATTTTGTTAAAAATGCTAAAACAAAAATATAATATTATCTTAGATTTGAGCAAAGCATTTGCTTCTTTATGCTCCAAAATGAATCCCAAAATGTGTGTTTTCAACACAACCAGTTCATATCATAACGATTCCACAATCTATACAATCGATCGTGAGCTTATCGATCAAATATTTTTTACTGGTTCGATTCCTCGTCATGTTTATGCACCTCTTCTATGCTTATACCCATATATTGCTTACAATTCTTCGATTATATTCAACAAGACATTGTATCAAAAGTTTCTAAAAGAAGACAACGTTAAAGTTGTTGTTAAAGTCGATGAGAAAACGACTGATGATGTAAGTGATAATGAAGAAGAAGAAACTGATGATGATGAAGTTATGGTTATCCTCAAGGAGAGGAAACTTAATAATCCTCACAGATTCCGTCTTGATAAAAACTTTGCGCCTTATCTCATCACATCTGAAAACAATCCTACAATCAAAGTTGATATCGATAAAGGTATCGGCGAAATATTGATTGATAGTAAAATACCTTCTCAAAAGATGAATGAAGATATTAAAAATATGACACTTGCTCTTTCTGATCAGAAAGTTACAATCGTTCAAATGCTTGAAAAACACAAAGCGTTTGTCTTAAATATGAAAGATGTTCTTCTCGGTAAAAAGATAAATAATGATCCACAAACAGAGCTTGAGTTCTTTTGTAATGAACATCTTTACAATCTCTCTTCTTTCAAATCTGAGTCTGATTTTTGGTCTAAATCGAGATAGATTCCCAAGAAGAAGATAGATATAAAAAATAGTTTTTTTCTGAAATAAGTCTTTTTAATCAGCTTGTGTTGCTATAGAATCGAGATCTAAACCCGGGAAGTGAAATTGTAAATCAAATTTTAGTTTTTCGCGTGATGGTTTATCGTCATAATGATGTTCAATATATTCGCAACTTTGATTATCATTATTGTTACTGAGCAACTTATCAATTGACATAGATGTAGAAGGAAAAGAGTTGGCCTTTTTGGCACGCTTAAGTCTAGATAAAGAGGGAGATCTTCTTTCTATTTCTTTAGAATTAAAAGTTTCTTTTTTGTAGATAGCTTCATCAGAAGCTATTGAGTTTTTCGTAGAAATAGTGGATGGCTCACAATATGGCAATTCGTTAAAAGATAAAACATCTTTAGACGTTTGAGCTGGTTTTAAAATATTATGTTTGACTAGATTAACGTTTTTTGTTTTTTTAGATATATTTGAAGACTTAATGTTAATAAATGCATCGTCTGGAATAGTAGAAGATAAAGGTTTTGATTTGTCAAATTCGGCCATTGGTTTGTTATCTATTGATATGTTTGAAGATAATGTTTTTTTGTATTCCGTCATGTACGAAACTTAAAAGTAGTGAGAATGTTATTTCAGTTTTATTTTTCATTTCAATCTAACCTTTATTCTTTGTATTTTATCCACTTTTACTCTTCTCGTAAAAAAGAAAATCATAAAAATTACCATCATGAGAAAAAGAAGTGCAACTAAAAGATAACCATACGTGTCTTTAACTTTGCTTGTTTTTGAATTATCGAGAGGAGAAAAAATGTGTGTTATAGCACATGTTGCTTTAGCACTTCCAATGTTTTGGAAGAGCATACTTCCTTCACAATTATCAACACCAATTTCTTCTAGTGTAATATTGTTACCCACAGCAGCATACGCTTCACATTTCTCGTTGATAACTTGTCTAAAACGCTGTCCTTCGAAATTTACACCTAAACCCTTTTCTATCTTTTCCCTTTGTGTTTTCGTAAATATCCATAAATTGTTCTGTATTACATCGAGAAGTATTTCAGTTGTAGAAGAATCACCCGAACATTTGTTTAAAAAGTTAATTTCACACTTTCGTCCTTCCTTTACTTGAATATCCCCTAAAGTTATAATACACTCAACTTTAGCTGTAACTATATTCTTCTGCTGATCTCTCAATTTGGCTAAAATTACCCGCATCGCATTGAGGTCATCCTCAAGCAAAACAGGCAATTTTATGTTTTGCGTTTCTTCGTGAGCCATATGATAAATTGAAAGAAATTTACCGATTTATAGCTAAAAAACAATGGAAAGGTTTTTAGTTTCACAAACACATGCATCGACCAATGATAAGCTTAATGCATACCAAACAGGTGTTGGATCAGATTTAGTTCAAGTTTACCAAAATGAAGAAACCTTTCTTAAACAACTTATCTGCGATGTCGAACAACAAAACTTCCCCGAAAGACATGAAACCTTTCTCGAGACCCAACCTAGCTTTTCTTTCTTTCTCGACTTCGATCTTGATAAGGATTGTCAAGAAGAAGAAAATGATCGTGAATATATAAACAGAAACATATATGCTGCTTGCATGGAAATAGGAAAGCTTCTTTATGAAACTTTTGAATGGAGAAAAACAGACGATGAAGAAGACAATATCTCATTTGACGAATTTATTAAAATATATGAAGATACGATAAGAGTGGCTATCTCAAATGATATGCAAATCCCCAGATATCATGTCTTTTTCAAGAAACTGAGAATAAACTCTCAGTTCATTACAACTCTCAAAAAAACCATTGAAAGTTACGTTCGTACTAAATCGGTTGAAGATGTAAGAAGCAAAATAGATTATCCTATTTATAAAAAATCTTTTAACTTACGTTATATCTTTTCGAAATCACAAACTAAGAAATCTTACTATATTCCAAAAATAATAAAAAACAAAACTATAAGCTGTGAAGATGATGAATTATCTGTCGAGAATCTTCACTATTATAGTATCATCTCTAAACCAAAAGGATCCTTTCTTGTCATTAATAAGAAAAGAATTGCATCAGAAGAACTTGTTGAGTTTGATGATTTAAATTTCTCACCATTGAGAAACCCTGAAAAATCTCCTTATATTGCAACTCTCATAATATCGGATATTGTTCAGTGTGTCTTCAGTGTTGAGTTCATTGTAAATCATGAAATAAGAAATCATCTTATATTTCTCACACCTGGTATAGATTCAAACACAACACTATATGATATTATAATCAACCGGCACCATACATATATTGAATTTACCTTTGATTATAATGTTGCACCTTGCTACTTTTGTGGTAAGAATGAACATAAAAATAAATTTCTTATCTTATTTGGACCTCTTGGCTTCTATATCAAAAAAGCATATGGCTACTCTTGTCAGAAAAAGAAGGTAAAGAAGATAAAGAAGCGTGATGATGATAATGAAGAAGAATATGACATCGATGTGAAATCGAATATTAAGACATATCCTTATCCAAAATTGACTATCATTGACATCATCCAATTCTATATTCTTATTGGTGAATGTAAAAAGGGTGATTTTGGTAAGATAGCCATCTTCTTGTATGAGCTTGGTTGGGAAACTACCAACACTGCTGCTGCACTTCAAAGAAAGATAAGAAATGAACTTCTCTATCCTTACATTCATAAGAAACACAAATCTTCTCTTCTAGCAATAAACATCAAAAAGATAGACGAAGCTTTAAATGATGCTTCTCTTTCGAAAGAGCTTTCGATCACACCAGTTGAAGAATATATGATAAGATGCAAGAATGGTATTGTTAATCTTAAAGACGACACTATTATTCCAATCAAAGAATCAAAAGAATATTTTGTGATTAATCCGACCATCGATACGGAATACAAAAGATTAGATCAGTTTAACGATGTCGACATACAAAACAATAAAGAATACTTTGAGTTTCTCGACTCTTCTCAGCCTTATGTTTTTGCTGATGGTACTGAAAATCCTAACAGAAAGGCACTTGATAGTGTTATAGGAACAGTCCTGGTTAGAGCTCATAAGCCCTTTATTGCTTTCTTCGCAGGTGTAACAAGAGCAGGAAAAAGTTCGTATCTTCGGATGATTCGTTCAGCTCTCGGTTTTGGAAATTGGGCTAAAACAGGGAAATCTACTATCCGTAAAGATGTTGGAGCAGATAATGGAAATCCAGCTTTGGCACAAATTGAAAATAAATTCTTGTATCAGATAACAGAAATAGACCATCACTTATCATCTTCATCTATCAAGGGACTAACAGAAGGTGTGATATCAGCGAGAAATCTTTACGACACAAATCCTAATAAGATATCAACTGCTACCATCATATGTGATACCAATTCTGAGAAGTTCACCTTCATTGACCATGCCGCCGCCTTGAGGATCACACTCGTGTCATTTAATGTGACGCATACTATTTATCCTACGTCTTCCGGAGAATACATCAAAAACGCAGACAACGAACTTCCGACCAAAATTGGTAAACGTCTCTATGATATTGTCTGTCTCTCTCATCTTGGAAGATTGGCGAAATTACATTGTCCTTATATTAAAATGCAACCAACACCAGAAAGATTTCCAATCGTGCAATACTCAATTGTTGTGAAAGAATTCTTCATCTCAGGATGGAGTTTCAGTCGTCATCTAGATAATAATCAATCTTATATTAAGAACCCAAGTCATTATGTACTGCACAACTTCATGAACAAGCAGGGATCAAAAAAGATATATGCTATGAGATCTGAATTCTATCATGCTAGAATCAAAGAAATAATAGCATGGAAGAACCAAGATGAACTCATAAAGGAGATAGATGAAATTATATCCAAAGGTATGTGCGCTTTTATATATTTTAACGATTTAACCGATAATGCTCAAGAGAAACTCATTAGTCTTAGAGATGCTTGGATGAATGAACCAAACAAGAAAGATAATGTTAAAGATTGTAATGATATTACTATTGATATTGACATGTGTAGGCGTTTTGCTGAACGTGAAAAAGACAGTATTATTGATAAATCTGAAAAGAAAAAGACTAAAAAGAAAATCGAAAAGGTCTCTGATTAGATTTTATCTCATCTCTAATTATATCTACTAGTTCTTTCTTAAAGTTGTATTGAAATGCGATAAATGTCGCATTGTCGATAAAATTGTAATCTTCTAGTTTTTTCTCAAAGTGCTTTACTTTTGTAAAGTCCTTAGCTAACACAGCTAAATCGTCATTTGTCACAAATTCTCTTATACCATCAGTGAAAAGAAAAATAATCATAGATGATGCAATCTTAAAATATTGAATACTCGGTATAGGTGCAAGAGGATGTGTATCGGTTGTTCTTAGTTCTTTATCTCCAAAGACCCGTGATACGTTGAGACCATTATATCTGTCAGAGTATATTGGGAGCCCACATTCTTTGAATCTTTTTCTTTCTTTTTGGTTTTTAAAATTATGAAGTGAGAAGGTATAAACTGTTTGGTTTTGAACTATGACAGTCTCTGTGTCGCCTACCATTGTTAGGTACACATTATCTTTTTCAGCAAAGAAGATACTGGCACAAGTTCCCGAAATAAACTTTGAAGAAAAAACGTCGAGTCTTTTATAGAATTCAAGAATAGTATCTTTGTTTATGCTTCTATTTTGAAAGAAGGCTTCAAAAAGCTTAGGAAGCTTTTCAGCCAAAATTTGTGAAAGTTTATCATCTTCATTACATGAATGGCCGTCGAACAGAGCGACACATAGCTTTCCATTTAACTCTAACATAACATAAGTATCTTCTTGTTTTGCTCTCTTACCTTGTGTCTGAAAGAGTACATCATGGAAAGTCATAACAATCTCCATGGATTGAAAAGCTACCGAGGAAACCCAAAGGAATCTACTTATAAAGCGTTAAAAGTAATACGAGGAAATGGATCTATTTCAACCACAAATCGTCCTTCAGTTCGATCGACAAAAAAGAATTCAAAATGTAATATTTCTCACTAGTCTTTCTCAAGACGATTTAAAAGAAACAAATTGTTTTAAGATCTACAAACACCTTGTTCAACAAAAAAAATATTCTTTTACAAGCGATGATATTAAAATTATAGATTCACATATTTTGCTTACACTTTCTCTTGATGAGATAAGAGGTTTCATAAGACGTCTCTTTGATATTCGATCTCCTATTGTTGTTTTTTCTTTATGGAACAATATCGACTATAGATCTGCTGATGGTATTTACAATCCCTTGACTGACGACAAGCCAATAAAGGTACCTAACAATCCAATCATAGTTGATGTCTATAAAGGTGTAGCCTCTCTTGGTATCTTTGCTTTCTTTGAAGCAGAAGAGCCTTTTGGCTCCTATGGTATTGAAAGGAGTGACGTTTTCAAATTCTTAGAAAAACTCAAAGACGTTAAGGGACGCACATTCATCAAATATGTCGATACGAAAAACGACCATAGATGTCAAATTGATGTCAACTCTGAAACATTGCATCAGTTCCATGAGTTACCAACTAATATCACAATCAATCTAAACAACAGGTCGACATCTTACATAAGTGGAGACTTAGAACTTCTTAATCAAGAAGATGAATCCTTCATTCGCTTTTGGGTACCATTCGCGTCTGAATCACAAAGCGCTTTAACACATGCAACAAATAACAAAAGAGATATGTTTCCTGAAAGTTCTGATGTGTTATATGTAAGAAACGAAAAATGTCATGTTTCTGATGAAGAGCTCTTTGAAAGTTTTATTTTGTCAAATGATGTGCACAACATCTTCAATGATAGAATGATAATGAAGTCTAAATATCTAGTACATCTTAATATTTTCATCAGCTCTGTTTTTATCAATTGGGAAGAATATGATTTCTTATTCACAATCTCCAATCAAGATAAAATAAATATATTCTTCGATAGAAGCAAGAATACAACTATCATTCTTACGAAGAAGAAATTGACTTTTATCACTCATTCTCTGAGCACAGATTATATCAAGTATCTGTCTCATATCATTCTTTTTATCTTTGATATATCTGGGCAAACAGAAAATGTCAAGAAGGATATAAAGAATGGTAAGTTGTATTATTCAAGGTTTTGTCAAGGAAAGAGAAAGACTGAAAGGGTTGTATTAAATGACGATGAATCGCCAAATGATGATGGGTATGTCTTGAAAGAGAATGGTATTTATGAAAACACACAAGGGAATCAAAGATTCTTCGACGAACCTAACAACACCATCTATACTTGCAAGAACTCTCTATATAAGCATATTGGTGTCTCAAGATCTATACTCTATGCTTCTGGCTTTTGTCTCTATTGTTGTTTCAAGAAAGCTAAAGAAACTGGACCGATAAGACATTGTTTAGATAATACTAAACCTGTGATCGAGATTGATCCTTACATCAAAGGTCTCAATGGTTACAAGTTCATAGTAGATCCAGGACAAATAGGAATTCTTCACGGACAACTATCGGATATATTCAATTCGAGAACCATAAGAGGTAAAATATCAATCTCAAGTGTCTCTAATACTATCAGAACTGAAGACAAGAAAGATTTGAAGTATGATTCTATTTTCAAACAACCTGAAAGAGATCTCGTTATTGGCTTTGATACGGGTAAACTTAAAAGAAAAGGTATAAGACTCGACTTTGAAGATAATGTATTAACTATTGTAGGTAATATGATTATTAACGAAGGTTATAACTATAATATGGAAATGCTTCCTAAATTCTATCTTCATGATACAGAATATAAGAAGAGTGCACTTGAACAGCTTCTAGCACCTCTTGATAATTATATTGTCTTGAATAAGTCAGGCAGAATAGAATTAGCTAAAAACTATGTCATATACATCACAGACTTATATGAAGAAGATACAGTTGATGTCAATAAAATAGAAAACAGAAATGGTATCTTTTTTACTCCTAATGATACGAATTACTCATATAGGATGGTTGATTTGTGGAGTAACAATCTACTCGATGCAGAAGATATACCTTTCCATTTCATCCACAACAACAAGTCTCATCTTCTCAAAATGATAAATGTAAAGCATAATGAAGATATTGTCCTGAGTGATATTGATGTTGAAGTTAAAACAAAAATATTAGATAAACTTTTGAATTCTAAAATAATGAGATTTAACTTTAATGTCGACAAATACAAGTTTAATGATAGTGGTTTCTATGTCGATGGACAAAAATATGACATTCCTCAAAAAACTGAACATTTCCTAATGTTTCCTATATTCAGAAATAATGAAAATAGTTTTGGAGAAATAGTTCTCAATAAAATATATCATAAGTTTTTCAGTAGTGTTAGATGCAATGATATAAATCTTCTCAAGAATACTTTCCTTGTTAACATCAAAAGAGTTGTTGATAAATTCGACTACAATAAGCAATATATTGATAATGAAGAAAATAATCAAATACTTACTGATGTGATTTGTCTTCTCAACGAGAAGTATATTAACTTTTGAAAAAATAAGTTATGAAGAAAAAACAATGGATCATTCATCTGATAGTAGTGATGGCGAAAGCGATACTGCTCTATCAGTCGCTGAAAGTGTTGACTGTACTAATTTAGCTGAAAAGAAATTAAATATCAAACAAATAATACACAAACATTTCAACAAATTACCATATGATTGTAATTATTTTATCAGTATCTTTGATACTAATAATCAACTCTGTCTAATCAGACAAACAGCCAATAACGTCTTCACTATTATCTTATGTTTCTTACATCGAGTATATAAGATAAAAATGAATGATTATGAAGTTGTATTCTTCACTAAATCTTTTAAGAAAGCTTCTGCATCTACACTTAAAAGAGTGAAAAGAGACTTTCTTCCACCCAAAGAGAGCTTAAATGTCTTTGAAAACATTCTAAAACTAAGAGTGAATGGTTTTATGTTCTTTATGAAAGCATTCTATCAAAAAACATATGAGAAATATAAGTTAAAAATCCCAATGTTTGAAAGAGACTATCTTCTTCTTAATGACCCTGAAATCGAGACGCATGTAGAATTCTTCTCGACTGCAATTCGGTTTATGTATTTATGTGCAACCCAAGCCAAATTCTTTGAATTGTGTCTTTGTCAACCTAAAAGCGAAGAAGTATTTATTTGTCAACTTGCCGTGATGAAGATACTCGTAGTAAAATCAAATAGATTCTTAAATATTGTTTCTGACATCGATATCAATATCATAACAGACGATATGAGAATATTATTAGAAAAAATCTTAGACAAGATATATTCAAAAAAAAAGGTCATCTATCAAAAAATGATTAGTATGACCAATAAATATGCAGAAGATGTATCTCGAGAAATTGTTAATAAAACATGATATCTTATGCTACGATGTAGCTTTCTTTATTTTTATTTTTATTTTTATCATCATCTGTGTTTCGTAGTGCATAACTACACAAGAATATCAAAATCTCGGATAGATTGAGAATGTCACTATTCACTTTGTCTGTTATGAGTGTATCGAGTCTTTTCATCGTATTAGGGAACGTTGTGACTGTAAAGCTATTTGCAAGACCCTTAAAACGATTTGTACCACAAAAGGTGGATTCGACAAACTCGATTGTATGAAAACCTATCTTTATGAGAAAAACGCTCATTTGTGAAGAAGAGTTGAATATGTTTTCTACTTTTATTATAGACTCATATATCTCATCTAAAACTTCTTCATTGAGAACCCTTTGCCCATTTTTATCAATTGCTTCAAAATGTTTCAATTGCAAATCGATATTGTTTTTTTGACAAAAAGCTAAAATCTTTGCTTTTCTTTGTTGAAGGTCAGTTCTTTTCTTCGAAAGAGCTTCTCTTATCAAACATGTCAAAACCTTTGCTTCAGTAGCATCAGAATCATCTCCATACGAACCGTTATATGTTGCCGGACCAGTTTCATGAATAGATTCCGATACTTTTTTTTGTGGTTGAGATTCTACATAAACTTTAGCCTTTTTTGGTATTTCTATTTCTTCTTGTTTCTCGAAAATTAAAGATATTGGTGATTTGACATGAGACCTTCTTGAAGAAGAAGAGACATTAGATAAGACATCAAATCCTTCTCTGCTTGGACTATTATGTCCCGAGTCGCTATTAGTTTCAACAATATGATAGTTTGCTTCTTGAGATATAGAAGACGGTTGAATAGTTCCATTTTCGATCAAAATTTCTTCTTCTGCTTGTGTTATTTCTTGGATATTATTTGGGTTTTTATTACCATCTTCAAAATAATCAACAGGTATCGCGATATTTTTAAAATAGTCGCTTAAATTCTTCAATTCTTCATCTGTGAGACCCAGAATATCCTTTCTATTCTTAATATATTTACTTATGAAAATAAGAGTTGAATGATTTATAGACTGATATCTTTCACTACAATCGAAGATCTGTTCGTTAGTAATATGCTCTCGACATATTGTTTCAATCTCAAAATGACGACTAGCAATCGCAGTATAATCATCAAGCTCGATATTATCATGAGTTATATTTTCGTCCATCTTTTTTAATTTATAAATGGAGAATCCTACAAAGACTATAGAGAAGATTGTAAAGACTGCTACTGAGCAGAAAGCGGAACTAATTGTATTAGCTCAAAAGTTCGAAACAAATGCTCGGATTATCACACCTTATCGTCTACTTAAACTCCAAAAGTTTTTAAATAGATCGAATAATGATGGAATTCTTCGTTTCATATCCATGCTCAAATTTAGTTTCTCAAATGAGAAGCCTAAGGCAATATACAGATTGGGTGAACTGCTTGGAGACGATTATGGTATCTATAACGATGTCTTAGTCCTCAACAGCTCTGACTTTGTCGAAGAAGGCGATATACGTATCGACGATATTGATAGTGTTATCGATTTTGCAAAATATGTTATTAAGAAGAATGAGAGAGTTACAAAAGACAACGTAAAGACATGGAAAGATGTTGGTATTTTCACTTTCACTGAAGCAGTAACTGATGAAAATATCGCCAATCTGCTTGTTGCAATCGACTCAATTTCTGCTGGTGAGGTTGCTCTTTTCGAATTTCCTGAACCTTTCCAAAACGCAATCGGTAACCTCTATTTTGAAGATAGAGGTGGAAATATAGTTGATATTGAAAATGATATGAGTGTGGATGATCTCGATCTGCCTTCTGATGTTATGTCTATTCTTCAAAACATCTTACATAATGCTAAATATCAGGACAAGCTTGGATTGAATAAAAAGGCGGGGTTGTGCTTCAATAATCTTCTTAGTCTTGGTTTCATTGGTGATTATAGAATTGTTGGAAAAGATTTACATGAGAAAGTTTCATATAGTGTATTCCAACCATATAGTGATGATAATCTTCCAATACAAAATGCGATCAAACTACTTAACGAACTTCCTGACGTGAAGTATATTCTCAATCTCGAAGTCTTTGATGGACCAGAAGATAAGTTAAGTATATGTGTGCTTCATGCCACAACAGCATTGGCTATCAGAAAGGCATATATGTCACATGTATTGGCGGGTGTTATCAAAACTATGTTGGTGAGACTCGATCAAGATGGTACAAAAGAATCCGCTAAACATGCAACCATTATTATGAAATATGTGATTATTCAACTCTATTATTCGGGTCTTTACACAGATGCTATTCATCAACAGCTCATATCATACTGGCATAAAAAAGAATTCACATATCGAGAACTTTCTCACTTCCTCTCTGCCATTAGACTCAATCCTAAAGGTTATGGTATTTATGATGCTGTTGACTCCGAATATGCTGCAGAACTAGCTAATGTTTTCTGTCTCTGTGAACCGAAAAAGGAAGATAAAGCAGAAAGTGCCGAAAATGTTGCGAGAGAACTTATGAGGAAGAAGGGAAGCATGGAATTGCTAACACCAGACGAAGAAGAATTATTTGCACATATACACAACAATTATACACTTTCGAGAAAAGCAGGAACCCTCGATACCGCAAAAAAGAATATCATCACAGGAAAACAATATGAGAGATATTTGGCGGGTCTTATGTTGACACTTTGTGGCTTCACACTCAGAAAACCACCATCAAAGATTGATAGAACTACAGAAGGTATGTCGCCTCTTCCAAAAGTGATTGGATACTCTTTCAATCGTGTAAAAGAACTGCTTACATCATTTCCTGATATGCTCAATCTCTTCCAATTAGTTATATTATCGAAGAGTAATCAACAAAAGTCAATTCCAAGAGAAACAGCGACAACTCATCTCGATTTAGCTTTCAGACTAGCAACTATGGAAACAGACTTAAAATCAATCGAAGAAAGAATTTTGAGATTCTTCAACCATAATCATGATGTAGAACTCTTTACAAATTATATTTCAGATCTAGGTGTAGAGACGAAGCTAACATTGGATCTTGAATATAAATATAACGCAGAAGAAGAATCTTTTCCTCTTTCTGTATCTTTGTATAAAACGAATGATACCGATAAAAAGAATATGATAGAAAAATTAGTGTCACCAGTCAGTCTCAACATTATTCAATTCTATGATTTCTTTAGTGGTGTTGGAGAATTTAAAGCTGTAGGAGATGAGCTGAAAAAAGAGAAGAACAAGAAAATTGCACAAGACTATTTGATGACCATCACCGATCAAATAGAAGGTCCTTTCAATAAGGATGTTACAGCAAATTTATTAAAGGAGATGAGAAATCAATCAAAAAGAGCCAATCTCACGGGTAACACTATCCAAGCATCTTTCAACATCCCTGAAAATATAGATCTAAATACGTGCAGATTTCTTTTTGTACCTATTATGTATGATGGTTACATGCTTGTTGATCATATCTTGAGATTGAGAGAATCATCAAAAAATAGAGCTAATAGTTTCAGTTTCCAGCTTGCTGCTAAATTAGCAACCCAAACTGCCACACTTCGAGCTAATCTTGCTTGCGCTTTAGCATCCCTTTTACAAATCTCAGGCTTCGAAGTTAAAAAAGAATATGAAGATGGAAGAAATGTTCTTAAGATTACTAATTACAGTGAAGAACTACTAAAAAGGAGACTAACTCTGAAGAAAATACCATCACATATTATCGAAATTGTTATCAAGTTAATAGCCGAAATAGCAATTGCATTCTTCCTTGGACCAGATAATAAAAAGATTTACGATCCAAAAGGTGGTGTGTTAGATAAAGAATGTGATATTATGTTTGAGCTTCCTGTTACACCTCTTCCTTTGAATGATGTACTCGATCCTGTATTCAAAAAGTTTCTTAAGAAATCAGCAGAACAAGAAAGAGCGTTAGCCGACTATGTTGAGTTCTGTGAACGTGAGAGAGGTGGTGAGCTGAACTTTTTCAAAGGAGAAAAGGATAGAGCAGAACTCTATCTTAAAGAATTTATCAGACAAGGTATTTTCTGTCCTGAAACTACAAACGCTATCACACTTCCTTATCATAATAAACTGAATGGGATAGCAGAAGAAATGGGTTTTGAGAGATACTTGCGAGGTGGTGATCCATGCGATTTCTTGACTCAAATCAAAGATTTCTTGAATAAACTAAAAGAAGTACAGTTTGACAATGAAACGACTGCCAATATGATATCCAAAGAATTAATAGCACAATGGCCCTTCCTTAGGAATAACGTCTCGTTTACAACTTCACCTATCACAACAGGACTCGACCCGACTCTTCTATCTCTCGTTGAGTATCTCAAAAACCAATGCTATAACAGAATCTCAATTGAAGCAAGAGATTCGATCATGGAAGAAATAAAAAATTACATGATCTTGCAAAGAAATTGCCAAACATTCTTGATGCTTCTTCAAATGACTAACAAATTTGTACAAGTTATTAGAAGAACATCGAAAGTGCCACCAGAAGATTTGCAGAAAAACTATCTTGAAATCCTCAAGATCACATATGGATATGTTGAGCCAAAACTTAAAGATCTAATGTTCAAACAACAAACTGTACTCAACAAATGTCTTAAGAAATATGCTGACAATCTTGGTGTCAAAAATGTCGAAGATGTTAATGTCAAAGACAGCTTTCTTTCTTTTGTAGAAAAACTTCTAGGAGAAGATATTGCGGACGATATAGCCCAAAGTAGTTGTCCTTCTTCTAATGATGATACAAAGCTTAAAGGTAGAGATGTTTTGCTCTATATATGATTAGATAAGATCATCTTCTGTTTTCACAAAATCTTCAACATCCGAAAGATTAGAAACGTCTTCATATTCCTCGGTATAGGTATAAGTTATTTCATCCTTCACTTCATTTTTATCATTAACTTTAATCCAAAATATGAATCTAAGAAAAGAGATCTCTTTCTCTGCAAATGTCTTATTAGATTTTACTATAAGTTTATCATCTTTCCATATATATTCGACATTTTTAAATATATATTCGTATTTTGAAGGAAACATAAGAGAAATAAGAGTCTTAAGACCAGTGTTGAGTATAAAGTCTATCGTTTTCTGTTTGAGTGGAATAGTCTTGAGTTTTTTTAAATCCCAATCTTCTTGAATTTTATCTTTGATATAATCAATCTCATTTTCTTGAAGAATAGGCAAAAGATACTTTATATTTCGAATCTTGTCCTTTCTAATCACAGGCATATTATTGCTTATAATATACTTTTTGCTTAGTTCGATAGCTGCTGTTGATTTGTTTTCAAACTTAAACACATTGAGATAATGAGGAGACAGATCTTCATTGAGATAAACATAATCATTGTTATGAATAAGATATTCGAGAGGTAAATAAATAATATTTTCCTCGTATTTCGTCATGTAAGACATTTTTTTCTCATGAAAAGAAATATCATCAGTTGTAGCTAACGTAGGGAAAGAAAAGAAAGGATGTGTGTTCGAAAGATATATTTTCTCATATTTTCCTTCTATATTGCTACTACTTGTGAAATTAGGAGAATATTTGATGGGATAAGAAGTTTCATTATCATATATATGAAATATATTCATCTTGAGAAGATTAAGACTTTTTCCAGTTCTAATCATGTTCATTATTTGTACTTTGCTATAATCTGGACACCATAAATCACAGAGAAAATCCATAGTCTTTTTTGGATACTTTGATGCATATTCTTTGAATTGGGTTTTGAGTATCTTGGGAAAGATTGGTAAAAGATTAACAAGTGTACCTGATAAATCTGTGAGAATATAGAACTTGTAAGTTTCTATTTTTATCACTTTTTTTGAGAACATAACTAAAACGCCTTTGAGACGATAAGAATTGGTAGTATTAACCACTCGGTCTTCATATTGTGTATCAAATATCTTAAGTTGAGAAGTCTCTACATTATGTGTTAATAAAACAGTACTTTGTGTTATCTTTTGTGATAAGAATGGTATTGAATGTTTAAAATAATCACATATTTGACTCTTCTCTGCAAGTAAAGGAGCATAAGCCGATATATTGGCACCTTGAGATTGTTGTTCAGCAATACAATTATCAAGATACTTAAGTCTATTAATTTTCTGAAAAGATATCACTTGTTCCATTATGTATTTGCTTTCTTGCGATATTGGTATGAAGAATACAGCTTTTTCTATATCGAAATATGATGATGATCTTTCAACAAATAAAAAGTGTTTGAAGCTTCTTTATGTATCGACTTTAGACTTAAGTGGAGCGAAGAATAATGATCGAATTATATATCTTCTCGATGTTCTTGAGAAACTAAAGGAATTATATCCTTTCACTCTTGTAGTAGTCGAACAACAAAACAATAGAAATGTTGTTGCACAAAAAATATCAGTTGCCATTCAAGCAATAGCTCACACTTGGCATCTTTCGGTTGCAAGTATAACACCTCCAGCGAAACACTTCCTCATGAACGAAGAAAATACATGGTCAAAAAGAAAGAAAACTTCTTTAGATTTTGCCAACGCGCTTTTAGAAAATACACGTTTCAAATTTGAAATACACGACCATTCCGATTCCTTTTTAATAGGAGTTTTCTATCTCATCAAAAAGCATTTGAAAGTTACTAAGAAGCAACTCACGGTCGGTGATTGCCTCGATATGATCAGTTTCAATGTTTAAAGATATTTTATTGATACGATTTTCGACGCTTATTATTTCTTCATATAGATCTTCTAGATTGTTTGTTTTTTTATGAAAAAATCTGCTGTGATGAGTATCGATGGTTTTTCTGCTGAGTTAGAATTATCAAATAGATTGAAAAGTCCTTCAGCATGATTGAATATCATGACATTATTTTCTTCATTATATGTACCTTCAATCTTATTAGCATCTTTATCTTCAATACTCATATTAGCAACGCTATTGGTGCTCTTAAGATATCTTGCACACAAATATCTAAAAGCAATCTCAGCTAAATTGTATTTTAGTGAAGGAGGCGAGATGTTGGAAAGAACGTATTTTCCTGTACTATCTACGTTGAATACGAGTACTGCTTCGGTTGATTCTGAATACATGTTTCTCATTCTTTTCTCAATCTTATAATCATTGGGAACCTTTGTCCAATTGGCAGTATCATAGTTATTGAGGATATCACAACATTGTGTGAAGGATAATTCATTTTGAATCAAAGCAGTAAACAAAATACTAACAATATTACTCAAATGATTCTTAAGCTTCTTGTTGAAAATATCAGTGAAAGTTCTCTTGATTTCATCATAAGCAGTGATAACTTCGGATGGTGGTTCGATAACAGAACCAGATTCTGATTCGGCATAAAAATTAGAGTTGTTATTTAGCGGTTTCTTTTCTTTCTTTGCACTGTTGAAACGTTTAATAAGATCGGCATTGACAGCACCATCATATTCGCTTAATGTCTCATCGTTAATTGACGTTTTAATTTCAGCTGGCGCATAAGATAAAAGCTGCATCATCAAATGCGATCCAAAAGGTTTTTCTTCGACCACTTCAGCCAAACTCTTCGAGACTAGCTCAAGCGTATCAACTGTTGGGTTGGAAGTAACCGATGAAAGTATAATGTTAGCCACATTCCTATCACCAATATTTGTATTCAATACCTCCACAATATCTTCTTCCGTTGATAGTTTGGTAATAGCATTGGACTTCACGAAAGCTTGCGAAACAACATCAGTATCATCTTCTGGTGAACTAACATTTCTGATACTGAATCCTTCAGCATCAAAATACTCACGTTCTTCGTTAAGAGAGAGAGGAAAGATTTCTGCCATTTAATGTATAAAAAACGCAAGAAGAATAAAAAAGGAAAGTATCATTGGTATAGGAATAACTCTGAAAGGTAATTCATAACCTTCTTGGAAATCACTTCTTAAATCTTTATCTTCTAATTTTTGATAACAATTAGATATAATATTCGTTTTTGCAGAAGAATTGCTAAACGTAAGCTCATTGCTACATATAACACTTGTACACGATCTCAGATTCTGTCTTATTTTGGCTGGCATAAGATCCTCATCTCCTTTTACACATTCGGGCCTATCGCATTCAGACACACCACTTAAAGGAAACAAACAAGGCATATCAATCTTACCCACAAGTTGTTGAAGTAAATCGTCTGCTTGTTTGTCAAAGGTATTGTTTACTTCAGCAAAACGTCTCAAACGGCGTATCACTTCTCGTATTGCAGTTACATTGTCTTTATTTTTTTTAATATAATCTGCAAGAACGAGACGATATGTATCTTCTTTTGATCTCATAACGATTTTAGTCAATATTCTTTGACAAAAATCTTTATTTTCATTTTCATCAGCTTGAATACAATAAGTCTCAAAACGTTTATCACAAAAATCACTCCAAGGATTGAGGCTATTTGGTTGACAGCTATATTTTTCACCAGCTGATATTTTACCTAGACAGCAATTATCGTCATCGGCGAGATATCTTTTTTTCTTATAGGCATAATTAAACATATCTATTCTTTCGAAATCATATTCAACAGAAGGAATCAAAAAATTAGGCATGATAACATATCTTTGATCGTCTAGATTTTTTAAAAAATCCAAATCCGTATAAGAAGGTGAATAAAGTAAAGATTCAACTATAGGTATCGAATTTGGGTATTCGAAATTTGGTTTTGACTCGCCTTGACCCATTTAAAAGACAGTAGTAAAGATGTGATGATTCTTGATATGAAGAATTGACAATAGCTCTTTCAATGAACCAAACTTTATTTCGTTTTTTTCTTTTTTCAAAACACCATCTATTAATGTAAAACCATGATAATCTGCAGCTCTTTTTATAGCATATTCAGTACCTTTAGAACAGCTTGTATAAAGATTGGTTAAAACCCTTTTTTGTTGTGTCATGTTCTTAGTAAAATAGATATAGACAGATATATAGGCTTCAGATTCTTCTGGTTTAACAGTAGTCTTCATCAAATATAAAGATATATAATCTTTATTTTTACCCATGAGATATATTTTAAATTTAGGAAGAATATACTGTTGAATGCACGATTCATCATCTATATCATCAACTTCATTAAGAAAGCAAAATTTGTTTTCAACAAGTGTATCTGAAGGTATTTTGTCTCTCTTGATCTTATCAAGCAAACAGTATCTTTGAACAGTACCTCTGACATCTAAATTCATCTTAGCATATAATTCACTTATTTCGATTGCATCTTTCAGAGAAATCGGATTTAGAAACGCTTTTATGATAGGGTGAAGATCTTCGAGTTTATTCGGATTTTCAAATATTTCCATTTTTGTTTTACCTAAAATAAGATCACATAAGATGATATTCTCATAATCCATCTTCAAGATGCCATCATTATGTTCAGGCATATCCTGAAGAGAATTAAGCAAAATCTTTTCATACGATAAAGTTCTTGATGGATCAAAGGACTTACTTAATTCATACAAGAAGATGAAGAAAGAAAGGTCTGATTCATATTTGAGTATTCCTATCAAATCGTCTGAGCTGAGTTCGTTGTTAGACACAATAAGATCTAACTCTTTGGGATCAGGGTTACGTCTTTCAAGAATAACAGGAATGTGTAATCGGTAAATGATTTCGGAAATGAAATCTATACTGGATGGAGATAAAGAGAGACCTTGTCCAATAGGAAGATGTTCGCTATGATGATTGAAAGGTGAATTGCCTATATCATTCAGATGGATGAGTGACAAATTTTCTATTCCGATTAGTGTATGAAATAATGCAAATTGTTCGATGATACTTGTTCTTGTATCTGTTCGAAAGCCAGCAAGATGTAGATGACTTGTGTCAATACAGAACCCAACTTTTTGTTTTTCTTCTTCTGTGAGTTCTTCCCAAATATAAGACAATTCTCTTATTGATGAACCCCAAATGTTTGGCGAATGAGAATTTTCGATAATGAGTTTTGTTTTTTTAATACGAAGAAGCATTTTTTTTATATGGTCAATCATACCGGCAAGTGGTTTGTTTTTAGAGGGAAGATGAATGACAATTCCAAAACAAGGGAAAATATTAGCTTTGATTATAGATATAGATGTTTGAATTGCAGATTTAAATGTTTTTGAGCATGGTAAATCCGCAAAGTCCAAATGAATGCAGTATAGACATGTAATCTTCTCACGGTAATTACCAAATATTTGGAGAATATTTCTTTTTTTACCTGTGACGGGTTCTATGTAAAATCCGTTCATGTTTTGTTTATACTGAACAATATAACTTTCTTTATAAGGTAAAGGGATAGCTGTTTATAGAAAATCTTTGTTGCTTCTTCAACAATTTGCTGGTTTTGTTTTTTTTTCTCTTTAATAAGTATATCTAAAGTGTTAATCTCCTTTACAAGATTATCTGCAACCTTTGCTAGACTTTGATATTCCTTTGTAAAAGCAGCAAGATCATTTGTAAGCTTCTTTTCTTTCTCTATATAATCACGTAATTCTTTAGAGATTTGTCGAAGCTCCTTTTCTTTCTTTTTGAACTCTTCTGTCTTCTCATCGCCTTTATCAACTACGAGACCCGTTCTCTCAATTGTTTGAAAATTAATAGGTTTTGTTTCTTTCAATAGACAATAAGTAATTATAAGTATCGTCACAATAATTATAAACATCAAAATATAAATGGATACATTAGAAGATGTTCGACCCGAAATAATTTCTTCCTTCCGTAAAGTTTGGTCTCTCGCGCGAGAAGATTCCATCCCTATTAGAGAAAAGGAAATAGAAATCAGATTGAGGCCACCGTCTTTAAAAATCGTAAAAACATTTATTAAAAGATTATTTGTTTCAACTGTGTATCTTGAAGCTGTAGAAGAGATAGCTTCCAATGTTGTTAAAAGATTAAGAATAGATCTCGAAAATATTTCTCTTGAAAATCTTACAAATTACATTATAAATGAAGCAATTGGCTCTTCCCATCCTTCTGATAAAAAGACACTTATCTATATTGAAAAAAATCAATATTTTGATATAGCTTATTCAACTGAAGAACTTTCTGCTTTTGATACACAAAAAAGAAAAGTAAGCATCGTAACAAGATTTAGTGCAAGATATAAGAATTTTGTAGTAGAAATAAAGATAAAGAACAGACTTGATCTCTCAACAAGACAAGAAAAATTGAGAACAAGACTTCACAATCCCAAAAACAGATTATCTTATTCTCTTGAAATAGAACTAACAAACTATAAAGAAGATATTGATGTTCTCACGCTTGAGCTAGATAAATTGCTCTCTATCATCTACGGAAAGGCATCTGGACCAATAATAATTAAAAATGATCATTTTCTTCCAAAACTGCAAACCTTTCAAATATCTTTTCTTGATATGAAGAAGTTTAAACCGTCTTCTATTCTTATCACACCTAAAATTGATGGTGAACTTGTTTCGTTCACAGTCTCAAAGGGTTATGTTACATTCTTCTTATATCCTCTTGTCCATACATGCAAAACAAATATTGACGCTAAAAAGGAATTTAGTGGATATGGCGAATTCTTACCAGAATCAAAAGAAATATATCCATTTACAATCATTTCGTCTGATATGACAAGAAAAGAACAATTCGATTATCTCGAAAAGTTGTCACAAATCAAAATAGAAAAAGGTATGGTATCTATATGCAATAAACCTTGTTGGGGTCCTTTTGAATCTTATGAAGATATATTTATGTGTATCAAGCAATATGTTATTGAAAGTCAAGATGAAATAGAAGGTCTTATTCTTATAGACAACAATGAAAAACAAAAAGATAAAGATCCTATCTTTACTGACTACAAATTGAAATTCAAAAACACAATTGATATTGTTGCTTCACTTGCTAAACCTGAAAGAGTCGAAAATGGTATATCTCTCAATCTTTATCATAAAAAAGGAAATGATTTTGTATTAAGAGGTACTATCAAAACCGATAAAAGATTTACATTCAATTCGAGAGAACAACTTATCAACTATACAACACCATCCAACGAAACTTATATACTTCCAACCACATTCATCGTCGAATACAATCTCAAAACCAAAGAAATAACCCCAAGAATTGATAAGACAGAAAAACTTCTCTCAACTGGTTACTGTGGTAATCCACTAGATATTATTCAAAAAATAGAAAAGATAGAAGATGAAGGTTTCGATATTGATTTCTTCTTCTCACTCAATGAAGAAGATCTTGAAACTATTATGGACAAAATGCATCATGTCCATCATTCTCATGAAGTCGATTTTATCAAAACACCTTTGAATCAAGATGTGGATTGGTTTAATTCTAATGAAGGAAGAAAAACCACATCTGGTGTTAATGATCTCATTAATGCTAACAAAACTAGTTCATATTATGGATCATGTGCGATGGCAACAGGTCTATCAGAACGTCCAAATGTTCTCACAATCTATAACGGAAGAAACGGCGACATATACCGTTTTATCTTCATAAACGCTTTATTCGTTTTCGCTATTGAACCTTCAGCTGAAGCTGTAAAAGAAGCACAGAAGAGATATGATGAGAAAAAGAAGCAAGATCCTAATATATTCAAATATGCGTGTCTTCAAGATAGGCTTGAAAGTAAAAATATCATCGAGACAACTGAGAAGGATATGACTGCTAAAGGCTTCCCTAAGAAATATAATCACATTGCTTGCCATTTGGGACTTCATTTCTCATTCACCAATGAGACAGCAGACCATATTATGAATTTCTTCGATCGGTTCTCTTCTCGAGGTACTATTGTAGCAATAACAACCAATAATCCTGATACAATTGTACCGTTATTATCCCAACAGCATGATAAGAATCTCATCTTAGAATTTAGCAATTTTCATTATAGTTTTACACTTGTAGCAGATAATAAGATGGATGTTATGATATCTCCGTCTATGAGTAATCGTAACACAGAATATCTTATCGATACCAAGTTTCTAGTTGATTCTTTTGCCAAATATAACTTCAAGCTTCTCCATATGGCAACTATGGACAAAACTATATACAATCCGGAAACTTATGAATTTATGAGCGAATGTTTAATAAAACAAACAGAAAGTAATTCTGGTTCTAATTGGCTTCATAAGTTATCTAAAGTGAAGCACGAAGCTAATCTTTCAACACTTCTTTCTTTCTACAAAAGTTATCTTTTTATCAAAGCGTGATTCTGAAAAATTGAAAAATATAAGAAAAAATAATAAATTGCATATCTTATCTTCTCATTTTCTTATTAGAAGATATTATTCTCTAAAGTTAACTATGGACTCTACACAAAAATCAAGCAATCATCTAAATGGAAGCATGATGGAAGTGTATGGTATAAATGGTTGTTATGAAGTACAAATTTCTGAAAACTCTGAAGATATTGGATCTCCTTTTAAGTATGCGAAAGTCAATGAAGCACAATTTAGAGCACATCTCAAAAACAAAGACACTATTGAGTTTTCCACACCCAATAGCTTTCAATGTATCGTTCCCGCAAACTTTTTGACAAAAGAGGGATTGACTATTAAACATCTTCTGGCTCACATTGAAATGAGATCTCCTGGTTCTGTGAAGAATTGTCATCTTAATTATAGTGGTTATAAGATTTGTATTGATGCTTCTGCGGCACCTGTACTACTTAATACCATCTTTGTGACTGAAACTGAGAAACATTTTACTCTTTTGGTGTCGCCCAGAACTTGCAACTATTGTGGTATCGGACATACTTTAAATGGATTTCTGAGTAAAAATGGCTGGAAAACAATTCCACTGACTTCTTCTCTATGTTGCTTTAGTGCCACGTCTCTCTCTCCTAGCGAGCTCATACTCGAAAGAAAGAGATTGACAGATTGCTTCAAAAGTCAAACAACCACATTCCATTTAAGCTCTCGTATTCCTTCTAATTGTGTGATAAGTGTGATGAAATTTTCATCCAATGAAGTTTCTCTCACACCTCATGCATTAGTTTTAAGAGAGGCTCATTCGTATCTTACCCATTTATCCAAAAGAGTTTGGGAAGAAACAAAAGAAAATCTGTTGCATTTGGAACGAGCTAATGCTAATATTGAAAAACACAAAAAGTTGCAACCAGTACTTAATATTGATTCACAAGATGAATTTCCACAAGTTGGACACACTCCTAAAACTGAAAAGAAACATCTTGATCTTTCTTCTTTTGTCAAAGACAAAAAAGTGAAAAAAGAAAAAGCTGCTCAAAAGAAACCTAATAACTCTGAAGAAGTTATTTCGAAACCTCTTGATTTCAAAGAAGCAATTTCAAAACCCAAAGAAGATCTAGTCAAAGAAACTTCTATTAATAAGGAGAGTCCTGATGAAGCACAAATCAATGATAATGAGTCAATCCGATCAGACTCATCTCAATCTAACAGAGATAGTCCAACACCAAACAACATTACTGATCTGTCAGATAATATCGTTCATTGCCATTCTGACAATGTTTGTAGTGATAATGTTAATGGTGTGGGAGTTGCTGCTTCTCTTCAGAACATTAGAGAAAATGATCAGAAACGTTCGCCACTCAATGGCGAAGCCGAAAACTATATTCCAAACCCACAACAACACGACATTTGTATGAATGGTAGTTCTTCTTCTTCGATCTCTGGAGAATCACTCCATAGCCCCTTTACAGCCTTTCCATATTATGGTCCGCCACCAGCGCCATTTGTTTATTCATATCCTCCCCCATATGTCTTGCAGCCTCCAGTTGCACCTCCGTTAACCATTGCTCAACCTATTGTGATTTCATCTTCTAAACCGATCTCTTTCGTCAGCACTAGTGATAACGAAACTGTCCTGAAAATAGGCAATGAGGAATTGAAAATTTCTGGTATTTCATCATCTTATATTTCTATCCAAATAACATCTTAAACACATCTTCTTATCTTCTTGTGTGTGTTTGCTTTCGGGTGTTTGCTTTCGGTGTTGTTTTCTCTCATCTTTACTCTATATCCTTAAAGATTCTATTCTATTTTTGTGTGCGATTATTGAAAAATATAAAAAAAATAATCTATATCTTTGCCTATTTCTGCGTTTAAACAGTGTAAGATGTCACTAACAATCTTCAACAAAGAAAGTATAGTGTATGGTTTCAGATATGATAATAAAATAAAGAAGTTTAGTGATGAAGGAACATATTTCATAATGGATGACGCTCAGATATCTTTTCACGCATATTCTTTCGAAGAGATACATACACTTTTTGACAAAAAAATACCATTTATACCTAGACCACTGCAAAGTATACCAATAAGAGTAAAAGTCGAGAAAAACGGTTATGAAGTCAATTTAAAGTTTCTATCAGAGGAAATCATTTCTATTGTTTTCTCATCACTCTGTTCAGTATTTAAAGGTTTTCAAGATACCTTCTATCAGATAAGAGTCAACAAATATATCTTTTTTGACATCTTTCTTCGCTATGCTAATATGTTCACACAAAAACTAGTGATTCCTTTAAAGATCGAAGGCGAGAGAGATGGTAATGTTTGGTCAATATTAGTTGATTTTTCTTATGAAACATTATATCTTGAAGATTTTGATAAACTACCACCTAAAGAGAGAAAACTTGTTGATAAACATTATATTGAACCGATTAAGAATATGCTTCACAATAACGGACAAAAATATAAAAATCTGATCACTTTTGCCACATTCATGAAAACTGAAATTCTACTTACTGATCTTTATAAAACCTCATTCTATTTTCTTACATTCCCATCTTCTTAAAAAAGATAACTAAGAAAATGAATCATACCAAGATATTTTTCAAAGGAGATGGTCCGAGAATTGTATTGTTCTTCAATGAGAATCAGGAAAAGAATATTCCAAAAGAGCTGAATCCTGTTGTCTATTATAACTCGAAGATGAATCCACATAATAATGACGCAGAGATTTATATTTACGAAATTGATTTTCCTAAAAAAGAAGAACATAAATTTCTCCTGACCGAAGCTGCTTCGATAAGGTATCATCCATCAGATACGATACTTCTTATACCTAAAATAAGAAGTGCCATCAACCACAAGAATGATCACATGAATATGATTTTAATATGCGAAGAGATCTTCAATACTCATTTTGGTGAAGAATTCAAAAAGAATTTCCACTATTATCTTCTGCAAGATGATAGATTGATGTTTGCTGTCAATGAAGAGTTTGCTAAGAAACTCTATGCACAAGACTTCATTTTGAGATATAGTATGACTGAAACTTGTCGCTTCTTTCTTCGATATTATATTTGTGAATGTTTCAATGAAAGTTGCACTTGTCAATATCATACTGTTCACAACCCTCAGATGCCCATAATATCTCTCAAATGTCTTCAATTCAAAAAACTCGATTTTACCAAAATCAAAGAAGCAACAACACTTTTATCTGCTAATACCAAGACCATCACTCATTACAATCTCGCATTCAAAAGCACAACTCTCAAATGTATTGAGATTCTTAATGAAGATATAAAGATATTTGAAGAAACTTTTCTCTATCAAGAATGTCCTGATACACCAACTTCTCCACTGATGAATTCAGATTCATTTTCTGAAATTGTATCTTCTATCAATCATGAATGTATCATCTCAAGCATTTGTATTGAATTTACTCATAAGATCGACAACCAGCCAAATCATCTTCCTAATTGTAATGTTTATATGAATAGTGACAGCAATAATAAGTGTATGGTAATGCTCGACATCAATCATAACAAAGATCTCTTCACCAAAAGAGAAAGTCGAGTCAAAGAAATCACGATCACTAATCTGGTCAGTTTTCATTGGTTGAAACAAAAAAGTATCTTGTTTATGATTAAGAACTCTGATATTGTTCTTTCTATTCGTGTTCCTATGCATGTTCCTATTACGATTAAGGCCATCGAAAGTGGTGTGACTAAATTTTCTTTCAATGACGAAAAGATTGAGATATTGTATAACAATGCTGCTATCCATTCTATTCAGGATACATGTCTCTTCTTGAGATGTGTTGAGAAAAGTAATTAGCACAATGTTTTGGCAAACGCTTCATATCCTTCTGAGTAGATAAGAAGTATGCCTCTTTCACATATTGTTTGCATTGCAGACTCTGTGGAAATCTCAATATCTGAAATCAACAACTCTCTTTCCAAAAATCTTTTTCTTATATCTTCATAACCAGAACATTTATCGTTTTTATAATCTTCAAATGATGAATAAGCAGTAGAAGTGTCAAATCCACGTTTAGCAACCTTCTCGATCTGTTCAGTAACATAAGACGCTGTCCAAGTTGTTCTATATTCAAGCCATTGTGTTGAGCAAGGTCCTTCGGCTTTTACGAAACCAATTGTACCAATAATATCGCTTTGGGTCGCAAAGGTAGAACAAGTAGAACCACATCCATCATATGCTGAACCTAAATCTAAGCATACTGCTCCAACCAGATTATAGCTTCTTCCATTAATAGTCATAACATCTTCAATGTTAACATGACAAGTATTGATTTTTCTCGATTTGCAAGGATTAATACAGGTTGTGAAAATATTCGAATTGGTCATCATAGATCTATCCAAAAAGATACCGTAAGATCCGTTTATGGCAAATATAGAGAAACCTTTACGCGACAAATGTGTGAAAGGCGAATTGGCCATCATGAAAGGTGCAAGATTACCTTTGTAGTCAACTTGATAAGGTGCCGGATAATCGCTTGTTGGAAACACATTAACTCTATTAGTACAAACATCATAAGAAAGCTTTCCTAGAGATGCTGAATTGATAGTTGGCATAGAACTATTATTTGTCGAGACATCGATTTCAATAAACCCTGCTGCTTTAATTTCGCTAACGGTTTGACAGCTTTCCTTTGCGCCAAGGAGAAGTGGTCTAAACGACACAAGATCCATACAGGATTGGAATAGATTAATATCTAAGAATTTATATCCATGATCGATATTCATAAAACTATCAAAACTCTCATAAGCACTGTCAAACCCTTTGAAATCGCCTTCTCTAAAGTGAACACACATACTCTTCAATGACATTATTGCTTTAATGCGGAACACTTCATCGTTTTCAGTTAGTAAATTCATCTTATTCATATCTGAAAGCCTCAAAAGCGCCATATAAATATATTCTTGAGAAATTCTTCCTTCTCTTACTTCCTTCACAAATCTTGTATAGTCTTGTCTGAATAGAAGATCTTCTAATCCTGGTATCCTCAACATGGTTATTACAAAAAAGATAGAAGGAGGATTATTCGCCGAAAATTTAAGTGTAGTGTTCTTCATATAAGATATAGGATCAGTAAAGTTAAAAGAGATGGAACGACAAAGCGCTGATAGTCTTGAATGATGAAAAGGTGTGAAAGTTATACCAGATTGTTCATTGATAAGTTTATCTAACACTGCTCCTTCAGAAAATATAGAATGTAGTTTCATGATCGACCTTTCGTTACTTGCTATAAAACTTTTATGAAGAAGACTAGCAACAGCGGCAATATCTCTCTGCGATGCTGCAATTCTTTTTCTAAAGATAATCTCAGTCACAACCTGCATAATGAGTGGAAAGTCTGGATGTGCTTGTGTCGACACGAATCTAATTCTCTTAAGAGCTTCATCTCGTATATCTTCATATATTTTAGCGATATTAGTTTCGGTCGTCTCGAGCAATGTTTTCTCATCATCATCATCTCTTCTTTTTGTTTTACTTTTTCCTGCTTTCCATCTTATCTCAGATTCAAACTTACCAGCTACCGCATCATGATGAAGACGCAAAGATTGGAATTGTTTTATATTCTCAGGGTTTAAAACATCACGAGGTTTGATAAGGCACGCCATTTAAATAAAAAAAAAATGATATCAGAACAAGAGTTTGAAAACTGGAAACGAATCGTTAACAACTGGTTAACACGCAAGACAATGTCTATGACTCTCAAACATGTTGTTAGACATCATGTCGGTCCAACAACTTGTTGTATGTATTGTGAACGAAAAAGAGAAAAAGAGTTATGGTCTTTTTGTAGTCAGTTTTGCGAAGAAATGTTTTTCAAAAATACATATCCTTATTCGAAAGAACCAAACTTTATAAATGTAAACTTACTGACTGAAGAATCTAAAATGGAATTACAAAACGAAATATTACGATTTCCAGTTTATGAACATATTACAACCAAGTGTATACTCGATTCAAAGACGACAACAGAACAGAGACTTGTTTTTAATATCGAACTTATCTTCTACAAAAACTTTAAGATGTTTGACAAACGTAATTTTATTCTACAAACACGACTCAAGATTTGTATTTGTAAGCCCTTTTCACGTATTTCTTCTTCATCGATCTTATGTGACAAAAACAACATAATAAAGAAAGAAAATAACACACAGAAGATTTCTGAGACATCTGATTCGATATTTCGTAATAGAAATTGTAAATGGTGTACTCAAGACACTCAAGACACTCAAGACACTCAAGAAGACAAAAAATGTCTCTTTTGCTTAGAAGAAATCAAAACGACTTGTATCTCTCATAAGACTAATAGAATAACGATTCAACCATTCTGTTCCCGATTTTGTTGTGATTCATTTTTATTTCAAAATAGAAGATTCGACACGACAATATCAAACTATCCTAACCAAATGACATCAATACACATAATAGGTCGCAATCAGCTCGAAAATCTCAAGAGATTTGTACAAGACAAAAAGTATTTTTTGGATTGTAAACATACTAAAGAAAACAGAATGAGCGAAATGTCTATTGAGGTGCGAATTAAACGTGTTGGTAATGATGGAGAGTAATATCTTATATAAAAAAAATGAACAATAAAATGAAATGTTTTATAATATTTCATGTCTGGCTTTAATTCGTGTGTTTCTATAAGATGGATTCTATCGTATCAAAAACTATCTCTCATAGCAATCATTCAAACAATGATTGCGAATTTAACGAAACGGTTAGGTTATTTAAGTATGTTGCTAATCTAAATTCAAGAGAATCTATAAGCTTAACTACCATAATCAATACCTTCGTTAAATCTATTGTCGGTGAAAATCATGAGATGATTGATGTACTTACAGCTTTGATAGAAAGTTTGTTAAAAACAATACTTTCAGAAGAAAAGACGTTATCAGAAGATCTAAATTTAAAACATGCTGAATATTGGGCTAACATTTCTATTATACAAGAGATCATTGTCAAACCTTTAGAAAAAGGTGTCTACATACTAAATACAAAAAAATCTCTTTCTCAGGTAAATAAAAAATCACCTCAAATTACTATTGAAACAATTATTTCCGATCGTCAAAAGAAACCTATCAATGTCAAAGACAAGATATTACAACGTATCATCTCACTATTCTCTGATAAGAATATTATAGATGAAGTCTTTGACTTTCTTCCATCTGAAAAATTAAAAAACAAAAGCAATCTTCTTGAAATAATCTTTGATCTCAATTTATCAACTGAAGATAGTTATACTTATATTGGACAATATTTATCCAAAAGAAATGATATCAACTATGATTCTATCAAAAATCTTGTGATAGAACTGATGAATGATTGTAATGTCTATGTTCCAGAAGTATTCAGAAAAAGTCTTATCGATCTTCTTTTCGATATGTTTACAATGTTTATGACTTTTATCAAAACTCTTAATATCGAAGAAGCAGTTAGAGCAGCAAATGCTTCTAGTGCAATTCGATCTGAAAGAATGCTTGTAAAAATGACATATCCAAGTCTCATACAAATTGCTGAAATGATTCTGTTGAAACAAATGCCTATTGTAAGTTATAAAGGACAACTAAAAGATCTTCCTGAAATATATCAGCAATTTCTCAAAAGAATCAAATATGCATATTTAACATTCCATTGTTGTTTTGGACCGACAGATAAGATAAGTATAGTTTTCGATGCTCACAATGAGAATAAAGCTTCTTGTCGCATCCAAGGTAAAGAAAATCTGATATCTCCTGAACAAGCTGAAGAAATCTTAAGCAAGATGAGAATACATTACAGATTTAGATTTCTTTTCAACTCTAAAACCATTTTCAATTTGATAAATGTCCCAAGAGTCTTTGGTTATCTCACCAATATGCTTCGTCATCTTCACAATGGTCCAATAAAATATAAACGTGCTGTTGTTTTTGATTCTCTTCTCAAACAAGGACCATTTACTGATATCCTCATAATTATTCTGACTATTCTTCTTATGGAAGAGATAAGACGTACAACTAAAGTTGATTTCAACTATGTACTTCTTAATCCTTCTGATCGCTTTGGACTTGCACTTTATATTGAATCAAAACCAAATCTTTCTGAAAAAACTCTTCTTACTATTTTGAATAAAACTACATTCTATATGCTTCTTTGAACATTTTTTTTTAACAATAAAGCCAAAATGGGTGGTGCTGCTTCAGTTAATACAACTGTCAACTCAGTAACACAAAATATAGAACAAAAATTTAAAACGGAAGGCGATTCTAAAGCAGAATCGTTTTGTAAACAAAAAATTAAATCTATCAAAGTTGGTACTCTTAATAATTGCCGAATGTATTTTAAAAATGAGTGTTATGCAAATGCACAATCGGTTGTTGAAAGCGAAGCAGACTTAGCAGTCGATTTATGGGGACAAATGACTACCGAACAACAATCGGCTGCTGCTCAACCTCTTTCAGTCACGCTTAATGCCAACACAACAAGTAATGATATGAAAGAAGTGCTCAGGCAGAATGTTGAGGTATATTGTCGTAGCAAGGGTTATAGTGAAAATACGATTGCAATCGATGTCATCTCTATCGATCAATGTATTGGTACAGATCCTAAGAATCCTGTTGAAATCGTCTTCTCTAAC
>JAWJED010000046.1:3519708-3544708 GCA_033675135.1 Frankliniella intonsa | reverse complement strand
CCTTTTCTTGAGTTGTTCTGGCATACCTGGTGCCGGCAACCAAGGTAGGTATCAGGGGAGGCTTGGGTTTACCTTTTTTAAGTGTTTGCCATCTTTTTTTGGGATCATTAAGTTTTGCAACTTCTTCTTCAGTTTGTTTTATCTCCAGGTTTGCAAGTGCCATGTCTATTTTCCTTCTCAAGTCATACAAGGTTCTTCTGTTAACTTCAGTTCTTTGCTTTTTGAATTTCTTTTCTGCAACTTTCTTTTCCTTTATAAGGTTTAGTATTTCTTTTGGTAGAAGTTTATGATTTTTATGTTTCAGCTTTATACATTTTGAATTGTTGAGAATTGAGACTTGAACCGAGCAGCTGAAGTGCTCCGCGTCATAATTAACGTCCCCTGTGAGTAGCCATGTCCTGTCTAGTTCTTGTTTGATTTTTTCTAGATTTGGAATAAATATAAAATTGTCTTTTGTTTGCAGGATCTCGCTTGTTTCGATATCAAGAAGAAGCGGGTAGTGGTCCGAGGTGGTGCCTTCGCTATCAAGAACATTGATACGTAGATGTTGGCATGTTTCTGAGGTAAGTGCATAATCTAACGTTGAATCTTCACCTGTCTTTGTTGTAGCCCTTCTAGTTGCTTTGTTGGGTATATGCAGAAATATTTCTTTTTCGGAGCAAAGTGAGTCTAACCATCTCCCAGCTGGTGTTGTTTTTGCTGCTCCCCAGTTTTCATTCTTGGCATTAAAGTCTCCTGCTGCTACAAAGTGTGTCCCAAGCTCTGGTATTTTCTCGATGTCTTTCTTTCGGGTTGAATTAGGGGGCATGTAGACCGATGCAATAGTGATGTTATTTCCTTCTGTGAATATTTTTACCCCGATGGCCTCTACTGATCCAAACTCAAGCTTCATTTCTTCAAATTCGATTGATTCTTTTATGTATATGGCTACTCCACCCCTTGCTCTGCCTTCTCTATCTCTTCTTATTATAATATATCCGTTGACTGGAGGTGGGATGGTCTCTTGTTTTAGCCAGCTTTCTTGAATTAAAAAGAGGTCTGGTTTGTATTTTAATGCCAACAGTTGGAGCTCACTCTTTTTTGAGCAGAGTCCGTTTGTATTCCATGAAATTAATTTAATAGTGATTTTATTTCTTGCACGATTAATGGTAAAAAGCTTTTTGCCATGTCTATAACCCATTCTTTTGCTGCTGCGACTAGGCCCTGCACAATTTCGGTAAGTTCTTTTTTCACAGTGTTCATTAAGTTTTTAACAAATCCTCCTGTTTCTCCTTCTGTTTCAGGTTTTGCTGGTTCAGGTTGTTTCTTAAACCAAGCGTTTTCAGTAGGCGTTGGTGCAGGTACATGCCCAGATCTGGTACGTATTCTTTGCCTTGCCTTTTCTCTGTTTTCCTCAATTCGTCTTTCCTCTTTCAGATATTCTTCACAGAAGCGGTACGTTACAGGGTGGCTCTCAAAGCACTTAGGACATCTTGGTTTTTCTGCATCGCAAAACTCCACATCATGGTCGCCTCCACATCTTCCACAGCAAGGTTTGTTATGACAGTATTTTTTCGTGTGATTATACTCGGAGCACCTCATGCACACAGTAACAGCAAGTCTCTTCCTTTCTTCAACTTTAATTTTCATGTGGAGCAAGGTTTTGAGGTCATATATGGTACGGTTTTTGGTGTTTACAGGCAGGTCTACAAAGACTGTGGGCTGCGCTTTACCTGTCTCAAAGTCTTTGAGACGGTAAAGATGTGCCACAGAAAACCCCTGCTCGGTAAGTGCTGCTCTTATCTCTTCGCGAATGAATGAGGGACAAATGCCCTTAATCACCACAGAGATAGTCTTTTCATCGCTAGTGCGGTAAGTGTGGAAGGGTATGTAATGTTTTTTCAGGTGTTCGGTAAGTTTTAAGTAATCTTCCATTTTCTTAGTATTGATTTCTATACCTCTTCCCCTGATTTTTGCCTCAAAACGGTGATGGAGCACTTGCTGCAGATCATGTTGTAGAGAAGCAAAGTCTGTAATATCGTTGAGCACTACTGGTGGTGGGCTGGCTTCTCTTTCACTTTTCTGGATACTGAGTGGTGGCAATCTTGGGTCTTTTTTCGATGATTTAGTTCTTTGACTCTCTGTAGGGCTTAAACTTCTATCTTTTCTTTTATTTTCATTAGGTTTGTTAGACGTGGGTGCAGTAGTAAGACTTTCAGTACCAGGTGGGTCAAAGATTGACGTGGTGGGGTTTGTCGTATCATCCCAATCATTTAGAATGCTTGCAGCTTGTAGAGAGTTGAAGGTGTTGGAAGTAGTGATAGGTATTGGTGGTGGCATTTCTTTTATTGGTGAGGTCTTCTTAGGTCTTATGAACCCATCAGAGCCCACGGAGTTTGATCTCCGGTGAAGATGAAAGTTTTTGTTGTCAGGTTGGTTCATTTTCCTTTGTAGAGCAATCAGCCTTCTCGAGTTTTCTTCATGAAGCTCGGGGTTTGTGAGGTGTACGTTCAGCGATGAGACCTGCTTACTCATCGTGGACGGGTCTCGGGATGCATACTAATTTGCTGAGTACTAGCCGCTCTGCACACCAGCATCAGCTGCGTGACCACAGTGTGGCCACGACTTGTGCAAGGCTAATGCTGGCGGAACACGGGGAAGATAAGCAAGGTACTACTAGGCAAGCCGCTATGCACACCAGTCCGGGCTGCGTGACCACACTGTGGCCACGGCTTGTGCAAGGCCTAGGACTGGCGGAACACGGATGTTACAAGTGTGCTTGGCCCGGAGGCTTCGCAGTGGCGGAGGGGGAGCCTAGTAGGGGACCTATGCCGGGCTTGCACCGGAATGCTTTTCGGAGGCGGGTGGCTGTTATCGCGTCAACGCTTTGCCTGGGGAAACCTCTGTCTGCCCTAGACGGTGGTTGGGCCCCCCGCTCGCTCAGACCACCACCAACCCCCGTTCGACCAATGGGCCGGGGGGCAGGGTGCGGCAAGCAGGGGAGAGTTTCCCTCTACCCTCTGGACCCCGATAGGGGACCAGCGAACCTCCCTAGTTTGTGCCCAGGGGGCAAGGCCACAGGCCTGGTGATGATAGTCCTTTCGGACGCCGAGCTCTTCAGTGGCCTGGTCCCGGGATATTCTCCCGTGCGGGTACCAGGGTCCACCTCGGTAGGACGGAGCCGTCAAGGCAGCGAAGACAGCAAGCCAGGTCTGTTGCAAGCTCTGCGACCGCCAACCCCCACTGGATATTGTCCAGCTGCTATGAGCGGGGGGAAGAACGGCGTTGGTAGGAAGCTACAGTCCGTGAAGTACAGTCTTCTGCGCAAAGTTAATTGAGCCATGACACAAGCAAGTATGCGTTCTTTTTTCCGATACGAGGTCACTCCGCGCATTTGCAACCTTTCCGTCTGAAAAGCGCCATCTCGCGGCGCCCGCTGCAGTCGCAGGGACTGCTGCTCCACGCGGGGAAAATCTGTTCCGGGCCACAAAACATATTATAATTTCACTGCAGTTGAAGGCGAGTCGGGGGTTACGGCAGAATGCAGAGTGGCCACTTCACTGTTGAAAATACATGTCAAACCTATCCTTATTTGTACTCAGTACCCAAATTTCACACCAGTCTTGATAACAAAAAAACTATGCATTGTAATTCAATTTATGTAAAGTTACATTCTATTTAATGGGAAAACTGTCACATTGGTCGAAATGAGATGTCGAGTTTGTGTTAACGTGCAGGCTGAAGTTTAGAGTCAGATTCAAATTCTGCGACGCGCCTGCGTACATCTACCTAGGCCTGCGGCGCTGTCAGTATAGACTAGGATGAGGTGTCGGCACTGCGCCGCGCCGCGCGCCCCGAAACGCGTCCGCGCGGCGCCGGGCGGGGGGGCGCTGCGGGTTGCCTGCTGCCCGGGGGTGGAGGCCGGCCCGCCGCTGCGCGCATGGGGCGGGCGGCCTGTATTCGCTCATATCTCGGAAACTATTCACATTAGGTGAATGAAGATGGGGAATAAAATTAAAGAGGAGGACCGAATCCTTCATTTGGCACAGAAATCTGGTCTCTCGGGCCATTTTGAAGCCGTACAGAGGAAAGTCGTCATGGTCGGCGGGTCTCGTTCCGTGACACCGCGCGGCTAAAATCGTCTCTGGATCAAAACTATTGAATGTCGGTTGGAGTCTGAGGTACAGAACTCTACGGCGTTGATATAGATCAAATTCAAAACAAGAAACACGCCGATACGTCGAACCGTTTTATGTAAAATTCGCGATTGCAATCGAGTGTGTCTCTTGTAGCAGACGACGTGACTCCCGCCCCTCTGTCAAGGGCTGAAGTCTGAGCGGACCTACCACTCAAGTCCACCCTAGATTATTTTCCGCGGGAGTTTGGTCGTTAGTAAACAGAGGAGATTTAGTATTACAGAGATTTAGCGTACAAAATGCCAAAGAAATGCGTTGCATTCAACTGCAGTGCAAGATATGAAGCTGAGGACAAGCAGCTTGAGTTGGAAGGAAAGCCCTTGCCCTCCACCTTTAAACCACCACCAGTAAGTAACTTCTTGAACTTAACCCTGGAAGCCTCTGGCTTTTTGAGAAGTTAAATGTCTTTGGCATATGCTACTGAAATTATTGGGCTTAATCCTAAATCATTAATTGTCCATTTAGAAATTAAAAAACATCTACATTTTTTCCAGATTTGTTCTTCAACTGGAATGAAGCAAAACACTTAAAGAAAGAGAATTCCATTGATTTGAGTAGAGTTTACTTAAGGCATTGTCTCACTATCCCTCCTCAATCATGGGATTCACTTTCTTTCTGTGATATATGTCATGTCATCCATGCACTAGGCAGCTATGAATTCCACCTTGGTTCAATCTTGTCCTCTCGCTGAACATGAGTTACTGCAACAATTCATCATGACAAGTTAATGAAAACAAAGGTAGATTCTGATGCTCCCTAATGCAAGGATGCTTGAAAATGTTATGGAAATGATTGGCAAAAGATATGGGTACATTGGTGAAAGTCAAGGAAGACAAGTATGTGTGGGAGAGAAATCCTTTAATGCAATAAATAATGATAATGTGTGTGCCAAACCACAGCAATATTGTATTACCTTTGCTCTTTTCACTTCTTTCACCACTGTACCTGTTTCTTGTTCATTTGAAGGCGGGTATGTTGAGGGGTGTTGTAGGATGTAACACTGCACCTGCAAAGTTAAGTAAGTAATTTTAATTTGATTTTAAATGCTTATGGATTGAGCATGGTAAAGTGAGTGGGCATGATCAAACATTTGCAAAACAACTAAGTGTCCACAGTTTTTTCATAAAAGGTCAAACATTCTTTTTTCAGGGAATGTTAAAAATATGGGAGGCCAAAATATCTAGGAGTGGTTGGAAAATGAAGGCGACAGATGTTTTGTGTGAACGACATTTTAACGAGGAAGACATCATAGATTCATTTGAAGTGAATATAGGAGGGCAAGTTATTAAAGAACCAATAAAAAAGAGACTTAAACCAGATGCCATACCTGTGAAATTTCCTCATAAAGATCCCAAGCCGAAGAGAAAGGGGCCAGCTCAACGTCTTGCACTACCTGTAAAAAAAAGAAAACAAGATAACACAACTGCACTTAACAATGAGACCACCACAGAGGAAACCTTCACACTAGAAACTTCACAAAATGATCAAGAAACAGTTGATGCTACAGAAAATGATCAAGAAACAATTGCCCCAGCAAAGCCTGCAATTGAAATTAACATATCATTTTGCAAAAAATTGCATCTTCAACCAAGCACTGTCAAGGTCCCAGAAGACTGGATAATTAGAAATAAAGATGAGCTGGCTTTCATCCACATAAATGACCATTACAAAAGTGACAAGTATGTTCTATTTAAAAAAAATTCAACATATGCACAAGTTTATATCAATAGTACTGAGGTCCCTCATCTCAATCAAGCAACAGAAACCTTTCAAGAAGTTAATTATCTCCTTCAAAGTATACACTTGAAAAAAATATGTCCTGGAACAGGCATAGATGAAAAAAGATCAGCTCAGTGCCCACAGATTTTAGAGGGGGAAGATCCTCCACCACGGTGTATCAGCTGTCTGTATAAGAGAAGAGCCCTACAAAAAATGGACAGGAGAAAATTAGAATCAACAGAAAAGAAGAAAAAAAAGGCAAAAAAACAAGAAGCAAAGAAATCTGAAAGAAAGAAACTACTGAGAAAGGTAAGAGCCACTGTAATTTTATTGCTCAGTGCACTTTCTACAAGGTTGACTTTCCACTTACATTAAGCTAAATTCTAACTTTTATTTTCAGATCAAAACTTTAGAAGAAAAACTACAAGATCAAATGGATCAATATGATAAATTAAAGAAAGAGTCTGTAGACCAATTTTTATCCATTCTTCCGCCTAAACAAAAACTGACTGTGGAAGCTTGCATCAGTGCTGCGAAAGTGAAAGGACCAAATGGCAGAAGGTACACGAAGCAGTGGATGTACGAATGCATCCTTATGCGATTTAGGGGGCCTGCATTATACAGGGTGTCCAGACGAACACACGACAGTCAGTTGGGTTGCCTACGCTCGTGGCTGCAGGCGCCGTGCTGGCGGCGGCGAGAGGCGGCCCCCTTCCACCACTCCTAGGCTAGCGTGCCTTCGGGTGGGGAGTAGCGCCGTGACGACTGGATGGCCTCAGTTTTGGGGTGGGGGATGTTAGGACCCGCGGCCGCCCTCGCGTAACCACGAGCACCCCTAGTGATTTCGGGAGCACCCCTCGCGGTTTTGCGAGCACCCCTCGCGGCTCCGCGAAACCGCCAGGGTTGCTCGCGGATCCGCGAGCACCCCCCGCGATTTCGCGAGCACCCCTCAGGGATCCGCGAGCAACCCTTGCGGATCCACGAGCTAGAGGTGCCGGATGGGTGGGCCAAGAGAAAACCACACTCCCGAGCATGTTTAGCGCGTGGACCCTACCCACCCGCCCTAAATTATTTGTGTGAGTGCTACGAGACCCGAGAGGAATTTGAAGCACACTCTTGACCCGTGAACGTAGCATTGCGGGTCACGTCAACCCTATACGGTCCGTGCAGACCCTCTCGGGTACTCGTAGGGCCAGGCAGACCCGTGCCGACCCAACCAACCCAGCCGTAGAGAGAAAGGGTCAGGCGGACCCGCCTGCGGGTCTGCCTGACCCGCAGGCTCCAGCAGACAACCCCCGTCATGATTTGAGCGTCTCTACTGACCCGAGGCAGACAAGCTGCGGAAGAAACGAATTCACCGCGCGAACTTTAATTATAATGTCGGAAGACGATCGCGACTTTGCCTGCGCAACGCGTGCTGCAACGCATACAGTGCACTGGAATTATCCGCAACGCACCCCATGCTCCCCCCCTCCCCCCTTTTTCCACCAGCTGCAAACTAGCCAACTATTTACTGTTCGAGTGATCAGTGGGGCAGCAATCTGACGGTTCCTATTTTCACCCTGAGACAGAGACAGTGTCGGTTTTTCCGGTATGCACTCGCGGGTTTTCCTACTCGCTCTGCCCGTAAGGCGCCATATAGCCCCTGTGAGTAGGCAAACCCGCACACACTGTCGTATGCACTACTCTGAAACGCCCGGTATTCAGTATTCGTGTTGTGCAAGCCAAATATATGCGCATTATCGTACAAGGGAAACAAAATCGATAATGATAGGAAAAAGGTGAGGTAATATTCAGTAAAGACAAGTTTCCTTCACAATAATTTTTTTAATATTCAGTAAAGACAAGTTTCCTTCACAATTATTTTTTACTAACTCCCATCTCTCACTCCTTCTCTCTGTCTTTCTTTCGCCTCCCTCTCTCTTGCCTCCAACTCTTCTCTAATCTTCCTTTCCCTCATGTGGTGCTTGTGCAGAAACAAGTGAGCATCAATTACATCTGGCTTGAGCTTGGTGCGCCTAATGTTGATTATAAAGCCAGCATTGCTGAATAACCTTTCACAAGGCGCACTTGTGGCGGGTATTGCCAGCAGACGCTTGGCAATCTGTTGAAGTCTAGGAAATTCACAACCCTGAAATCGGAAATTTTTTGAACATTTTGTCTAGAAAGGATAATTGTTTTAGAATTTACCAGCTATTTACCTTGGTGCGCCACCACTCAAGTAGAGTTTCGATGGTAGGAATGGAGGACACCTCGTTGATGTACCTTTGCACCTCGTCCCCGCCGCCCGCCGCACGCCTTCCTGAGGTCCACTCCCCATCAAACTCTTCGTAACCCTCCTCGAGTCGGCTACGCTTTGGTGGTGAGGGTGTCGCCTCCTCAGCTGCGTTGGTATCCTGCGCTTGAATGAGGATGCGCACGGCGTCATATACCTAATACAATGAAAAAAAAATGTTAATGGTACGAAATACGATGCAGGGTACGGTGCGCCGGGCACGGGACGCGCGGGTCCTCCCGTCCCATCGCCCCCCCCCCTTCTCCGACATCCCCTGCCCTGATAATCCACCACTTTTGCACGCCCCCTGCCCAACACGCCATCCGCCGCCGTTCGCGCGCCGCGCCTCACGCTTTTTGAGCCACTGCCCGGTGGAGCGCCCGCGCCCGCGCCCCCCGCCGCCCCACCCCACCTCGCCGCGCCTCGCCCCGCCTCGCCTCGCCCCGCCCCGCCCCGCCCCGCCTCGCCCCGCCCCGCCCCGCCTCGCCCCGCCCCGCCCCGCCCCGCCCCCTGATCATTAACTTACCTCTTGTCGCTCCTCAGGGCTCATAATTAGCAGCTCACGATATTTGGGGTGCAAGAAATGGGCGATTTTGTGGGACATATCGAGGACGGGCACAACACCCAGCAGCCTTGCCGTTTTCAAACGTAGGCGGCGAAAGTCATCTTCCTCATCCCGAAAAATTTCTTCCTCAAAATCATCACTATGGGGGAAAAACAAAAATGTGTTAATTATTCATTTGTTTTACGTTTTAAAACATCCGGTAAATTTGACGACGTTACCTAAAGCTGCTCAATTGCAGAGGTTTGCACACGTGTTTCTTTAGTTTTCCGATGGCCAGGCATGCGAGAGGCAATGTGGGATAATCCTCTCCCTCCAATTTTAATGACTCTGTGCGGAACGGTGACCAAAACTTGATAAGTAGCTGGATTCGATCGCGATCTACGTTGTCAAGCTTCTTTAGCTCGTTGGCGCTCGCAAGGGCATTGTTAATCTGAAAGAAAAAAAATTAAAAAATTACTGGAAAAGTACTGTATACCGGGTGTTTTGGTGCACGCAGCGGTGCGAGCGGGTTTGCCTACCGACAGGGGCATCTCATGGCCCAGGGGAGAGGAGTAAGCAAAACCACCCGCACCGGGCCGCGCATGAAAATATACAAACCCTTTCGATTTTTAATATTACTTACTGCTGTCCAGTTATTATCTATTGACTTCAGCATTTCAACATGAGTGTTCCATCGGACTTCAAACTCCTGTTGAAGCCCGGGAACTGATTCGTCCAGACCAGAAGTGCGGAGGTACGTGACGAGCTGCTTGCAGCTCTGAACAAGCTTGGCCACTTCCAGCACCCCGAGCTCCATCGTCATGACCTCTTTCATTCTAGAAATTGTTGCACTGTCAGTGGGGGAAAGTTCACAGTGCTTGAGGAGGTCAGGCCATTTCTTCATAGTGACGGAACTACTATTCTCCCTCGAACCTTTGTAGTCAAAAGGCCGAATGAATGAAATGAAAGACTCAAGCCAACCATCACTAACTTCCTCAGGAAGGGGGTCAAAACCAAGGCTATCCATGCAAACGCGAACCTACAAAACATAAAAAATATACCACGTTATAAAGTGCATAAACCACAGTACCCCTCGTTCCTCTTTCGGACCCAGCACGCAGCCCCCCGGTCCACCTATGGCCTAATTTGGCCTCGTCCCACCCCGCCCCCGCGGCGCCCCGCCTGGCCCCGCCGTCGCCCCCGCCCCGCCCCGCCTGACCCCACCGTCGCACCCGCCCCGCCCCGCCGAGCCTAGAGTCCCACTCGCCACCGCCGCCGCCCCAACCTGCCGCGTCTGGAGTCCCACCCCGCCCCGCCCCGCCGCGCCGCGCCTAGAGTCCCACCCCGAGCCGCCCCGCAGCGCCCCGCCTGGGCCCGCCGTCGCCCCCGTCCCGTCGAGCCTAGAGTCCCATCCGCCACCGACCCCGCCCCGCCCCGCCTGACCCCACCGTCGCCCCCGCCTCGCCTGACCCCGCAGTCGCCCCCGCCCCGCTGAGCCTAGAGTCCCACCCGCCGCCGACCCCGCCCCGCCTGGCCCCGCCGTCGCCGCCGCCCCGCCAAGCCTAGAGTCCCATCCGCCACCGACCCCGCCCCGCCTGGCCCCGCCCCCGCCGAGCCTAGAGTCCCATCCGCCACCGACCCCGCCCCGCCCCGCCTGACCCCACCGTCGCCCCGCCCCACCCGCCTGACCCCGCAGTCGCCCCCGCCCCGCCGAGCCTAGAGTCCCACCCGCCGCCGACCCCGCCTCTGCCTGGCCCCGCCGTCGCCGCCGCCCCGCCTAGAGTCCCATCCGCCACCGACCCCGCCCCCCCCGGCCTGCCCCCGCCCTCCCCCCCGCCCTGCCGAGCCTAGAGTCCCATCCGCCTCCGACCCCGCCCCGCCCCGCCTGACCCCACCGTCGCCCCCGCCTCGCCTGACCCCGCAGTCGCCCCCGCCCCGCCGAGCCTAGAGTCCCACCCGCCGCCGACCCCGCCCCGACCTGCCTGGAGTCCCACCCTGGCCCCACACCGCCGAGCCCCCGAGTCCTTCCCTTACCCCCGGGCACCCGGAGCCCCACCCCCAACAAGTTTACGTATAAATACACTTACCTCGTCAAGGTGAGTCTGCAGAGACTGGAGCATTTCTATGTAGGAATTATATTGTTTCTCAGTGCGCAGGTCCTGTTGCAAGTGATGGTGCTGCTTGCTGATATTTTTCTTGGCTGTAGTCTTTATGCCGCGCACAGCGCGAACACATGCATTTAACAAATTATCCACATCGGGGCAACTTTTAATGACAACATCAATTAGTTCGTGATATTTCACTTCTATGCCAGTTCTCAATACAATATTCAGAGCATGGCCAAGACAATATAGACGTGCCCATCCGTCAAGAGCTTTCTTCATATTGCTTCCATTGTCTGATACAAAAGTAATATTTCTATACTCCTCTTGAGTAATTCCAAGTTCTTCAAACTTTTGGACAATTTTAGCACGAATATTATCTCCTGTCTCATCTTCATCAAAGTCCACCATAAATAAATACACGGTATCAATAAACCAGGGCATGTTCTCTAGGGCTTGAATTGTGGACACGGTAAGGCCGAGGTAATGCCTGCGGGAGTACTTTTCGGTCCATAGGTCGGTGCAAGCAGCACACCCTCCCTCTTTCATAGCCGATTTTATGTGGGGTAACTTCTCGTTACGGAGGCGTTTCCCCTCCGCAACAACATTTTCCCGGACGGCAGTCCTTCCGGGCATTAGCTGGCGGGCGTCGACAGGGCCGTGTCCATACCCGATGTCTATCCCAAGTTGGATCATGTCAATCAGGGCGTCATTTTCGATGCTCTCATGGGACTTCATGGATTCAGTTACCCACCTCACAGCAGACTTCTTCATCCGGGCCGTAGCTGACGCTGGAGGAGGGGGGCGCTGCCCGATGTCCCCGGTGCACCTCGCTCGATGTTTGGTGAGAGATGATGTTCCATTGCCCCCACCATATTTATACAAACTCTCACAGTATTTGCATGACGCAACCCCCACTTCATTCCCTCTCTCGTCATACACAGCAAAGTAGTGTTTCCAGTTGTCACTTGGAGAAGTTTTCGGCCCCAAGCGAAATACTCCCGCTTCGAGTTTATTCCGAATCTCTTCGTAGAGCTCTTCTGTGCTTTCCCGGACCGAGCAAAGCGCGCTCTCCACAATGTCATCAATGGGATCACGTGATGTAGAAGGTTCACTACCCGCGGCCGCGGCCCCGGTGGCGGCGGCGGCGGCGGTCCCTCCTCCGCGGCGGCTGCTTCCACTTGCGTTTCCCCTCTTCCCTCCACGTTTTCCTCGTGCACTTTGCCCTGCCCCGGCCTCAATCACAACACTTTCGCGACTTCCACTGTTTCGAGCGCGACCCGCGCCCGCGCCGCGACCCGAGCCACGACCCGCGCCGCGACCCGAGCCACGACCCACACCGCGACCGCGTTTTCCACCTGTCGACGACGCGCTCATAGCGATGATTTTCAACAAACTGCGGCGCTGGTCACTCTGTCTCCGCGCAACGTGGACGCATGCCCCCACCCTTTCCCTATTGTTGTGGCAAAAATTTTCTGCTACTGCATACGTCATGTGTGTTCGTCTCATCTCCCGGCTGTCACCCGTCCCGTCCCGCCGGCTGCAGGCAGAGATGCTGGGCACTGGGCACTCCGGGCCTGGCGCAGCCTGGCGGCGACGGAGCGCCACGCTACGCCACCGACAGGGCTGGCTGCTGCTGGCCCCTCCCTGCCCCGCCCTACCGTTCCGTGGGACGAAACGTGTGCGTTGGGTTGCCTATCATCACGGAGTTCATAGGGAATTTGCGAACTGCATTGTATTCTAATTGGCATTCCCTCTCCGCCTCTTGCGCGCTTCATGCACGCACCCCCCCCCCCCCTCCGCACTCGGATTGGTGCGACGCATTCGCGCGGGCTCGACCGCGAGCGACCACGGTCATACCCACCACCAAGAACGGCGGGACCAGGCCAGTTGAGTTCTGTCAGCTCGGGTCAGCAAATCAGCCTCGATTTCAACAATACTTTTCAGCCCGTCAGACGACCACGCCGGGCATATCTAAACCGCCTCTTTCCGTTACGTACCCAAACGGCCCGTGCGCGGGTCTACGGGAAGGCACGGTGCGGTGCGGGCTCTTCAGACCCGAGACGGGTCTGCTCGACCCGAGGCGGGTCTGGCAGGCCCGACGCTGGGCCCGATGGTCTACCGTGGACCGCACGGGTCATTTGGGTTAGTTGTCTTACTAGGCGAATTTTTAATGACATTATTCACCAGAGAAAATGCGCGGACCCGAGTGGCCCACCCATCCGGCACCTCTACCACGAGCCCCCCCGGCGATTTCGCGAGCACCCCTCAGGGATCCGCGTGCACCCCTCGCGGATCCGCGAGCAACCCTGGCGGTGGTGGAAGGGGGCCGCCCGAGGCCGCCTCTCGCCGCCGCCAGCACGGCGCCTGCAGCCACGAGCGTAGGCAACCCAACTGACTGTCGTGTGTTCGTCTGGACACCCTGTACAGGAAAATGCAGAGAGAAAATATTTTGCCTCTACCTTCTACAAGAACAATTCAGAGGTACCTCAAAAAAATGTCACCTGCCTATGGGTTCCAGCGTGCCACCTTTGAGCTATTGGCTGAGAAAGCCAAAGAAATGCCTGAGGATGAGAGACATGGTAATGGTTGTGATAATAATCATGTAAACAAATTAAATTTTTTAGTAGGCATGCATTTAAGACTGATCCCTCCATTTACTTGCAGGTGCATTGCTTCTCGATGAAATGAAAGTGGAGGAGGGACTTTATTTCAACAAACCAGGCCTCAGGGTGGAGGGTGTGGTTTACATGGATCGGCATACTCCTGACTCAGACAAGGATAAAACTGGAGATCATGCCCTTGTCTTAATGTTCCAGCCCTTCAAAGGAACATGGCTCCAAACAGTTGCTGCTATGCTCACCAAAGGTGCTGCCAAGGGAAAGGAGCTGGCAATGATAGTTCTGGATGCAGTGACAAGACTGGAGCAATGCCTGCTTCATGTTGATATTATATCCTCTGATGGTGCATCCTGGAACAGGACCATGTGGGTTGAGATGGGCATGCTGCGAACTGAAAAGGAAAGAGAATAAGATGAAAATGAAGAGGATATTTTAGCTGCATTGGAAACTGAAGAAGAATGGGAGCAAAGCATCAATCTTGATATACCCTTTTACAATGAGAAAATTTTACCCACAGTACAGGAAGGAGACATGGAAGTATACTTGTACGTACAAGAAGTGGAGATAGAAGTACAGAGTGAGGAAGTACAAACTGAAGAGAGCAGTAGCAGAGGGGAAAAAAAAGAATTCAAAGAGGGAAGCAAACTACAACAAAGAAACAGGCACCCAAAAAAGTGTCGAAAAGGAAACAGGCAGAAGAACACCGAAGTAAATTTGTGAGTGTTGAGCATCCATTGGATTCAAAGAGACGCTTGTGGTTTGCATCTGACTTTCCTCATCTTGCCAAAACAATGAAAGACCGAGTCCTGAAGCAGAAAATATTAAAGGTGAGTAACTAATAACATAGATGGTAATAGTAAAAACATATTCTTAAAATAAAGATTAATTAATATTTTTGTAGACTCCAGATGGTACAGTGATGCTCTCACACTGGGAAAGACTTTATGATGTTGACAAAGTCAAAGGAATAAGAGTAGCACCTAAACTAAGTGCTGACCATTTTGCTAAAGAAGGCTATCTGACCATGAGAGTAAAACTGGCCTACTCTGTAAGAATTCTCCACACCTCTTTCTTTGTAAAATAAGAAACTACTTTGAAAAAAAATTAACTTATTCACATGTTTAGTTTTTCAGTGAGGAAGTTGCTGTGGCAATGGAGCACTATTCAAAGGAAAAAGTTAGTGGGCTTGAAGATGTTTCTGCCACAGTTTCATTTATTCGTAGAATAAATAAACTTATTGATGCCATGGATGCAAGGTGCCCATTCAAAAGCTTAAAGGTATGAAACTCTTACGTTTAAAATTTTTGTGGAGAAAATAATTGGTCTCACAAAATTTGTGGTGGTGAAAGCACAGTAGTCACACAAAACTCAAGATTAAAATAATAACTAAATAATTGGCTGAGCGATAGCGAAGCCTATTACTTCACTGATCGGATTTGGCTCCTGTCTGTTTGTTTGTCTGTTTGTTTGTCTGTTTGTCTGTCTGTACGCACGATAACTCGAGAACGAGTACAGATATCGAGCTGAAATTTTTACTGAAGCTTCTTGGCCTGAATACCTCGGACGAGTTCGAAAATGGGCATTCTAGCTCAAAAATTGACACCGTTAAAAATAAGTTTACATTTTCGAAAAAAATAATTTTAAAAATAAATATTTTTTTACAGTGTCCTAAGGGGTAACTCGGCGAGTTGCGGCCCTCTGGGCGAAAATTTCGTCCGTTTGGCCGTATCTCTTACCGTTTAGCCGCTACAGCATGACTTAAGGGCGAAAAGTCCTAAAAATGCATGTTGGGTGTCGTTTCCGAGGTATTTCGACGAGTTGCGACCCTTTGGGTGGAAATTTCGTCCGTCTGGCCGTATCTCGCACCGTTAAGACGCTGCAGCGTCAAATTTCGACAAAAGGTCCTTAATATACGCTTATGGTTGTGTATTTATCAGATTTTCGCTTATCACAGACTCGCGAGCAGAGCCACGGCAACTCCATTTAATTTTAGATTCATGTATAATACAAATTATACAGTTTATAACACTTATGCAATGTGTTTTTTTTACTTAAACATTATTTCTGTCCATTTTCCCTCTGTAACTATTCTGATAAGGACCTTTTTTGACATCTAAAGTGTACTTTATTCCCCCAAAGCTTGTTTCCATAGCGGCTATAACGTTTTATCGATATTAATCCGATATTTGCTGTATCGATATATTCAGCGTCGATATATCGATACACGATACATCGCAACGATCTGTTATCGATATTTTTCATATCGATACTTCTGCAAACGATACCCATCTCAAGTTGAGAGCACAAATCCTTGACACAATAGCCTGCACAGATGGTATACTTATCAAAATAAGGAAACAATCAGTCCAGAACAATCGTTTGGCCTTCATGGGTAGGAAAAGATTTGCAAGCATAAATGTGCAAATTGCAAGTAATCTGAGATGTCCTAAGTCTTTTGAAATGTCACGTTCTGTTGAACATACTGACTTGAGTAGGGCCTAACCTAATTTCTATCTCATTGGTAAATTTTCCAGACTTGTGACCGGCGGCTGTACATCTATAATGTTCTGGCCCGTTTCGCTGGTTCAACCAACGACTCTTTCATCTGCAATGCTAGTGCTCTCAGAAGAAGAATGATTGAGCTGCACGCAATGAGTCGTTGTCATCTGTTAGGTGTGTCTCATGAATCCATACCAATGTTAGGTCTAGTCCATCAGGAAAATGTAACGGTATTCTTGTTCGCAGGAGATTCTGGACACCTCATAGAACCATGGATGATAACGCCATTTGCACGTGACGAGAGACCTGAAGAAGACACACCAGAATCCAGATTCAACATAGTCCACTGCAGTGACCAAAATTGTGTAGAGAGATGCATTGGCTTGCTGAAGAAGGTATTCCGGTAAGTTATACCACAATGCACAGCTTCTTCAGTGAGGTTGCTTTCTCTCATTTTATCACCCGTGTAAGACCCAACCCTGTATTTTGCATAAACTGTGAGTTTTGGCACGAATCCCATTGTTTCAAAATATGAAGGAGGACCATCGCAATCAAAACTGCCTCGATGAAGATGGGAATGAAGATGAAAATAGAAATGACAATGAAGATGGAAATGACAATGATAAAGAGTTAAACTTGCTTGCTCGCATCCGTATTTTGAATAAATTTTTACTGTATGTGTCTTAAAAGACAGCCTTTCGAAACTACTTATATTAAGATTTAAAAAAGAAAAAGGTTTTCTGAAAGTATGCTTTAGTTACAGTCAGATGCCCTAACTTCGGACTAGGATCGATCGTCGTGACATCGGTACCGTTACTCCTTTGATGTCCATGAACGGAGAGAAAATACACTTGGCGAAACGGAAAACGCGGAACTTTTAAGTAGGTTCCCCGGATGTCCGTCTCTCGTGGACCTGAGAGCTGCCCCCGAGCTGATCGTATTATACACTGGGGAGATGTACGTCAGACCATGTCTCGCGTAACAGGCTTCGCGATATTTCGCGAAACACTGTTACGCTGCGACGCGCCTGCGTACATCTACCTAGGCCTGCGGCGCTTTCCGCATAAATAAGGATGCCATAATTTCGAACATTATTTGAACCCTTGTCGTCAAATCGGAGAACGTCATTGAATTGCACTCGAAGGGGCCGTTCTGACGATGTACGGGAAAGGGTAGTTTCGGATTGTTAGAACTTTTGAGATATGCCATCGCTGACTTGTTCAAATACGATTCAAGAAACAAAACAGAGGGCCCAATTGAATTGCATCCGTGCAGACGGTTCTGATGGGCGCAAATCTGATTAACACACCACTTACCGGCATATTGGCAACTTCTTGTCCAAATTCAACACTGTAACAGCTAAACGGAAAGAGATACGGCCAAACGAACGAAATTTCCGCCCAGAGGGTCTTAACTCGTCAAAATACCCCGAAAACGACACCCAACATTCAATTTGAGGACTTTTCGGCTTTCAGTCACGCTATAGCGGCTAAACGGAAAGATATACAGCCAAACGGACGAAATTTTCGTCTACAAGGCCGCAACTCGCCGAGTTACCCTTTAGGACACTGTAAAAAAATATTTAATTTAAAATATTTCTTTTTGCGAAAATGTAAATTAAATTTTTACGGTGTCAATGTTTGACCTAGAATGTACATTTACGAACTCGTCCGAGCTATTTATGCTATGAAGCTAATGTAAATATTTCAGACTGATATCTCAACTCGTTCTTGAGTTATCGTGCGGATAGACACACAAACAGACAAATAACAAATAGACAGACAGGAGTCAAGTCCGATCAGTGAAGTAATAGGCTTCGCTATCGCTCAGCCAATAAATGTAGGGTCTTTCACCAACAAAATTGCGTTAGAAAAGAATTTCTAGCTCAAACGATTTTGTTTTGCGGGCCGTTTTTTGAAAGCGCTCCAATTTCGGAAACTTTTTCTTATGAGCAAAACACATAGAGTGTTTTAGAGTTCATAGAACTGAAATTTTATAAAAATGTTTTTTTGGTTGGAAATTTCAATGTAAATAAAATTTGTTTTAGGATCTGCAACAATATCACTGCTGGTTTAGGACCAATGGTGTCCTAAACATAACTTTAGTGTATTTCTCTATTTAGACTATAGAGCCTTAACCGGTTCAGATTTCGTTGCGATCCATTGGGCTGTTTTTGCCTAAATTTGGATAAACTTGTTCAATTTCGGAGCGTAATACAGCGTAATAGACGTAATAGTCGGGTCACAGATTTTAGGAGTGAATACCCCCTCGAGTCAAACGGACGAAATATTGGCCGCAAAATGACTCAAAACCCATGAGACGATACCCTACATGATGTTTTCGGATTTTTGGGTCATCGGTGTGGCTGTAGCGCCGAAATGGTAAGAGACAGAGCATAACGGACGAAATTTTGGCCCAACGGTTCCTAACTCGACGAGATACCCCTTAGGAAAGAGTAAAATTTTTAAGCAAATATTTTTATTTTTCATCCACGCGAAACTTTAATATTTTTTTATTGCCTTAATGAGGGTTGGCACGGTTTGCACCTGGCGTTTGAATGTCCAGGAGTGACCCCTAAGCTCCCCTTAAAATCTCAACTCTCCAGCTCAACTCCTTCGAGTGGAACAGACGGCAGACAGACAGACAGACTGACAGACAGACAGACACCAGATCGATTGCATAAGCCCGCTCTGAAGCTTTTCAAAGCAGAAGGGCGGGCTAAAAATCTTATCACATGTGACACCACATGTGAAAATTTGTTCCCAATGTTAAACCACATATGCTCATATTTGTATCATGTGATGTTACATGACGTGTCATGTGATTTCACATAAGTGGACACATGACATAGCCTGTGAATTTTTGACCGGTTAGTTCTGTAGATATTGTTCAATAGCTACATCCTCCTGAATTCGTGGATCCTCATCATCCTTAGCATTACTGTCAGAATCGTTAACGTCAACTCGCATGTCTATTGTAAGCACTGGCTCCTGTCCGAACAATAAAAAATTCTAACGCTAACGGCCCCCTAGGTTTTAACACTTACCTTTAAATTACAAAGAATTAATAAATACACATTCAAAACTGTACGTGAGAACCAAGTCAAAATCTTATATGTAGCCAAAGAAATAGCGCCCCTCAGGCTAGCTATCAACAACGCCACCTTGGCGACCACTGAAGTCCAGCCAAAAATAATAATGTGGTAATTCTAAATTTGTAAACGAAATAAATGGACGTTATCACATTTCAGCAAAATCTTTTTAGAGCTACATTTCTATTCGCATTGTGTGGATAAAAAAACAAATTACAGCAATCGGTAAAAACATAGGCCAGAAGGGAATAAATATAAGGTTATCATTGTTAGCGTCCCGTCAGCTCGGCGCGGCCGGGCTGCTCAGCTCGTCATTACCATAGAAACAGAGGATGCAAACGAATTTTATACAAAAACGTATGGACAGACTGACATCAAACCTATCTCAGAAATTTTATAATTTTTCGTAATATTTTTCATTAGAATTTGGGGTAGATCGGTTTGGCACGATCAGCTGCGCCCAGAAGGGGCAATGGTAAAGAATAAAAAATATAAAAACTCACAGGCGTAGTGAAGGGAACGAAGAACGTTAACGAGAATTCTTACCTGGGGATTATACGCCGAAGTCACTCTCTGGTGTGCCCCCGTAAGCAGAAAAAGTTCATCGGCTACTTTATTACAGAACTCTCTGCCTTGATCATTAATATAAATTTGGGGGCAACCGAACATGCATATCCAATTGAAGATATAAGTTGCCACTTCCACAGCACTTTTTGTCTTCAATGGTTGAGCACGTGGAAACTAACTGAGATAGTCAAGTGCTACTATCTGCCTCTGGTCAAGTAAGAAGGTCAATACCGATCTGCTTTAAATTTATACGTGGTGGCGCAACTGGATGCAATGGTGCGTGCACTTTTAGCTTGTTCTCGTTACCCTTAGAAAACATATGAAACGTAATGTTTTTAGGTGATACACTTTTTTTCTGTCAAAAGCAGGTTTCATGCTGTGCCACACTGTTAAACCGAATTGTAATGTGACGATAAATATTGCTACTAATATTTCGTTACAAGAGCTGTGATGAGACGATGGAATCTGAGTCAGAATGACGCCAGGAGTCCATTCCCGAAGTCAGAAAAATTCTATCTAGTCGGGAACTGGAGATAATCGCCAATTACTATGATTTTATAGGGTCTTTTCCCTATAGCTCAATGGGCACTATAGAAGCCGGAATTTTTGACGATGGAATCTGGGTCAGAATGACCCCAGGAATCCATTCCCGAAGTCAGAAAAATTCTATCTAGTCGGGAACTGGAGATAATCGCCAATTACTATGATTTTATAGGGTCTTTTCCCTATAGCTCAATGGGCACTATACAAGCCGGAATTTTTGACGATGGAATCTGGGTCAGCATGACCCCAGGAATCCATCCCACAATTGCATATTTTTTTCGAATTCTACGCATCATTTTGGGTCATATTGCGTCAAAATATATTTTTTTCCGACTTTACGTGATTTCAGCCCACTGTGCGCAGGACTCAGCTGCACTGGCGTGGCGTAGCTGTCTAACTACAAGGGGTTCGCGTTGCTGAGAAGAGTGCTCAGCGTACGGGAAACCATACAAACGCACCCCTGCACTCTAGCGGGGTTCAGATGCTCCACACAACACCAAGCGATACAAACAAACAAACATAACCTAAAAAAAAAAACTTGAAAAAAGTAGAAAAAAGTGAAAAATTGGTGTAAAAATCAGCTTAAGCCCGCAGGTATGGAGCCAGTTCCATGTGATTCAAGACGAAACGAGGTCAAGATAACAATTTTGGCGCTTTGGGCCCATCAAAATTGCATTTTTAGAAAAAAAAAATTGTCAAAAAAATTTGGCAACTTTGGACCCCCATAACTTTTGAAGGGGGTCACCTAAAAATCTTTTCGGCCCGGATTCTGAAAGATGGCACTTTTCTGAGTCCCGGATACCCCAATGGGTACTTTTTTGGCTTTTGGTTTGCGAGATCCCAACTAGTCCCAAACCCTCAAAAACAGCCATTTTTGGGGTGTTTGGACCCCTGCCAAATCCACAGGGGGGGTCGGATTTCAACAAAATGTCTTTTCGGCAGTCCGTATGCATACAAGGAACCGATAAAATATCATAGTTGCCCCAACAAAAAATGTCATTTTCCAAGTGTTTTTTTTTTTTTGTCTGGAGCTTCTCCACATGACATACATTTCGTCCCTTGACATTAATCTTTCGTCACATGGCAGGAATCTTTCGTCACACTGTGTTCAGCCATTTGCCATGTGACGAACCTTTCAAAAGTAAAATTTAGGCACAGATTTTATCGTTGTGTCGATTTAAAATTTTACAGTGCAGGACTGGATTTTCGGGATGTGGAGGACCCCCCTCCCCCCCTTCCACTCCATCGTTCGTCTCTAGACAGCCCCCTGCAAGTAGGCAACTTTAAGCACGGTTCTCCCAACTGTGCTCGTAATAAACAGAGGGAAAGCAAAGGAGCGACTCCATGCCATTGATAGGACGGCGCTTTTGAGAGGCTCGAAAAAATAACATCCATAAAGGCACGAAAATGCATTTAGGGTGCGGGAGTGCCTTTTCAAAAGAACTACACTTCAACCCCTTTACAGAGGCACCTTTGTTTTTCAGGCAAATACCGCGAGAGAGGTCCTCCAATCAAAAAGCAAATCGATGTACGCCGTCCAAAAAACAATATGACAAAATTTATCGATAAATATAAAAAAATTGTTTGAAGTCAGAAAAAGATAAAGAAACCAATTAAACATCACCAAAATATCAGTTCTTTCAACAGTTGTATAATAAGGAAGAAATGAAAAAGTTAGCCAAATTTTTCTTACCAGAAGACATTTTTTGCACTTCCTTATGTGCTCTTTCACATCTTTGGAGAAGTTTGGCCACCATACACGTCTGTTCAGTACATCGGTGGTAGTGCGTTCACCCTTATGTCCGGAGAGAGCAGCTGATGTAACACTACTATCTGTTCCCTCGTGAGCCATCTTCACCAAAGTTCGTCTCTCGTTGTGATCAAAAATTACCAAGGCATATTCTGGAAAAGCATCATTATCTCGTCCCTGCGTACTTATTTTTCCTTGGTGTGTCTTGTGGTATAGCCTTGAACCTTGCACTTTAAAAGATCTTTTACATGTTCTCCGGAAGTTGCTGCGACTATTTTTGGAGGCAATGTGAGATGGATACGTTACGCTCTTTAAATAATTGAATAAAGACTGAAGGTGGTGGTCTTTCAATGAGTCTGTAGTGTAAACGAGAACTTCCAATTATTACGTCATCTGTTGTTGTAAATAATCATGCTGTTCCCTATTTGGACTCTATAAATGATCTTGGTGTTGTGGTCGATAAACATCTTTTCTGGGAGCCATACACACTATCTGCATGTAAAAAAGCTTATGCTGCCTTGCATGACATTAAGAGAAACTGTCATATTTTACCTCTTGAAGTCCGAAAGAGACCTGTCGAGTCACTTGTGTTTCCTGTATCAAATTACGGTAACCTTGTATGTTCTCATAAACTGGTCACCTCTCAACTTAAACGACGAGTCCAGAACGCCTGTGCTAGAATTATTTTTGACCTTAGAAGGGATTGTCGTATCTCAAAATACATTGCTGATCTGAAGTAGCTCACCATCTCTAATCGGTTTACCTACGCCGCAGTCACATTAGTAGTATATGCCCACCCAAGTAAAGGTCCGCCATGTTTACCCCCCCCCCCCCCCAAGTAACGGTCGGCCGTCTTGGAGGAGAGGTACCCCCCGAACACTAACTCAGCTGGGGAGACACATCACCAAATTTGGGCGTGACAATTTTGTATCGCCATCCTAAAGCAAAACAGGTTTGTATCACCCAAAAAAGGTTAGACTAGTTCGTATCACCCTAAAAGAGGTAAGAGAGGTTTGTATCGCCCCAAAACAGGTGAGACAATCTAAGGCGATACAATTCTGTCTCACCTCTTTTTGGTGATACAAATCTGTCGCACCCCTCTTTAGGTGATACAAAACGTCTCACCTCTTTTTGGGTGATACAAACCTGTCTCGCCTCTCTGAAGGTGAAATGTATCACCTTTTGATTTATAGTGAAGTAACGGACCGCCATCTTGGATGTCGGTAACCCAACCCAACCTAATTTTTCAGAGGAGGGTATCTTTTGGGCGCCTAACCCCAACCTAACCTAAGTGGCGGGGCGTAAGGGCGTAACACCGAGGATCACATGCGTAACCTAGTCGGCATGGCGAGGATGTCGAGGATCGCTATTTGAATTTCGCGCGCGAGTATGAGAATGTGTTTGCTGCGCCGCGGAGGGATGGCGCGCCGACCAGGTAACACCGCTGTGCGCCGACTCCGCGCGGGCGCGCGCCACCGAGACTCGGGTTTAAAATTGCCGTGTGTTCATCAGAGTGTACTAGTGTCATATACTAGGCAGATCTTGAAGATCATGTTGGCTTCGCCTGCTTTTTTTTGGTCCTGATTATTTAAGCATCTTTTTATTATAGAAAGTGAAGAGGGATAAATAGGTTGACTTATCAAAAGATTTGTTTCAATAAAGTTCTCAGAGCTTAAAGAAATTTGAAGTTTGCGTTGGTAAAGTGGTACAGTGCAGTGTAATATTTCAAACATTGCAGGTTTCGAAACAAACAATGTATGTTTTTTTGAAATATTTTATTTTTAGAGAAAGAACAAATTATTTAAGTAATTTAAGTAACATATACACGATAATGATAACACAATGATACAGTTAAATATTTGGTTTGCATAATAGGTACATGGGAATATTTTTAACAAATATGCAATATACCCTTTAATAACAATATGTTATAAGAACAAAGTATCAGGCCTCGTCATAAAAATGATAATGTAAGATTAAAGTAAGGGGCATATTGAGATCGATTAAACCCCATTAAAATGTAAAGTATCAAATGTAGAAAAGAACAATTTATATGTGAAGTAAAAATATTAAAAAAAAACAGTCAGGTGTCATGAAATCAGTCTCAGGTTAAATCACAGCCAATACACAGATCAGTACAAATATTGATATAGTATTAAATAACAAAATCCCTTAGAGGACTTAGAGAAGTAATGAAATCACAGCCAGATGGTCTAATTAGAACAATAAAATAACAGTGTATTTACACAAACATGATGAAGCACTAATGCATGGAAATAGTGCTCAACACAACTGTGTAAATAACATTACACTTATGCACATAATTAAGATCAGCATGTCAGTGAATTCAATATCTCTTAGCCTTTATGGGATCAATGTCAAAATGTAAATGCTAAAGTTTAAATTTTATGATTTATGCCATTGGTAAATTGGCTGTGACTTATGTCATAATGACAAAAGACTGATTTCATGACAGCTGACCCAGAATACTGTTATGGTTCACTAAATATCCTGATAAAAACAACATATCTATTAATGATACAGATTATAGAACAAGTGAACACAGACAATTGACATAGTATATGATATCATGAGAGAAGGGCGCCCTGGAGAAGAAGCTTTAGAACGCCCGGACCCCGCCTCGCAAGGTTGTGCAGCAGTTCACGGCTGCAGTAATGGTCGGACAGACATGGTATTCGGTTCACCGTGTCCGCAAAGGTTCACAGAATCTGGAGATACCGTCCTTTTCTCAATGCGATGAGATTTGGCCGAGCGCGAGCCGCCCGAACGTGCGCCAGGGGCCGCGGCAGAGGGTGCGTCAGAGTCCGGGCTGCCTGCCGTACCCCCTCCACGCGCCGCGCCGCGACGCGCCGTACCCCCTCCACGCGCCGCGACGCGCCGCGCCGCGCCGCTGCCACTGCGCACCCGCCACGCGCATCGCTTCTACCGCGCGCGATTCGAGCGCGCCTGGCGGCGCTTGAAGGCAGTTGCGTTGCATTTGTTTTTGTTGTGAGTTGTTGGGGGCGTTGTGTGTAGGCCTAGGCTTATGGCCTGTACTTTTATTTATTTGCCGTGGTTGTGTGTTTGGAAGGTGAGTCGGTGTTGATTTTAACG
>JAWJED010000046.1:3494208-3519208 GCA_033675135.1 Frankliniella intonsa | reverse complement strand
ACTATGAATGAAGCCGTCAACATTATTATAAATGGCACGCCCCTGGCAGCCACGCTCGTAGAGTACACACTTGAAATAATGAATATCATTTACTCTTCGATTCAGGTGGTAGTGAAAACCATCCTGGATATAGTAGAAATATTTTCCAGGCCTCGTCGATTCCTCCTGGGCCACATTGAGGATCGGTGGCATTTCAGTGATTCACAATGTTGACGGTGGGCAAAGCAAGGCATGCATGGCCATTTTCTTTCGGTAGGAGTGGGACGACCAGGGCAGGGGACGACCAGAGCAGTGACACGCGTTATTCACTTGTTTTCAACGCCCAAATCATTTGTTTCGGGCAAATTGGGCAAAACGGAAGTCACTGTGGTAAAGCATTTTAATTTCCGTTTTCTTGTTCCCCGCACTCTTCTTTTTTCAACTTTACCGGCATTGTATTTTGACCAATATTGACCAATCAGGGACCTCCGTTCCTCCGTTGTAGTTCTGGAGAGGTTTTGTAATTCTGTCTTCAAAAACGGTCCGGTGATTCTTCTTGTAGAGTTAAGAAATTAAGGCAATTCCCTCCATTTTAAAAAGAGCAGCATAGAGACAAATTAATATGCGGCGTTGCCACATTGTTCGGGTAATCGGCTTATTCCAGTGTTGCCAGACGCAGCTAGAGAGGTGGCAGTCCGACAACATGGCACATGACTGGTTTGGTCTAGAGCCCTCTACCTGCGGAGAGAGCCGCCACGGTGTCATGGCGGCACCCACGCTTCTGCAACATGGCGGCCGTATGAGGAATTCGGCAGGGTATGAGAAGCGTCATGGACTTGTCATTCGCGCGCAGCGCCCAACGCCTAGCTCGCTCAACTGCAGCTACGCGTCTCGCGCTGTGCTCGCTGACTCAGGTTGAGTGGAAGGAGCGATAGAGCGCTTCTGCAAGATGGCGGCGCCCAGGCCCGAGACCCCATGTGGCGGCTCTCTCCGCAGGTAGAGGGCTCTAGTTTGGTCTTGTTTCCGGTTTCCGTCCGATACTAGTCCACGTTTAGATGCGCCTTGGCCTGGTGAGCTTGTCTTTCGGAGCGATCTAAAATGGAGCCGACAAGAGGCCCCCCGGCGGGTTCCGCATCATTCCCAAATCTTGGAAATCAACCACTTTTCCCACCACCTGACTTTTCTCAGCCGCCACCTCCGCAAGGCTTTATTCCCCAACCCCAATCTCACATGCCCAGTGGTCCTTTGTGGTGTGGAGGGTAATGCACGAGGACATCCATCGTCGCCAAGCCACGGTAAGCTTTTCCCTTTCCAAGTACGTTAGAACGTTTTCCGAACTTGCTTTGACCTCGTCTCGAAGCGAAAGTGTTGTATGCACGAAAACATTCAGTTGTAAATGCGATATTAATGGATTTAACGTGTTGAGGATGTATTCCCCTATTGGTATTTTCATAGAGGGATCGTGGAACGACATAACTTCTCGAACACGAGATGCAATTGTTGATTTGCAATAGTTCGTCACCCGTGTTAGACCTTCCGTCACATGTTGTTTCGTTCTCTCTTGTGTACGGATTGGGGGTGGGGCAGAGAGAAAGAAAGTCTTGGACATGGTACAATCGGGCACATTTTATGAAATTTATTGTTTCTTACAGTACATTGGGATGCCCCCTTTTCACCATGGTTCATGTCAATTTGAGCAGAATTCGAGGCCAGCAGATTTCATGCCTGTAAGTGAACACTTTCATCTGACATGTTCAACTGTTCAAGAGTGCTCACAGAAAACACGTCAGCCAATCCCGATTTTACCCAATTTTCCTACTAGTTATCACATTTTGTGACATAAAATTTTAGTTAATTCCACTTTGCGTCATAACCGTTTATGAAATTTGAATTTACTTCAAGTTTCACAAATTGTTTTACCACCGGCGGCCGGAGGCAGTCCCGCCTCCTCAGTGCAAGCTGGCAGTAAAGGCTTGAGCTAAATTACAATTTCATAGAGGTTAGTGCCGCAAAGTGGCATTAATTTAAATTTCATGTCAGAGAATGTGATAACTAGTAGGGAAATGGGGTGAAATCAGAATCTGCTGACGTCCTCTCAGTGAACACTCGTATAAAATCATGCAACCCTTTTCTACATCTTTTAATGTTAAATCTAGGCGTGTAATGTCAATGTATTGTTCACAGGCTTCTGAGATGGGCTATCAGATGTTTCCACATTTTGGTCAAAGGAATACCACTACAACTGATGCTGGTTTTATGAATGTATGTAATTTCACTTCATATAGGGATGTCCTTGATCTATTTTTCAACAGTTTACTGCCTAAAGCTTCCAGTTTTTGTAACTTATACAATTTTACAGGCTCCTGTGATGGGATCTTATCCTATCTTGCCAGAAACTGGTTATGCTCGTCAACCTATGATGTCGTATGGGCAAATTGACAATGATCGCAATGTACAGCAATCAGAAACTGGTTATGCTCGTCAACGCATGATGTCGTATGGGCAAATTGACAATGATCGGAATGCACATCAATCAGGAACAGGTTATGTCCGTCAACCCATTATGTTGTCGTATGGGGCTATTGACAATGATCCCAATGTACAGCAATCAGAAACTGGTTATGCCCGTAACCCATGATGTTGTCGTACGGGCAAATTGCCAATGATCCGAATGTACCACAGTTGAGAAATGTAAGTATAGCTCGCCTTACAATTTTATCAGTCACCTGTAACCCATTGTGTCAGATTTTGCTATTACTTGTTGCAATGTTTGCATTACAGGTTCCTGACATGGGGTATCATATCTTGCCAAGTAGTGGTCATGCTCGTCAACCCATGATGTTGCCACTGAGGCAACTTGACAATTCCCCTAACGAACCTCCACCCACAAAGGTACGTGTCTTTCCCATGATAATGTTAATGTGGGCAAGTCTGGGCAGGGCAACCGAAGGCACTTGGGTGCAAGGCTGGAGCACCCTGAGGCACCCGAGGGGCAACTCGGGGGCACCTTGGGGCAACTCGGGGACACCTTGGGGCAACCCGGGGGCAACTCGCGGGCAACCCAGGGCAACTCTTCACCAACCCGGGAGCAGCCCGGGAGCAACCGGAGGCTAGCTAATAAACCTCGCCAGACGAGGCAATTCGCGGGAGAAACGGGGGAAAAAGGGAGGGGGGGGGGGGGGAGAGGACGGCATGGCTGGGCAAGGAGCGAGCAAGGGGCATGGGTGAGCGAGCGAGCGAGGAGCGAGCAAGCGGCACGGGTGAGCGAGCGAGGAGCGAGCAAGCGCCGTGGGTAAGCGAGCGAGGAGCGAGCAAGCGCCGTGGGTAAGCGAGCGAGGAGCGAGCAAGCGCCGTGGGTAAGCGAGCGAGGAGCGAGCAAGCGCCGTGGGTAAGCGAGCGAGGAGCGGGCAAACAAGCACGGGCGAGCGAGCGGGGAGCGAGCAAGCGGCACGGGTGAGCGAGCGAGGAGCGAGCAAGCGCCGTGGGTAAGCGAGCGAGGAGCGAGCAAGCGGCGTGGGTGAGCGAGCGAGGAGCGGGCAAACAAGCACGGGCGAGCGAGCGGGGAGCGAGCAAACGGCACGGGTGAGCGAGCGAGGAGCGAGCAAGCGCCGTGGGTAAGCGAGCGAGGAGCGAGCAGGCGGCGTGGGTGAGCGAGCGAGGAGCGGGCAAACAAGCACGGGCGAGCGAGCGGGGAGCGAGCAAACGGCACGGGTGAGCGAGCGAGGAGCGAGCAAGCGCCGTGGGTAAGCGAGCGAGGAGCGAGCAAGCGGCGTGGGTAAGCGAGCGAGGAGCGGGCAAACAAGCACGGGCGAGCGAGCGAGGAGCGAGCAAGTGGCGTGGGTGAGCGAGCGAGGAGCGAGCAAGCGGCGTGGGTGAGCGAGCGAGGAGCGAGCAAACAGACAAACAGCGCGGCCGAGCGAGCGAGCGCCTGCTGTGCGTTAGGTAACCGCGTGCATGCGTGTGTATCGACAAGTTGTTGCCTATCTCTCAGGCGGCACAACGACCATGTCAGGCCGAGTTAAGGCACGAAATTTTGGGTACCAGGAAATTCCCGCTTCCCCCTGCGCTTGAGCTCTCCGGGTAGGCCGCACCCTTCACATGAGTGCTTGGCGGGTTGGCCTATCCAGCGTGTCGCAGGCGCTCCGCCTCGGTAACGTCCACTGTGGGGGCGTCAGAATGGCCATCGGCGTTCGTACCGCATCTCCGCTCCGCACGAAAATCCGGGGTTTGGCGACTCTACGTGGGCAGAGCCCCCTCCTTAATCAATCTTTTCACCTTGCACCGACACCTTCTTACACAGATTCCCAAATGATAAGAGGCAACATTTTTGAATTTAGCGGCGTAAATATTGCGAGCTACACTTCTCATACAGGTGTGTGTTTACATTCCGCTCCGACAAGTGGTGAGACGAGTCAGCTGTTGATTGTACACCAGTAACTGTTACAGTTGTTTGGTTGTTTCTCGTTAAAGGGTGGGACACGTTGACTTCTCTGTGACATTGATCGTTCGTAAGTACTGATCTTTACGCGCTTCTATACTTCTATACATTTTGCGGTGGGTAGTGGTTCTTGACTTTCCTTCATTGCCTCTTTTTAGCCTCCGCACACGCTCTAGACTCTTTCTGCATCAAAACAGTAATCTCTCAGAACGCCTATAAACATCGATCCATGCGACTAACTCTATGCCGTATATTTTGAAAATCTTGCGATTTGCTTCACGCAATTTTTGTTGTTTATCACGATGTAGCTACTCGAGCTATGAAATTGGGACCCTTAACCTGTAAACGTTCTGAATACTTCACCAAATTCAGATTATTTCGTTGACAATTTTATGCCATGACCAAATTATCTTTGCACGATGCTTTGCATTTTTCTACCTGCGATCATATGAGCCAAAAAAATGTATTCTGTTTCTCATCAGCTTTGTGTTCTGGACTTATTTTTGACATATCACAAATACTGAGGGGTAGAGGCCAAATTTTCATTTTTGCTAAGAATTTCCCATAAGAGACCTGTGTTAAACATATACCACTCTGTGCAACCCCTAAATATTGTTCAAATTCGCTCAAAGGTAGAGTCTCACCGTGTACGATGCCCTTGACGGATCCTCACTGACCGGAAACCGAGCGTGCCCGGTCGGCCTACTCATATACACTTTGAGGAGTGCATATCATGGTCTCACTGGACCCGACATCGAAGCCATCGATCGGAACAACGAGGTCTGCATGGCACCTTCAGAAACGGGGCTCAATATCACTAGCCCGATCGGTACCAAAATCTTTCATCGGACCTGCTGTGTCGCCGTCCTGTCACCAGTGATTTTTCGCGCGATGACGACAGGAAAGCAAAACGATCTTCATAATTCTAATTTGATCTAGTGGCGGAGACAGGTGCCTTAGAAGAGTTCCGCAATCTGAGGCATCGAATTTGCGATGCGATGAAGTTTGAATACCAATTTTGAGGATTTTCACTGAATTTTAGACAAATACCCAAAACTTTTGTGTTAATTTATCGACCGACATCGAAATTTGGTCTGAATATGGTGACCAAACCACAGGGAAAGGACCAAAGTAACATATAAAGGCTGCATCTCGACCCGTTCACCCAAGTTGTGGTTTGGGAGACCTGCGCAAGTGTTGTCCTCAAAAGTCCTTAACGACTAACAAGGGAATGTTTTCTGGTGATACACGTAGAATTGGTCGGCGGTATGAAAGTATTTTTTGTAGGTGACCCTTCGGTCAACTGTAAGGTTGGCACTAGTGGTAGCTGCCAAATAGGGTTCAAGATATAGTCTTGTAAATCCAAAGAAATGGTTAAAAAATAATTTTTTTGTTAAAAATTAAAATACCTTTAGGCCATGATTTGTCCAGAAATGAAGTCGGTTTGGTGATTTGAGACTCTCAACTTTTCCCTTGTATTTCTGGAAATATGTGGTATTTTCGGTGAAAAAAATACAGAAACCAAAATGACCTCTGGCCATGACGAAAATGAAGTCGTTTGGAATGATTAGGCAGATTTAGAGACTTTGCCCTTGTATTTCTAAATCACCAAAAAGCGACTTAAACATTTTTTCCCACTACTCCTTTTAGAAATACAAGGGCAAAAGTTGAAAGTCTCTAAATCACCCAAACGACTTCATTTCTGGACGAATCATGGCCTAAAGGTACTTTTTTTTTGGATTTTACAAAAAAAATTTTTTGACCATATTTGGTCGGTACCTGGGATTTTCAGCTCATATCTACCACCTAGTGCCAAAGTGCCTAAACTACGGGTCAAGCTACCACTAGTGCCAGACCTTGCCCAGAGGGGTCACCGGACAAATAATTTCTCATGCCGACCAATTCCTACTTTGGGGTTTTTACATTAAACATTCCCTTGTTAGTCGTTAAGGACTTTTTGAGGTTTTGCACTTTATGAGAAGACTCCCAGGCCACAACTTGGTCGAACGGGTCGAGATGTGGCCTTTATGTTACTTTTGGTCCTTTCCCGGTGGTTTGGCTTCTTGGCATGTCCGACCCAAATTATGAGTGTCGGTCATAAAACCCAAAGTTTGGGTATTTGTCTAAAATTAGTGAAAATCCTCCAAAATTGGTATTCAAACTACATTTGCATCGCAAATCCGATGCTGGATTCGGATTCCCCAGCCTGTTTTACTCTAGTCCAACTGTCTCCGCCACTTCAGAATCACCCTGGCTCAAGAATTATAAAGATTTTTAGTTTTTACCATAAACGAAGCCAAAGTGACAGATCAAATTTCTAGGCCCTCTGGGCTTGAGGCATCACAGGGTTGTCCGATCGGGCTAAAATTTGACATCGTTTCTAGGGCCATAAAATATAAAACCTCTGGTAAAATTTTGAGCCAAATCCGGAGATGGTCGATGTCGGGTCCGTGAAATCTTAAATAAATCCCCTCTTGCAGAATTTTTGATCACCCTAGCAGCAAGTGCCTTGCCCCAGGGCCAATTGAGATGGGAAGCGACAGCGAGGAACGTCATGAAGCCGTATTAATTGAGTTCGGATGTAAGAATAATTTTTACTCGTTTTACTTAGTTTTTACTTCAACATGCAGTGTGTGGCTGGGTTGCTTTTGGTTTCCAGTTGCGACCAAGACTCGCCACTGCACTGAACTAGTTGAAGTGACTTTGTGTGGTCGACTTAGATTTGTACTAAATTGTATTGTACGGTTTTTCTTATGTCCATTTTGAGATGACATTGACTTCCTGTATGGCCTTTGTTTAAGAACTGATGGAACAATCACGGTGATGACTCAGGAGAGATTGTGGTTGCTCGACGCAAGTCTGCAGCTGCTGAGAACAGAGCAGCTAGGGAAAAGCAACTCACAGCTATAGATAGCAGCCTCAGTTTATTAACTCCCATCAGAGGGGAAAAAATAGAGTAAGTGTAATTACAGTTAAAAGTTACAGTCAAATTTAGAATGTATATGCTTTTATGTTCATCCTCTTAATCTTAATACAACAAATGTTTTCTTCCATTAACTTTCAGATTGACCGTGAAAATCAGCATATTGCATCGGCTTCAACGAGCACTTCTCAAACAACACTTATAAGTGAAGCTTCGCAGAGCCAAGGCCAAGCCCTTGCAATGTTAATGTGGAAAATTTTTAAATATGGAACACCTAACTATCTACAGCAGATGTTTTGTTATTCATCTAGACACACTAATAGAAGCAATAGGCAATCTAGTCAGACATTGGTTGTACCATTACACAGAACTGTACAATTTAGTCATTCCTTTTGTGTTGCATCTTGTAGAATTTGGAACAAATTTAAAATATATAATTATGTTTCCTTTAAGCACCCCACTTCTCTTAAAAGGCATGTTCGTAGTATTCTTTTAGAAACATGAATATGTTAAATAGGTTTACCTGGTTTGATTATGTATTAACTATGTATCTATATAACTTTATGTACCACTTTCTTGTCGATTGTACAACACTACAAAATTTAGTTTTTGTTTTTCGTTTTTACTTCTATACTTGTTTGTAAAAACCTTTAATTCTTCATATTTTATTTTTTAATGTTCTTTTAGTATTATGAGAGCGGTTTCTTGCTCCCGTGGGGCCCATCATGATGGCCTTTTTGTATAGAAACCTTAATAAACAATTTCAATTTCTGTCTCTCTCTACAGCAAATGCTATAGTTGACTTTATACACAATTTATATGAAAGTATTCAGTCTAAGAAATGTGTTACTGGTATTTTTTATGATATGTCAAAGGCTTTTGACTTGGTTGATCATGTGATAATGCTCTCAAAACTTGAGTCTTGTGGTATCAGAGGAAATGTGTTACAATGGATTAGATCCTATTTAGAGAATAAGAAACATTTGGTGGAAATACCATTTTATAGTGATGGTGTCATGAAGAAAATTAAGTCAGATAAAATTGCTGTGATATGTGGAGTACCCCAAGGCAGTATCTTGGGACCACTTTTATTTTTAATTTATATAAATGATCTTTCGTGCCACATAAAAGGAGGCCATATCGTGAACTTTGCAGATGACGTCAATATGATTATTGAAGGTAAAAATAACCAAGAAATGGAATTAAAATTAATACAAGCAATTGCTGATATGAAAAACTGGTGTGTACAAAATAAATTGATGTTGAATGAATCAAAAACTCATCAGATCCAGTTCAGAAGCAATGAACATGTCGTTACAATTTCCAACTCCATGTATCAACATTTGTATGTTAATGACACAAAATTTCTAGGTACTGTTGTGTTGGTCATGCTCGGCTTCTGCTAACTCGACGAGAGCGCCACCTATAGGCCAACCGAGTTTAGCTCTGGCTCGCCCCGGCTCGCTCGGGTCATTCAGCTTGGTGCGCGCACCTTGCGTTGTTTCACGCTGTACATATTCCAGCCAATAAACTACAGTACAGTATGTTAGTGTCACGCTTTTACTAAACCCACGAAGACACTACAATGGCGACGAGGATTTAGCAAGAACGCACATCAGCCAACCAGCCCGGCACCCGGCCACCTGCCCGACCCCATCGTCGAACTCTTCGTGTCGACTCCGGAGGCAGCTGCAGCATCATGGCCAGCGCTGGCAGGTTCCCGTCCTTCGACCCCACGGCAGGAAAGTCGTGGGACATCTACTACCAGAGGTTTGTCTACCACTGCAAGTCCAAGAAGATCACCACGGACGAGGGCATGAAGGCAGAGTTCATCGCGTCGATCGAAGACGAGACCTTCGAGTACGTGCAAGCACTTGTAAACAAGAAGCTCTCCGACGACAACCTGACCTTCGCCCACATCGCCACCGCCATCGAGGAGCACTACACCGAGCCGGACAACGAGATCGAAGCTTCCGCCGTCTTCCACACCCGAAACCAACAGCCCGGTGAGTCGGTGAAAGACTATGTCGCGGAACTCCGCCGGCTCGCAATCCCTTGTAAATTCAACGAGGCCCTCGAGCGGACCCTGCGTGATCGCATAGTGCTGGGCATTGCTAGTGTAGAGACCAGGGCGCTGCTGTTTCGAACGCCCAAGAAGGACCGCACCGCCGAGGGCGTAACCAAGATCGCCAAGAGCGTGGAGTCATCCCAACGACAGGCAGCCGCCACGGCGACCGGCACGCCGGCGGTGCACTTCATGGGCCGCCCGCAGCCACGCCAGCAGCAGGGGCCCAAGCCACAAGGGCACGGCAGCAGCGGCAGCCCAAACAACAACAACAACAACAAGAACACTGTTTGCGATTTCTGTTCAATCAAAGGACACCTTTCCAGGGCCTGCCACAGCAGGAAGAGGGCCGAGAAGAAGGGCAAACAGCGTCCGCCGCCGCGGCAGCAAATAGTCTCAAATAGTTTTTAGAGTGGTGGTACTCTCCACACGAAGTTTCAAGTGTTGTCATTTTGTAGAACACCTTGATCTGACAGAGTGAGTTACTAGCTGTGACATTATTTACTTATTGGCTGAGCGAAGCGAAGCCTAATACCACTGGTATCGCCACTGGAGTACTGTAGCTTCCTTGCCCCAAAAGCTCGGTCGAGTTCGAAAATGGGCACCCTAGCTCAAAAATTGACACCGTTTCCATTTCACATTTCAAAAAGGTGTGAATGAGAAATTATTGCCAAATTTGCACGCTGCCGAATAGCACATATTATGGGAGCAGGAAGGATGGTGTGGCAGAGATGCAGTGTAAGTTGTCATCAGCTGATCATGATTCAGTCATTGTCATAAGCGATCCAAACTACCTTCCACAGAAACAGGGTTCTGTGTTTAGGCCATAAATTGAGCTTGCAGTATTAGGGTATAATTTGCTGTCTTCAACAGTTTGTTTGATAATTCTAAATGAAACTGCTAAAAGAGTTTATCCGACTGTAATCATAAACTGCAGCAGCTGGATATATGACATTTTAATTTGAATTTTCTCTCATTGATGTTCTTTTGTTAGAGACCCAAAACGAAGACGCTGATTTAAGTGGGCAGATCCCTCTGCGGTACCTTAAGTCACCGACTCCACCTGCAGGATAACCGTTCTGTGTCAGCTGTTTTAAAGAGTTCGAGGACGAGGACTACCTAGGGAAGTGCAAAACCTGTGAACAGGCAAGGGCTTGTTACACGTGCTCCATCCAACACTGGGAATGGTCACGATTCAAGTGTATGTGGCCACAAGAGAAATTTGCCGTTAGATGCACAAATCATTTTCATCATTTATTAAACTTACAATTGTCCTACGGCCTGTGCATGTTCCAGCACAATTTGTAATGTTTGTGTACTCCTACAATTTTGGAAATTCAGCTATGTATGTATATTGATCATGTTTTAGCTTTGTTCTTGGCAAAACTTCAGTTTCATTGTCAATATTTAAATTTCCCTTTAATTTTTTATCTCAATTTAAAAAAAAAATGTGCCGGTACAGGTCATAGACTCAGTCTAAATGCAGAGCAAATATGAGTACATACAAAAGGCAAGATTTTCTCACAAAGGTCATCACATGGATGTTCAGCTAGAGTGTTTGTCTCATCTACACCAAAATTCTTCCACATGGATCTATTCCAGCTGGCTCCATCTGCGATCACACCATCAACCAACACACCACTGTGTTGAAAGAGAATGACAGCTTCCAAGACTAACTTGGTGAGTTCCTCACCCAGTCAGAAATTAAAGGTTGATTCGACGTTGGCTCAACGTTGATCAGTTGGTTGGAGGAACGTCGATTCGAAATGTTGAGTCGACCTATATATGGTCACGATTTCAACGTTACATCGACGTCGACGTAAAAGACTTATTCGCGACGTTCGACCTAATCAACCTACTGTCGACGTGTCGCGCTTGCGGGCCGTTCAACGTTACATCGACGTCGACGTAAGAGACTTATTCGCGACATTGGACCTATCAACCTACTGTCGACGTGTCGCGCTTGCGGGGCCGGGCCTCACAGGGACTTCCCCGGTAACCCCCAGCATGAGAAGGGCCAGTGAAATGCAATCTAAAACGGGCTAGATCAGAAGGGAATATATTCATTTGAATATCTTACAGTATCTCAACAAAAAGTAGACATTTTACAGAGTTACAGTATGTAACAATCTTAACAAAAATAAATGTATACAACTGAAACAAAAAACTAATGAACAGCAAGTCAGTTTGCAATTTCTTATAAATGACTATGCAGAATACATAACTTTAATAAGAGAAAAGTCTTTCCTGCAGTAATGCATTAAATTCAGCATTCCTCTCTAATACAAATAAAAAATAGGCTCTTACACATACTAAACCAAGTAATTAATAAACATATGTTCAGTAGACAAACAAATATGAAAAAATGACAGTTTGTCACAACCTGATACAACTAAAGAGAGTAGAGAAAATTTTGTATGTGCAAAATAATTAATTCTGACGGAGTAACCCACATAGTAAACAAGTCAAAAACTCTCTGAACAAAAGTTGTTTTTATACAATAATCAAAGGTAATGTTAACTAAGAGATCAATTCTGCACAAAAGAAAAGTGCAAGGTTTACAAGGAGTCAAAAATTAAAGTTAAGAATAAAGATATAAACAAAAACATATCAGTTCAGCATTCAGGCTTGACATATTCTTAACACTACAGGCTACTCAGATTTTTCACTGGAATGCTTGTGCATTTTACAAACAATGCACAGTCACAGCTATCCGTTGTTACTTGATGCACTGAACCAGTTGGCTGTTTTAAACTACGTTCATATTGCCTTTCAAGCTGATCAGCTACAAAAGGCGTATTGCCCTTTTGAATTAATTGAATCACTGGATCTTTAGAGTACTTATGATAGTGTAACTTCAATTCTTGATTGAAGTTTTTCTGCTCCAATTCAATATTAGAGCGGTGACTTAACATGCGAAGCTTCTTTATGACAAGAGCAATTGGTAACTTTTGACTCACCACTATCTTAATTTTTGCGTTGTGGCTCTCCACTCTGCTTGTTGTGCGTTCACCTAGAGTCAGTGACTTGTTTCGTTTGAACTCTGTCCAAATCAGACCAGAGTTATGCCAATTTTTATTGAATGAGGTCATGAATTCACTTTCTTTTCCTGTAGTCGTTTCCAATTCTGAATAGATATTGTTATACTCGTCAAGTGTGAAAGCATAGATTAACTTCTTGAGAAGTGGCTCAACAATAGTCCACTTATCAGTAAGCTGCCGTAGTGTTTTCTTCTTTATCATAGCATCTTTCACGTGAAAATCACACAAATGTATTTCTGCGTTAGGCAGAACTTCTTTGATGGCTGATATTTCTCCTGGATGTTTGTCAACAAACACAGTTTTTACCTTATCAGTGACATCTGGGCAGCTTTCTTTGAAAGCATTTAGTACAGAGGAATAGACCTCGGTGGTCTCAGAAGACACTAAGGCATAACCAGCGATGCGGCCTGAGCCATAACAGTCTACAACCTCCAGAACCACTAAAGGCATGTTGTTTTCACTGATTTGGTGGGTTGCATCCATTAAAACAACCTCAGGGTATTTATTTGTTGCTTCTCTCATCTCTGAGGTCTGAAAGAAGACAACAGCAACACCCATAGATGTTTCTTCATGTTTAACAGTGGCAAATGAGCCAGGATCTTCCTCCCTCAACCTCAAGAGCTCGTTGATCATTGCATCCTCTGGAGTTGCCTTGCTATCTTTTGTTCCGTGGTATAGTGCCCTCCACTTATTCCTGGGACAATAATATGGTTATTTTGTGCAGCAAACTTAAAATGTTCATATAAGTTAAGTATAAAATTATATGTACCTAATATTTTGAAGACCTTGTGAGGTCACTAGCGTGCCATGGGATGATACAACGTCCTTGATGATGTGTGTTTTCACCTCCTTGTTATACAGATCAAAACACTCATTAACTACTTCCTTCGATGGCTGCCTGAACTTAGGGTATCTTTTAAGATTGTCGGGGTGCACTACATGCCTCTGGTGCTCTTCGCACACTTTAGAAACAATGAGGCGCTGTTGCACCAGATCAAAAAAAACAGAAAATTTTGCTGGGCAGTCAACTTTGAATGTGCTGAAATAAATCAAGGAGGAATTATGAGAGCACACCAGCAATAAAGGTGTCGAGCCCCACAGTTTGACAGTGTAGGATTCAAATACATATAAATACCTTTGATTAGGCCTCCTTTTGGTCCCCTCTTTGTGAATGTGCAGTTTTGGTTTGCCAGCATGGATACAAGCAATTGTGGCAGACTTAAATGGAAAGCCAGCAGGCATCTTTCTATCTTCCTGTAGGGCATTGTAGGCCTCGGCACTTTTAGAATTGAAAACAGTGTACGGAACATACTGTTCCTTCTCGTACTGAGCTAGAGCAGCCTCAAATTCTTCATAAGTGTTGAACTGTCGTCCAACATAAATTGACCGTGTCATATCTTTGAACTTTGAACACGATTTTATAACCTGCATAGAATGGCCTGCCTGGTGAATGAGGACCTTCACGACACGCTACACACAAAAATATCGACAAGCTTACTCACCACATTTGTTTCTTATACTCCACCAAACCACACTTTTATGTCACTAAGTTACGTCTACACGGGTGTTGTCGCTCATATCTGACGAACAAATGAGTCAAGCCGGCGCGCCGATGTGGCCGATGTCCACTTACCGTTCTTCTTTTGTCTCCTCTTTCTGCTGCCAACCTACTCCACTACCTCTTATCAGTAAATTCTTTAGGAAATAAATACGATAGAACAGAGTTTTTTTTTCAAAAAGTTGTCTTTAACAATACGTTAAAATCAGAATACTTTTATTTTGACATCGTTCGAAAATCATTCATAATAAAATATAAAAGTTCTAAAAGTGTTTTCAACTGTTGGCTATGCCGTTATAATGGGGTGGATAACATTTCGACTCCTTGCTTACACCAATTGGTGCGAATGACACTGGCTCCGTTATACAGCCCAGCGAGGGAATCTCGGGCCCGCTGGGGTGGATAACATTTCGACTCCTTGCTTACACCAATTGGTGCGAATGACACTGGCTCCGTTATACAGCCCAGCGAGGGAATCTCGGGCCCGCTGGGGTGGATAACATTTCGACTCCTTGCTTACACCAATTGGTGCGAATGACACTGGTTTCGTTATACAGCCCAGCGAGGTAATCTCGGGCCCGTTGGGGTGGATAACATTTTGCTGACTATCCGCACCAATAGATGTTGGGACGTATAACGTTGCGACAGTTGGATACACCAATAGGTGTCGGGATGGATAACGCTTCATACTTTATTCGCACCAACGCTGGGGTTTATAATAGTATCCATTCTGAATTGCTGGTGACAATATTTACAGGGGTAATTTCGCTGGGCTTGGAGACAGGAGATGATAGAGCTGATTTTGAGAAAGTGACTTCAGGAGATTTTTCCATATCAACAGTTATTGACAATTCTGCAGAACTGTTACTGTCTGCTACAAAATTTTCCTCATCATCCTCCCTAATTTCAGATTCAGAACCACTACTTAACAATTGTTTTGAAAATTTGCTTCTGTTTGATTTAGAAATGTTCGCAATCTCACTACTGTCACTGTCACTGTTTTCTGCCTCCTTGTCAACTGAAATAGCACTTTTCAAACAATGAACAGACTTTTTTTGGTTCAACATTTTTTTTTCCTTCATCAATCTATGCAGATCTTCAATATCGTCCGCTTTAGTACCCTTATCTCTTCTAATTATACTTATGGTTTTCTTACTCTCTTGAACTCTTATTTTCTGTTTATTTGAGATATTGGAGACAACAACATTAGCAGGTGTTTTAGACACCTCTTGATTGCTGCAAGATGAGGAAGGCTGGACTGAGGGACCAGGATTAACGACTATCACGGGAGCCGCTGGTACACAGGAAAGGACTGCTGGTTTCTTTAAGGCAGGCTTCTTCTTCACCTTATCATCCTCAGACACTTCATCATGAAAACGACGTCTCTTCTTATTTCTCAACCCTAATCCCAGTTCCTTTTCGGTTTCATAACTTGGATTGGTCTCTCTATTTTTGCGGCCCAAGTGGGCATCCAGATAATTTGCTGTTAACAAAGTAAAGAAACGCATTATTTTATTGTAATGATAACTCACAATAGTGCTTCATTGAATTCCAGATATTTACCATATGAATTTATAACTTCACAATCGTGAGGTGCCCACTCATTTGTGGGTGCATCAGGTTTAGTAACAAGAGATGAAAGCTGCTTTGAAGTCATGGATTGATTGGGCCATTTGCACGAAAATTTGGATTTCTCTTCATCAAAAGTTATCCATGACCTTCTGACCACCTCCATGGACCCATCACAATCAAACTTTACCAGGACAAACTGAAAAATAAAAGATACAAAAATAAATTATAAACAAATTTACATTTTTGACTGCTACATTATAAATAATATTCTTACAATTAAAAAAGGAGAGGAGTGGAATGAGCAAGGGGAATAGAAACTGCTTTGTTCCCATTTTCTAATAGCCAACATTTTCCAAGAATATTTTGAAGGGGAAAAGTCTCTCTAGCTAAGTTAAGTTCGCTAACAATGAAAATCCCAAGCTCAGATGAGTTCATAGGATAACTATACATATTTTCATAATTGGTAAAGCACTGTCCAATAAAATATACAGTGTTTCTATCTCTCTGTACAATATTCTTGAGGATTGCAACTCTCTTGTCACTTGTAATAAAACAGCCATTTTTTCTTCCTATCTTAAAAACCACATTGTTCACAACAATTTTCTTAAACTGGTCCCCATTTTCTTGTTCACAAGGATCGATATGCTGATGAGACAATTGAACTGAATTTTCATTAGATTTTATTTTCACTGGTATGTTGTTGCACCTCTCTGAATCCCTCTTCACTAATTGTTCTAGAGGAAGATAGCCTGATTTTAGGGTTTCTTTGATTGATTTTAATTCATTTTCATAGCAAAATGCAGAAAAATTATCAATAACGCCATGCACACGACATTCATCTGCCAAGTGGAGTAGAGAATGTATGTTGTAAACAACGAAATGATTTCCAAACACCTCACCAGAATATTGTACAAAACTTTTCAAGAATATTTCAGCTTGAGCAAGGTAATTTGCCAATAAATGACGGCTGGCAAGAATGTAAATAGTACAGTGAAGGAGACAGAATAATTTGTAGATGTTGTCGTCCATCTCATCCTTAAATGCCACCACACCATCGTACAAAAGTAACCTTCTCAGCTCTGTGGCTTTGTATTTGTAAAAGTCTTCTATTTTTCTTGGCTTCCGATTAAAATCTTCTGGACAAGATGGAACAAATCCTGATAATTTCTCACTTATGGCAAGAATGCCTTCAGCTGAAAAATTCCAGGGCCCTTCCCAAGTAAATAAAGCATCTAACAGCCTTAAAAATGCCCCTTTGAATAGAAGATGCATTGTGTCCAGACGAAAATTTGAGACAAGCCCAATTCCATTGACAAGTGTAAGAGGGGATCGGCCGTTATGATGAAGTCTGTCTTCTTGATTGGTAAAGGACTCATCAGTGCGAAGCCTGACCTCAGGGCCAACCACTGCATAATTCACTCTGTCAGCAGCATACATACCCCTCACATCACACTTTTCACATGCCCCATATCCACCATGTTGCACACAGCACTTAACTAGAGACCTTGCAGGAGCGTCAAGGATGAAATTTTCTACTTCAAATGCATGGTTTACTCCTTGACGATTGTAACCATTTTGGTACAAGCCATGTAACTCAAGGGTTAAATCACCAATAAAAATATCAATGTCTCTGGGATCAGTCTCACCACAAAATACAGCTGTAATAAATGGCTTATTTTCCGTCTCTTTCAATTTTCCTAAAATAGGCCAAAATTTTAATTTGGATCCACCAGTTTTAGAAAGTGGAAGGCCGTCCATATTAATATCAATCTTAACTCGTCCAAAACGCTGTAGATATAAATCCAGATCCATTTGTTCTACACTGTTAAAAATAGTCTTGTTAATTAACAAGGAAAATCTTGTTAATTTTTATAGCAAGACATTTCGTTTTAAAACAAGTATCTTGTAGCATTACAATTTGTTTTGTTTCGGCAAACAAGAAAACTTAAATTAAGGTTTTTAAAATTTCTGTCCTTTTTTGTTTCAAAAACTATTTTTTTTCGATCACGCTTTTCGAAAAAGAGTTGTATTACAAAAGGGCTTGTTTCCAAACGAAATGTTTTGCTATAAAATTAACAAGATTTTACTTGTTGAGTGACAACACAGCACTACTTGGTCGTTGCTACAAGCAATCCAAAACAAAGTTTTGTGAGGCAATTCATGAAAACAATTCTTTTGTTTTCAAACAAGAGTCTCATCATACAGAATGTCATCAGGTGACGAACTTTTTTAACAGTGTAGATTTACCTTAATTCCCTTATACCAAAATTTAAAATTAATTCCATACTGAATATTACAATCCTTAGCTGTGGAAAGTAATGTCTTATATGATTTGGGTACAGAGGGAAAGGCATAAGATAAGCTCCCCAACAATTCGTCTAATTTGGACATAGACAGAACGCCACCACTACTGCCAAACACCCGTAAAGTTTCCACAAGATACTCTTCTTTTTCTCTTTCATTTAGAGGTGCGGCTGCTTCATCCATTTCATTGCCATTGTCATCAACATCATTATCTCCATTTTCAGGGGCATAGTGTTCGTTGTTGTCATTATCCCCAGGACCTGCATTTTCTAAATCTTGGGCGTTGTCATTATTATCATGCTCGTTATCATGTTCAATATCATGCTCACTGTCATGGTCACTGCCACTCTCCGCACTTTCAACAATGTCACTTTCACTACTTTCACTATCTCCATGGTTCAAGCGATGATTAATTATCATTTGCCTCAATTGCTCAGCTTCCAATAGTCCGTCTACGGCCCTATCTGCCCTCCGTCTAGCTCTACGCCTAAACTAAAAAATAACACTATCAATAGTAATAAAAAAATATTATAATAAAAAATGAAACCTAAAACAACCGGGATGAGCACTTTTGGCTAACATAAGTAGGGTTTAGGAGGTTAGGGTTCTCTATGGAAAGTATTGATCAAAGGGATAAAAGGTTCTATTTTCCTATAAGCAGAGGGTATAAGGATATTCCATTCCAATACTTACTGGTTGATCCATGTTATTGCAGTTAATTTGTTGTTAATTTGTTGTTATTTTTTATTTTTTTGTTATTTATGAAAAAAAATAATGACATATCATAGCACGGTGCCGGTGTCGGAGTGCATTCTATCCTTCCTTACTCACGGGCGGAAGAGGAAAGGGTTGCCTTGGTAATTAAAAAAACAATCGAGTAGCGCCCTTTTCAGGCGCCAAATTCAAACCTCTAGTGTCGTGCGTCGATCATACCCGAATTTTAGACGTTTTATCGACGTCGCAGCATAGGATGGATATAGGAGCCATAGAACCAGATCAAATGTGTTTTCGAAAGTAACGATGTGATGAACAGGCTTTCCCCGACTCACTTACTCATTAAAAAATATGATACGAGTTCGTCGAATACACGTCGATCCGTCAACCAATCGTGTCAAAGACGGTCCTGACCAAAGTTTCCACTTATCAACGTTGAGCCAACGTCGAATCAACCTTTCATTTCTGACTGGGTCAGCATTAGCATTTCCTCTTGAGAGAAAGCATGCTATATTTTGCACCCAGCTACCTTTGAAGGGCTAAAATGCAATTACCAAAGCAAGGTCACCCAAATTCGTGTCTCTTTGGTTTTTAGTTTTTTCTTTAGCTGTTTCTCTCCTTTTTTCTTTCTGCTTTAATCAAGGATCATGTGGCAATTTTTCCATTGCCCTTTCAAAAGTTTCTCGAACCTCTTCTTCAAATTTGTCAAGTGCTTCCGGACACAAGTCGACTACACCTTCTTCTTTTAGGGTGCTAACATCAAAATAGCCACCCTTAGTCAGTTTCATTTCATCAATGAGCAATACTCCTGCATAATAATGAGCAATTGATGATATTTCTAAAAGGACAATTTTGAACAAAGGAAAAAAATGTTTACTTACCATGTCTGCTATTTTCAGGCATCTCTTGCATTTTTGTTTTCAACACTTCAAATAAAGTTACCTGAAGGGTCTTTTTTCTGAGAGGCATTTCTTCAAGCTCTAACTGCTTTTTGTTGCTTTACAGGGAGATTGGCTATTGCTTCATCTAAGACATCTTTTTTCTTTAAACTGCACTCCTTCATGCACCGATCTACCATGGTTCTGTACCTCTGGACCTGTTAAAAAAAATAATGCATGTGAGTTTTGGTAAAGGTAATACATTCATGTAATAGACTTCTCACCTTTAGTAACAAGTTTCTCTTTGACCTCTTGAAAGATTGGAGACGGTTCTTGATAGTTGCTTTCTTTTTTTCTTGCATTTTCTTGACTGTTTCTTTCCCCAAATCAATTTTTCTCTGTCTCTGTTTCTCTGCATGACAGTGCCCACACCTTTTTGCTCTCAAAGATACGGCCCCCAGGCAGAAGACACTAAAGGCTTTGTCTTCCCTACCTGTTCCTTCACATACTTTCAGAATGTCAATGGCATTTATTACTTTTTGGGCTTCTTTAATATTATGTAATTCTTCCTTATACATGTCAAGTTTTACTGATCCCCTAAAAATTATTTCTGTGGCAAAGCTCCCTTTAAAAGTTATACTTTTCTCTATTTGTAAAGATCTAGGGTCAATATGAACAGCAACCTTCTCTGTGTCACTCACTGTATTGCGTACAATCCAGTCTACTGGCATTGACAAATTATTAATTAAATCATGCGTCCATTTTATTTCCTGTGTGTTTACTAATTTTGAGCTTTTCTCTTTATCAGGTAAGGGAAGAGTTTCAGATTTAGGAGGAGGGATTTCTTCGACAGATTCTATTGAACTCAGATTGCCTTCTATAGGAATAACATCATCTACATCTAAGGTACAGTTTGGATCTACTTCTTTGTTTTTTGTTGCTCACAACTCTTAATGAAAAGCCTTCCTTTTTGTAACTGCAGGCTGGTAGTACTCTGGGTATTCTGAGAAGATTGATGGAACTGCATTGGGATTAAGTTCTGCTCTGTCTCTTGGTATTTGTATCACCTGACCATTTACAGTATGAGTGGAAAACAATTCCAGGTCAAGAAATGCAGAGAACATATTTTATTTTTCAATGACAATTTTGTAAGGGAACCTTTCTTGTCACCCTCCCTTTTTATAGCCACTTCCTATTTTTTCTTGCTTCCTATATTTAGAAAGCAATGACATTTTTTATTTTAGGAATGTTTCGGACATTTGCCAACAGTATACTGTATTTATCTAAATGTCACTATTGTCCCTCATAATTATTATTGTTTCAGAGAATATTTCAAGCGGCATTCTACTTTTAATATCAGCATAATCGAATGAGACCTGAATTACATAATTGTGGCAGGTGCAGTCTGTCTCACTACTCCGTGGTTTTACATTCATAAACTATTATGTATGGAATACCGTACTGAACTCAAACAAATCAACTAAGTAATCAATATGACAATTTACTGAAACCTCTTCAAGAATAAATATACCTCCCACATAGAAGGCTTCAAAACATGGAGAAGGACTGATGGAGAGGCATCTGGCGCTCGAGCGGGCCGCACACGGTGACCGAAGAGTGAGAGAGACAGATATTTTCTCTATTGCCTGTAGCGTGAACGGAGTGGTTAAGACGTTTAAAAACTTCAACTCGTACTTTTAGGGCACTAGAACAATGCACAGCACGCAACTCCGATGAAAAAACCCGTATACCTTGGCAGCTATGACATCAAGTACGTATCAGACACATGCTGTCTCTCTCTAGCTTTGGTCACTATGTGCGGTACACTCGATTTCTTTGTATTTTAAGGGTTTTACTGACCATCTAGTCGACTTCTAATCGCAAACCGTACATCTTTGAACCTTTGGGATTAGAACTGTAAAGACCGGAGGTTCATAGGTCAAAGGACAAGCCCTCTGCGCCATCAAGAAGAAGACCGTGTCACGCCAGTTACTTCTCCATTAGAATTAGTCCTTCTCCATGCTTCAAAAGCCTCTGTTCCAAAATACTTTATACAGCGGCTCAGTTACCTCATTCCGTGGCTGGAAAAATGAATTTTCTTGCCCCCTGCGACGGCGATATCGGGACTTATAGGGGTTTTCCCTTGGGATTCGTACCCAGATTTGCACCCTGGTACCCAGCAACCTATAATTCTGATTGTGGTCTACTACATAATATTATCTAATATTGCTTGCGAAACACTACTGGGTGGCCGCCAATTTTCGCTAATGCTTTGTTTTTATCTTGAGTCATTCGTTTTCTGTATCTGTTTTAAGGAATATGAATATGATGAGTGTGGAGTCCTACACTCAGAAAAGCGTGTTCTTGAACGAAGAGCATTCTTCTTGGTTTAAGTACATTTTACGGTTGATTGCATGGAGTATACTTTGTACTCGATCTGAGTATATATTGTCCTCGGACACTGTCGACGATATCTGAGGACAGTTTCCTCTCACTATACCACTGACTGAGTAGAAACCATACTTCTAAAAAGAGCACTATTCTCCGAGTGAGTGTGAAATATGCGAAAGAGGGAGTATATTCTGTACTCAACTGATTTTCATGTCTGCTTAGTATAAATCTTTGCCAAGAACATGTTCTTAATGCATTTAAGTAGAAATGTTCTAGAAACGAAAGACAGGGCGAAAGTAAAACGATACGTCGCACGCGCAGGTGAAGTAAAAAGTGACAGAAAAGAATCAGAAATATGTTCACACATAGGGTCTTTTTATCGCTTTTATGAAAGACGTAGTGTCAGTTTTTTAATTTCCTCTGAGATTTTTAAAGTGATATTCGGTTGAGGCAGTCTTATCTTGCCTGCCATGAGAAGTAAAGTAAAACCCGATGCAGATTTATCTTGGTGTGGAAAATTGTTTTTGGCTTGACTCGTGTCACATTAGGTCTAGCGTAGGAGTTATGAAAAGCAAAAGAAATAGCGGTTCATTGGATAATCATTTATTTTTTTATAAAGCGTGCCTGAGTGAAACAACATTTGGTCCATTATTGTAAACACGCTCCCACAAAGGAGTGTGATATATAAGGTCTTTGTGTTGAATACAAGTATGCTCATTTGTAGCAACTGTCTCATAAGCAAATATGTGGGGGTTGTATACATTGGTTCTTAACAAATTTACAATAAATACAATTTCATTGCCTTCAACAACAATTTGAACAATTTTTGCAAAAGATGGAAGTAGATCGGTAACTTTAAATACTACAATAGTATTAATTGAATAGTATGTACCAAAAACTTGTATAGATTTGGCAACAGAAACATAATTATTTACCTGTAAGGGAAACCGTTCGGCATAAGTGTGAAAACCAATTAAAGATTCCAGAAGAATTCGATTGACACCAGCACATTTAACAATTGTTTGAAAATTATCGACACGCAATAATCTTTCACACAAGAGAAGTTGGAACTTAATGGCAGCAGAAAGTGGAAAGTTGACTCTCGAATTGCAGACTTTTGCATAAATTTTAGCCCTTCGATGATTCCTTTCACACTGCAGCGCACTTAAGTGCACCAAAGGGCCATTTCTTTTCAAAAGAAAACTATAATGAGACATGAAATGGTGCTTGGGTTTTAAAGGGCCGAAGTACATGATATATAACTCGTGGTGCTCCTGAACAAGTACAGATAGTAACACCTCATCACCGTCTTCGAACACAGGGCATGTTACAATTTCAATAATTTGTCGGACAATAGAATAAAATCTCCACACTCCATTCCCCTCAGGAACCAGGTCACCTATCATCTCACCCAAATATCGAGACAAACAAAGCATTTCTGATGCACATAAGTTTAATGAACAATTTTCTAGCCGACTCAGACTAAAATGTAAGGTTGGTGGCTTATTTCTACTTTCCCCGGGACCATAGTCAAATCCATCAATTCTCTGGAGAAGAAGATCAAGAGAAAAATAACCACGAGTCTGGATAAAATAATACAGTACATTGCAGATATCATAAGTAAGCATTCCAGAATATATGTCATGAAGGACATCACAGGATGGATTCAAAATACAATCATAGTTAGAACACTCATTCCACACACACAATTCTTTGACCCCAGTTTGAGAGCTGTCTTGCACAATTACATCAATTTGATAATTTTGATCAGTGCGTAAACGATCCACAGGAACGGGTCTACTTCTCTCCGACATTTCATCCCTGTGTAGTTTACATATCCTGCAAAAGTAATTTGCTCGAAAGCTTTCCGTAAAACCTAGAATAGCGTTGAGGCCAGCATTGTCACCAATCATGTAGCAAAAGCAAAAATAGATACGTTTCTCTTCACCATCAATATTAATGATAATTCCCTCCTCTTCCAGAAACTTAATTTCCTCAATTGCAGGAGCGAATGCAGCTCTGTTGCCGAATGTTTTCCTGTCCTTCGACTTGAAGGTAGACAACAAGAAGATGTTATCAAGTGATGACTGAAACTCAGGGGGAAGACAGGGAAGTGTAGCATAAAGTGCACCCAATGCATTTAAATTGTGATGCGAACCTAAAGTATTATCCGGCTCAAAATCATCAAATCCCAGATGGAGAGGCAGAACAAATTTATTTTCTCCCTGAAAAGAGGACTCAATACTTTGCCATAGTTCCCCTTGGACAAAATTAGATTTACTATCAGAAGCTCTAAGTTTTTCTTGAAAACTACAAATTGTTGAAAAAACATTCGGCTGCTCCAAAAAGGATTTTAGAGACTTTCTTAAAGGTATCACTTGGCCATATACAGGATTACGAACAAGTTCAGGAATATTTGTTCCTCTTTTAGTAACATATTTATCTTCATGGCCCATTTCAAAAGACACCGGAGGAATATAGCAACCTGTCTCCATTAAAGAAACTAACCGTTTGTGCTCTGTTTTTAAGAATTCAAATGGATCAGCTAATGTGTTAAACATATTCTCTAGCTTTGAGCACTCGTCAGCATAGTTATCCGGCACATCGTCAAACGATGATAAAAAACGGAACACATTGTCTTTTAATTTGCTAACAGACTGGGAAAGAAGCTCTGACGTAGACGTAACTATCTGGTCAACCAGTTTTCTACTAATATTTGGTGCAGCATACAATTGCGCAATGTACAGTTGTGAGTTTCTGTATAATTCATCAATAAAACTCTCCAGAGAGTAACGGTCATTTTCAATATTTATATTATCGTCATGAAATTCAACATTAACTGCATCAACTTCATTGATTTCATGTAAAATCTCGTCAGCATTGTTTTCATGAACATTCTGAACATTGTTTTGTTGAGCCACATACCGTGCCCATAACTCATCGTGATTAGCATGCGCTGAAGTTAAATGGTTTTTATAATTGTAGAGATATTTAGAACTTTTTCTACAAAAAAAGCAAATAAAGCTATCATTCCGCATACACTGATGGTAATTTGATAAATGTGATGATAGATCATCAACATCGGCAAATGGCCTCTCACAATATGAGCAAACAAACATTTCAGTTTTTAAACACTA
>JAWJED010000046.1:3481999-3493708 GCA_033675135.1 Frankliniella intonsa | reverse complement strand
CTCGGCCGGCTAGTCCTTTCTCTTGCTGTTATGGCGGGTCCTGAGTCACCCCGTGGTGCAGTCGAATGTTTTAAGCGTGTAGTACGGAATTGACTCGGGGCTTGCAGCAGGCGAGTCGTTGCAGGTGTATATTCATGTCAGCAGAGATGTCTTTTGATTCTTTTTCTGTCCTTCCGGTACTTTTGCAAAGTGGCTGTTGTATGTACCGTGTTGAATCATATCACAGCCAGCTTTGAGAGTTACTGCGTGGCCCCTCCTTGTCGCAGGTGCGGTGGCCCCTAGACGAGCACACTGCCGGAGCCGGGCCGAGTCTACCTGAGGACCCCGTGTGTGAGGCGGAGAGTCAGTCCGTCGCCAGCCTATGCCGAGTCGAGAAGAAGCCTGCTGGTGCCCCTGCCTCTGCGCTTGGACGTTTCCGCCCGTGTAGCCGTGAATTAGCTGGTTTACAGGGCAGAAAAATCCACGTGTCGGACATGAGCCTATCGCCCCTCTCGGCCGGCTAGTCCTTTCTCTTGCTGTTATGGCGGGTCCTGAGTCACTCCCGTGGTGCAGTTAAATGTGTTAAGGGTTTAGAACGAAAGCGACTCGGGGCTTGCAGCAGGCGAGGCGTTGCAGCTGTAGATTCATGTCAGCAGAGATGTCTTTTGATTCTTTTCTGTCCTTCCGGTACTTTTCAAAGTGGCTGTTGTATGTACCGTGTTGAATCATATCACAGCCAGCTTTGAGAGTTACTGCGTGGCCGATCCTTGTCGCTGCCGCTGTGTGAGTTCGGCAGGGGAGACTGGGTCGAGTCGCGTTTCTTAGACATTTCGGCTGACTAGACCAGTTTCCTCGGCGTGAACGTCACTTATCGTCGTCGCCGCTGCCGCTCCGCAGGCTGCCCCCCGAGTAGCCGAGCCACGCTGTGGTGGGTTGTTTGCACCCGTGTAACTATGCGGAAAAATCCAAGTTAAGCAGGGTGTAAACCTACACCACGGCACGCTGCAGCCAGCAGGTGCGCGGTGGCCCCTAGACGAGCACACTGCCGAGCCGGGCCGAGTCTACCTGGGGACCCCGTGTGTGAGGCGGAGAGTCAGTCCGTCGCCAGCCTATGCCGAGTCAAGAGAAGCTCTGCTGGTGCCCCCTGCCCTGCGCTTGGACGTTTCCGCCCGTGTAGCCGTGAATTAGCTGGTTACAGGGTAGAAAACTCCACGTGCCGGACATATGAGCCTATCGCCCCTCTCGGCCGGCTAGTCCTTTCTCTTGCTGTTATGGCGGGTCCTGAGTCACTCCCGTGGTGCAGTCGAATGTTTTAAGCGTGTAGTACGGAATTGACTCGGGGCGTGCAGCAGGCGTAGAGAGTCGTTGCAGGTGTATATTCATGTCAGCAGAGATGTCTTTTTGATTCTTTTTCTGTCCTTCCGGTACTTTGCAAAGTGGCTGTTGTATGTACCGTGTTGAATCATATCACAGCCAGCTTTGAGAGTTACTGCGTGGCCCCTCCTTGTCGCAGGTGCGGTGGCCCCTAGACGAGCACACTGCCGAGCCGGGCCGAAGTCTACAGAGGACCCCGTGTGAGGCGGAGAGTCAGTCCGTCGCCAGCCTATGCCGAGTCGAGAAGAAGCCTGCTGGTGCCCCTGCCTTGCGCTTGGACGTTTCCGCCCGTGTAGCCGTGAATTAGCTGGTTACAGGGTAGAAACTCCACGTGCCGGACATGAGCCTATCGCCCCTCTCGGCCAAAGCTAGTCGCTTTTCTCTTGCTGTTATGGCGGGTCCTGAGTCACCCCGTGTGGTGCAGTCGAATGTTTTAAGCGTGTAGTACGGAATTGACTCGGGGCTTGCAGCGAGGCGAGTCGTTGCAGGTGTATATTCATGTCAGCAGAGATGTCTTTTTGATTCTTTCTGTCCTTCCAGTACTTTTCAAAGTGGCTGTTGTATGTACCGTGTTGAATCATATCACAGCCAGCTTTGAGAGTTACTGCGTGGCCCCTCCTTGTCACATGGTGCGGTGGCCCTGAGACGTTAAGCACACCTGCCGAGCCGGGCCGAGTCTACCTGAGGACCCCGTGTGTGAAGGCGGAGAGTCAGTCCGTCGCCAGCCTATGCCGAGTCGAGAAGAAGCCTGCTGGTGCCCCTGCCCTGCGCATGGACGTTTACGCCCGTGTAGCCGTGAATTAGCTGGTTACTGGGTAGAAACTCCACGTGCTGGACATGAGCCTATCGCCCCTCTCGGCCGGCTAGTCTTTTCTCTTGCTGTTATGGCGGGTCCTGAGTCACTCCCGTGGTGCAGTCGAATGTTTTAAGCGTGTAGTACGAAATCGACTCGGGGCTTGCAGCAGGCGAGTCGTTGCAGGTGTATATTCATGTCAGCAGAGATATCTTTTTTTTTTCTTTTTCTGTCGTTCCGGTACTTTTCAAAGTGGCTGTTGTATGCACAGTGTTGAATCATATCACAGCCATCTTTGAGAGTTACTGCGTGGCCCCTCCTTGTCGCAGGTGCGGTGGCCCTAGACGAGCACACTGCCGAGCCGGGCCGAGTCTACCTGAGGACCCCGTGTGTGGAGGCGGAGAGTCAGTCCGTCGCCAGCCTATGCCGGAGTCAAGAAGAAGCCTGCTGGTGCCCCTGCTCCTGCGCTTGGACGTTTCCGCCCGTGTAGCCGTGAATTAGCTGGTTACAGGGTAGAAACTCCCACACGTGCCGGACATGAGCCTATCGCCCCTCTCTCGGCCGGCTGATCCTTTCTCTTGCTCTGTTATGGCGGGTCCTGAGTCACTCCCGTGGTGCAGTCGAATGCTTTTAAGGGTTGTAGTACGGAATTGACTCAGGGCTTGCAACAGGAACGAGAATCGCTGCAGGTGTATATCCATGTATCAGCAGAGATGTCTTTTGATTCTTTCTGTCCTTCCGGTACTTTTCAAAGTGGCTGTTGTATGTACCCGTGTTGAATCATATCACAGCCAGCTTTGAGAGTTACTGCGTGGCCGATCCTTGTCGCTGCCGCTGTGAGTTGGCAGAGAGGAGACTGGGTCGAGTCGCGTTTCTTAGACATTTCGTGACTAGACCAGTTTCCTCGGCGTGAACGTCCTTATCGTCTTCGCCGCTGCCTCCCCGCAGGCTGCCCCTCGGGTAACTGAGCCACGCTGTGGTGGGTTGTTTGCACCCGTGTAACTATGCGGAAAAAATCCAAGTTACAGGGTGTAAACTCCACACCACGGCACGCTACCAGCCAGCAGGTGCGGTGGCCCCTAGACGAGCACACTGCCGAGCCGGGCCGGAGTCTACCTGAGGACCCCGTGTGTGGCGGGCGGAGAGTCAGTCCGTCGCCAGCCTATGCCGAGTCAAGAAGAAGCCTGCTGGTGCCCCTGCCCTGCGCTTGGACGTTTCCGCCCGTGTAGCCGTGAATTAGCTGGTTACCGGGTAGAAACTCCACGTGCCGGACATGAGCCTATCGCCCTCTCGGCCGGCTAGTCCTTTCTCTTGCTTGCTGTTATGGCGGGTCCTGAGTCACCCCGTGGTGCAGTCGAATGTTTTAAGGGTGTAGTACGGAATTGACTCCGGGGCTTGCAGCAGGCGAGTCGTTGCAGGTGTATATTCATGTCAGCAGAGATGTCTTTTGATTCTTTTTCTGTCCTTCCGGTACTTTTCAAAGTGGCTGTTGTATGTACCGTGTTGAATCATATCACAGCCAGCTTTGAGGGTTACTGCGTGGCCGATCCTTGTCGCTGCCGCTGTGAGTTGGCAGGGAGACTGGGTCGAGTCGCGTTTCTTAGACATTTCGTGACTAGACCAGTTTCCTCGGCGTGAACGTCCCTTATCGTCGTCGCTGCTGCCTCCCGCAGGCTGCCCCGGGTAACCGAGCCACGCTGTGATGGGTTGTTTGCACCCGTGTTAGTATGCGGAAAAATCCAAGTTACAGGGTCGCAAAGCTCCACACCACTGCGCGCTGCAGCCAGCAGGTGCGGTGGCCCCAAGACGAGCACACTGCCGAGCTGGGTCGAGTCTACCTAAGGATTCCGTGTGTGAGGCCGAGAGTCAGTCCGTCGCCAGCCTATGCCGAAATAAGAAGAAGCCTGCTGGTGCCCCTGCCCTGCGCTTTGACGTTTCCGCCCGTGTAGCCGTGAATTAGCTGGTTACAGGGTAGAAACTCCACGTGCCGGACATGAGCCTATCGCCCCTCTCGGCCGGCTAGTCCTTTCTCTTGCTGTTATGGCGGGTCCTGAGTCACTCCCGTGGTGCAGTCGAATGTTTTAAGGGTGTAGTACGGAATTGACTCGGGGCCTGCAACAGGCGCGAAGTCGTTGCAGGTGTATATTCATGTCAGCAGAGATGTCTTTTTGATTCTTTTTCTGTCCTTCCGGTACTTTGCAAAGTGGCTGTTGTATGTACCGTGTTGAATCATATCACAGCCAGCTTTGAGAGTTACTGCATGGCCCCTCCTTGTCGCAGGTGCGGTGGCCCCTAGACGAGCACACTGCCGAGCCGGGCCGAGTCTACCTGAGGACCCCGTGTGTGAGGCGGAGAGTCAGTCCGTCGCCAGCCTATGCCGAGTCGAGAAGAAGCCTGCTGGTGCCCCTGCCCTGCGCTTGGACGTTTCCGCCCGTGTAGCCGTGAATTAGCTGGTTACAGGGTAGAAAACTCCACGTGCCGGACATGAGCCTATCGCCCTCTCTCGGCCGGCTAGTCCTTTCTCTTGCTGTTATGGCGGGTCCTGAGTCACTCCCCGTGGTGCAGTCGAATGTTTTAAGCGTGTAGTACGGAATTGACTCGGGAGCTTGCAGCAGGCGAGTCGTTGCAGGTGTATATTCATGTCAGCAGAGATGTCTTTGATTCTTTTCTGTCCTTCCGGTACTTTTGCAAAGTGGCTGTTGTATGTACCGTGTTGAATCATATCACAGCCAGCTTTGAGAGTTACTGCGTGGCCCCTCCTTGTCGCAGGTGCGGTGGCCCCAGACGAGCACACTGCCGAGCCGGGCCGAGTCTACCTGAGGACCCCGTGTGTGAGGCGGAGAGTCAGTCCGTCGCCAGCCTATGCCGAGTCGAGAAGAAGCCTGCTGGTGCCCTGCCCTGCGCTTGGACGTTTCCGCCCGTGTAGCCGTGAATTAGCTGGTTACAGGGTAGAAAATCCACGTGCCGGACATGAGCCTATCGCCCTCCTCGGCCGGCTAGTCCTTTCTCTCTTGGCTGTTATGGCGGGTCCTGAGTCACTCCCGTGGTGCAGTCGAATGTTTTAAGCGTGTAGTACGGAATTGACTCAGGGCTTGCAGCAGGCGAGAATCGTTGCAGGTGTATATTCATGTCAGCAGAGATGTCTTTTGATTCTTTTTCTGTCCTTCCGGTACTTTGCAAAGTGGCTGTTGTATGTACCGTGTTGAATCATATCACAGCCAGCTTTGAGAGTTACTGCGTGGCCCCTCCTTGTCGCAGGTTCGGTGGCCCCTAGACGCGCACACTGCCGAGCCGGGCCGAGTCTACCTGAGGACCCCGTGTGTGAGGCTGAGAGTCAGTCCGTCGCCAGCCTATGCCGAGTCGAGAAGAAGCCTGCTGGTGCCCCTGCCCTGCGCTTGGACGTTTCCGCCCGTGTAGCCGTGAATTAGCTGGTTACAGGGTAGAAACTCCACGTGCCGGACATGAGCCTATCGCCCTCTCTCGGCCGGCTAGTCCTTTCTCTTGCTGTTATGGCGGGTCCTGAGTCACTCCCGTGGTGCAGTCGAATGTTTTAAGGGTGTAGTACGGAATTGACTCGGGGCTTGCAGCAGGCGAGTCGTTGCAGGTGTATATTCATGTCAGCAGAGATGTCTTTTGATTCTTTTCTGTCCTTCCGGTACTTTTCAAAGTGGCTGTTGTATGTACCGTGTTGAATCATATCACAGCCAGCTTTGAGAGTTACTGCGTGGCCCCTCCTTGTCGCAGGTGCGGTGGCTCCCTAGACGAGCACACACTGCCGAGCCGGGCCGAGTCTACCTGAGGACCCCGTGTGTGAGGCGGGAGAGTCAGTCCGTCGCCAGCCTATGCCGAGTCAAGAAGAAGCCTGCTGGTGCCCCTGCCCTGCGCTTGGACGTTTCCGCCCGTGTAGCCGTGAATTAGCTGGTTACAGGAGTAGAAACTCCACGTGCCGGACATGAGCCTATCGCCCCTCTCGGCCGGCTAGTCCTTTCTCTTGCTGTTATGGCGGGTCCTGAGTCACTCCCGTGGTGCAGTCGAATGTTTTAAGGGTGTAGTACGGAATTGACTCGGGCTTGCAGCAGAGCGAGTCGTTGCAGGTGTATATTCATGTCAGCAGAGATGTCTTTTGATTCTTTTTCTGTCCTTCCGGTACTTTTCAAAGTGGCTGTTGTATGTACCGTGTTGAATCATATCACAGCCAGCTTTGAGAGTTACTGCGTGGCCGATCCTTGTCGCTGCCGCTGTGAGTTGGCAGGGGAGACTGGGTCGAGTCGCGTTTCTCAGAATTTATTTCGTGACTAGACCAGTTTCCTCGGCGTGAACGTCCTTATCGTCTTCGCCGCTGCCTCCCGCAGGCTGCCCCCCGGGTAACTGAGCCACGCTGTGGTGGGTTGTTTGCACCCGTGTAACTATGCGGAAAAATCCAAGTTACAGGGTGTAAACTCCACACCACGGCACGCTGCAGCCAGCAGGTGCGGTGGCCCCTAGACGACCACACTGCCGAGCCGGGCCGAGTCTACCTGAGGACCCCGTGTGTGAGGCGGAGAGTCAGTCCGTCGCCAGCCTATGCCGAGTCAAGAAGAAGCCTGCTGGTGCCCCTGCCCTGCGCTTGGACGTTTCCGCCCGTGTAGCCGTGAATTAGCTGGTTACCGGGTAGAAACTCCACGTGCCGGACATGAGCCTATCGCCCCTCTCGGCCGGCTAGTCCTTTCTCTTGCTGTTATGGCGGGTCCTGAGTCACTCCTGTGGTGCAGTCCGAGATGTTTTAAGGGTGTAGTACGGAATTGACTCGGGGCTTGCAGCAGGCGAGTCGTTGCAGGTGTATATTCATGTCAGCAGAGATGTCATTTTGATTCTTTTTATGTCCTTCCGGTACTTTGCAAAGTGGCTGTTGTATGTACCGTGTTGAATCATATCACAGCCAGCTTTGAGAGTTACTGCGTGGCCCCTCCTTGTCGCAGGTGCGGTGGCCCCTAGACGAGCACACTGCCGAGCCGGGCCGAGTCTACCTGAGGACCCCGTGTGTGAGGCGGAGAGTCAGTCCGTCGCCAGCCTATGCCGAGTCAAGAAGAAGCCTGCTGGTGCCCCTGCCCTGCGCTTGGACGCGTTTCCGCCCGTGTAGCCGTGAATTAGCTGGTTACAGGGTAGAAACTCCACGTGCCGGACATGAGCCTATCGCCCCTCTCGGCCGGCTAGTCCTTTCTCTTGCTGTTATGGCGGGTCCTGAGTCACTCCCGTGGTGCAGTCGAATGTTTTAAGTGGTGTGAGTACGGAATTGACTCCGGGGCGCTTGCAGCAGGCGAGTCGTTGCAGGTGTATATTCATGTCAGCAGAGATGTCTTTTTTGATTCTTTTTCTGTCCTTCCGGTACTTTGCAAAGTGGCTGTTGTATGTACCGTGTTGAATCATATCACAGCCAGCTTTGAGAGTTACTGCGTGGCCCCTCCTTGTCGCAGGTGCGGTGGCCCTAGACGAGCACACTGCCGAGCCGGGCCGCCGAGTCTACCTGAGGGACCCCGTATTGTGAGGCGGAGAAGTCAGTCCGTCGCCAGCCTGTGCCGAGTCAAGAAGAAGCCTGCTGGTGCCCCTGCCCTGCGCTTTGACGTTTCCGCCCGTGTAGCCGTGAATTAGCTGGTTACAGGGTAGAAACTCCACGTGCCGGACATGAGCCTATCGCCCCGCTCGGCCGGCTAGTCCTTTCTCTTTGCTGTTATGGCGGGTCCTGAGTCACTCCCGGTGGTGCAGTCGAATGTCTTAAGCGTGTAGTACGGAATTGACTCGGGGCTTGCAGCGGGCGAGTCGTTGCAGGTGTTTATTCATGTCAGCAGAGATGTCTTTCTGATTCTTTTTCTGTCCTTCCGGTACTTTTCAAAGTGGCTGTTGTATGTACCGTGTTGAATCATATCACAGCCAGCTTTGCAGAGTTACTGCGTGGCCCCTCCTTGTCGCAGGTGCGGTGGCCCCTAGACGAGCACACTGCCGAGCCGGGCCGAGGTCTACCTGAGGACCCCGTGTGTGAGGCGGAGAGTCAGTCCGTCGCCAGCCTATGCCGAGTCGAGAAGAAGCCTGCTGGTGCCCCTGCCCCTGCGCTTGGACGTTTCCGCCCGTGTAGCCGTGAATTAGCTGGTTACAGGGTAGAAAATCCACGTGCCGGACATGAGCCTATCGCCCCTCTCGGCCGGCTAGTCCTTTCTCTTGCTGTTATGGCGGGTCCTGAGTCACTCCCGTGGTGCAGTCGAATGTTTTAAGGGTGTAGTACGGAATTGACTCGGGGCTTGCAGCAGGCGAGTCGTTGCAGGTGTACATTCATGTCAGCAGAGATGTCTTTTGATTCTTTTTCTGTCCTTCCGGTACTTTTCAAAGTGGCTGTTGTATGTACCGTGTTGAATCATATCACAGCCAGCTTTGAGAGTTACTGCGTGGCCGATCCTTGTCGCTGCCGCTGTGAGTTGGCAGGGGAGACTGGGTCGAGTCGCGTTTTAGACATTTCGTGACTAGACTAGTTTCCTCGGCGCGAACGTCCTTATCATCGTCGCCGCTGCCTCCCGCAGGCTGCCCCGGGTAACTAAGCCACGCTGTGGTGGGTTGTTTGGCACCCGTGTAACTATGCGGAAAAATCCAAGTTACAGGGTGTAAACTCCACACCACGGCACGCTGCAGCCAGCAGGTGCGGTGGCCCCTAGACGAGCACACTGCCGAGCCGGGCCGAGTCTACCTGAGGACCCCGTGTGTGAGGCGGAGAGTCAGTCCGTCGCCAGCCTATGCCGAGTCAAGAAGAAGCCTGCTGGTGCCCCTGCCCTGCGCTTGGACGTTTCCGCCCGTGTAGCCGTGAATTAGCTGGTTACAGGGTAGAAACTCCACGTGCCGGACATGAGCCTATCGCCCCTCTCGGCCGGCTAGTCCTTTCTCTTGCTGTTATGGCGGGTCCTGAGTCACTCCCGTGGTGCAGTCGAATGTTTTAAGCGTGTAGTACGGAATTGACTCGGGGCTTGCAGCAGGCGAGTCGTTGCAGGTGTATATTCATGTCAGCAGAGATGTCTTTTTGATTCTTTTTCTGTCCTTCCGGTACTTTGCAAAGTGGCTGTTGTATGTACCGTGTTGAATCATATCACAGCCAGCTTTGAGAGGTTACTGCGTGGCCCCTCCTTGTCGCAGGTGCGGTGGCCCTAGACGAGCACACACTGCCGAGCCGGGCCGAGTCTACCTGAGGACCCCGTGGTGTGAGGCGGAGAGTCAGTCCGTCGCCAGCCCATGCCGAGTCAAGAAGAAGCCTGCTGGTGCCCCTGCCCTGCGCTCGGACGTTTCCGCCCGTGTAGCCGTGAATTAGCTGGATTACAGGGTAGAAACTCCACGTGCCGGACATGAGCCTATCGCCCCCTCCTCGGCCGGCTAGTCCTTTCTCTTGCTGTTATGGCGGGTCCTGAGTCACTCCCCGTGGTGCAGTCGAATGTTTTAAGCGTGTAGTACGGAATTGACTCGGGGCTTGCAGCAGGCGAGTCGTTGCAGGTGTATATTCATGTCAGCAGAGATGTCTTTTTGATTCTTTTTCTGTCCTTCCGGTACTTTTGCAAAGTGGCTGTTGTATGTACCGTGTTGAATCATATCACAGCCAGCTTTGAGAGTTACTGCGTGGCCCCCTCCTTGTCGCAGGTGCGGTGGCCCCTAGACGCGCACACTGCCGAGCCGGGCCGAGTCTACCTGAGGACCCCGTGTGTGAGGCGGAGAGTCAGTCCGTCGCCAGCCTATGCCGAGTCGAGAAGAAGCCTGCTGGTGCCCCTGCCCTGCGCTTGGACGTTTCCGCCCGTGTAGCCGTGAATTAGCTGGTTACAGGGTAGAAACTCCACGTGCCGGACATGAGCCTATCGCCCCTCTCGGCCGGCTAGTCCTTTCTCTTGCTGTTATGGCGGGTCCTGAGTCACTCCCGTGGTGCAGTCGAATGTTTTAAGGGTGTAGTACGGAATTGACTCAGGGGCTTGCAGCAGGCGAAGTCGTTGCAGGTGCAATATATTCATGTCAGCAGAGATGTCTTTTGATTCTTTTTCTGTCCTTCCGGTACTTTTTCAAAGTGGCTGTTGTATGTACCGTGTTGAATCATATCACAGCCAGCTTTGAGAGTTACTGCGTGGCCCCTCCTTGTCGCAGGTGCGGTGGCCCAGACGAGCACACTGCCGAGAGCCGGGCCGAGTCTACCTGAGGACCCCGTGTGTGAGGCGGAGAGTCAGTCCGTCGCCAGCCTATGCCGAGTCAAGAAGAAGCCTGCTGGTGCCCCTGCCCTGCGCTTGGACGTTTCCCGCCCGTGTAGCCGTGAATTAGCTGGTTACAGGGTAGAAAATCCACGTGCCGGACATGAGCCTATCGCCCCTCTCGGCCGGCTGAGTCCTTTCTCTTGCTGTTATGGCGGGTCCTGAGTCACTCCCGTGGTGCAGTCGAATGTTTTAAGGGTGTAGTACGGAATTGACTCGGGGCTTGCAGCAGGCGAGTCGTTGCAGGTGTATATTCATGTCAGCAGAGATGTCTTTTGATTCTTTTTCTGTCCTTCCGGTACTTTGCAAAGTGGCTGTTGTATGTACCGTGTTGAATCATATCACAGCCAGCTTTGAGAGTTACTGCGTGGCCGATCCTTGTCGCTGCCGCTGTGAGTTGGCAGGGAGACTGGGTCGAGTCGCGTTTCTTAGACATTTCGTGACTAGACCAGTTTCCTCGGCGTGAACGTCCTTATCGTCGTCGCCGCTGCCTCCCGCAGGCTGCCCCCGGGTAACTGAGCCACGCTGTGATGGGTTGTTTGCACCCGTGTAACTATGCGGAAAAATCCAAGTTACAGGGTGTAAACTCCACACCACGGCGCGCTGCAGCCAGCAGGTGCGGTGGCCCCTAGACGAGCACACTGCCGAGCCGGGCCGAGTCTACCTGAGGACCCCGTGTGAGAGGCGGAGAGTCAGTCCGTCGCCAGCCTGTGCCGAGTCAAGAAGAAGCCTGCTGGTGCCCCTGCCCTGCGCTTGGACGTTTCCGCCCGTGTAGCCGTGAATTAGCTGGTTACAGGGTAGAAACTCCACGTGCCGGACATGAGCCTATCGCCCCTCTCGGCCGGCTAGTCCTTTCTCTTGCTGTTATGGCGGGTCCTGAGTCACTCGAGTCGCGCAGGGGAGACTGGGTCGAGTCGCGTTTCTTAGACATTTCGTGACTAGACCAGTTTCCTCGGCGTGAACGTGTCCACTGTCGTCGCCGCTGCCTCCCGCAGGCTGCCCCCCGGGTGACCGAGCCACGCTGTGATGGGTTGTTTGCACCCGTGTAACTATGCGGAAAAATCCAAGTTACAGGGTGTAAACTCCACACCACGGCGCGCTGCAGCCAGCAGGTGCGGTGGCCCCTAGACGAGCACACTGCAGAGCCGGGCCGAGTCTACCTGAGGACCCCGTGTGTGAGGCGGAGAGTCAGTCCGTCGCCAGCCTGTGCCGAGTCAAGAAGAAGCCTGCTGGTGCCCCTGCCCTGCGCTTGGACGTTTCCGCCCGTGTAGCCGTGAATTAGCTGGTTACAGGGTAGAAACTCCACGTGCCGGACATGAGACT
>JAWJED010000046.1:3448254-3481499 GCA_033675135.1 Frankliniella intonsa | reverse complement strand
ACATTTTAAGTGGGGTGTTGGCAAACATTGTTGCAAATCTATTACTATAACTCTTGATTTTTGGTCTTCCTTTGCTGCAGCCTTTGCTTGTTTCTTTAATGCATATGCTTTCAGCCTTTCTAAGATGCCTTTCTTTCTTTGTTTCCAGACTTTTCTGCAACTCCTCATCTTCAGCATCCTTAATTGAGATGGCAAGAGCATCACAAGTGTCACAGCCGTCCGTTTTCTGCGGATGGATCTTGAGTCCAGTAAGTTTGAATTGTGCACGGTAGGTGGACAGTGACACTTGTGGGTTTTCTGGTTCTTCCTGGTATAGTTTGTACATCTTAGCCACGGTGAGGTCTGCATTTAGGTATCGGGTATCATTAGTCTTTGCCCGGCAATAATGGGAGACATAAGCTGGAAAGCTTGCAATATGCCTTTGCACAGCTTCCACTTTGTTTGTGTTGCAAGAGCATGTGCAGGAACTTTCTTTCCTCTTCTGTCATCTGTAGTTATGCCTGAAGTTGATTTACTTTTGTTGTCAGTCACACCCCTAATGAAGCGATCAGTCTCACCAAGAGTGTCAATCATGGTAGATCGGCATACCTGTACCCTCTTCCCATTAATCTCAAAAAAATATTTGATGGTGCAATTCTTTTTTCTGTTTTCAATCAACTTTCTGGGCCTCTCTGTTGCACTTCTTCTCTTTCTGTCCTTGCTGCAACATAGGCTCTCCTCTTGTTGAAGCTACCTTGCTGCCAATACTCTTCAAATAATTTGTCTCCTATTTCACGGGTGATTATCTGATGACACCCTCTTCTGCACTGTTTATGAGGTGGTTTTCTCTGCCGAGCTGCCATAACCTTTCCCTTACGAGTGATGTAACGCTCTCCATGGTCTCGCTTCTCTTTCCTATCTTTCTTCCTCTGTGCACTCTTTCCCTTGTGTTGGTCTGCTGTTGGACCTGGATTAAGACAGAAATATCCATTAGACAATGTATTGTTAATTTCAAACACATAGCATTCCCTTTAAAGAAGTTAAAAATAAATCCATTTTAAAAAAGAATCGAGCATGGTGTAAGCTTTATTTTAAGTTTACCATCTCTTTTAAATGAGAGCTCAGAGATGTGAAATATAAAACTGTTTAAAACTTTAAATCCATAGACAAAGACTCGAAATTAATCTTGTGAACAACATACCTTTAGTTCCAGAATTGTCTTCTTCTTCATCATCATCATCATCATCATCATCATCATCAGGATCATCAGGATCATCTTCATTCTCTTCTTGTGGATTCAGTCTTGCTCTGGGTGCCTCATCACTTGAGCTACATGTTTCATCTAAAAAAAAAAAAAAAAACAGTGGTAAGCATAAATTATGTACCTTCCTTTGTGAGAATGAAAATTACTGTCTAACAATATCCATTATATTTCCAGAAACTCCCTAGAGTACTGTGGGATTTAAACTTCCACGCCTTAATGTAAATATTTTGAAGCCAGAACATATGCTATTGTTGCCCTCAACCACAGTCAACATGGAATAATCGGTGAGTCAACTTAGACGTACCTGTGAGGTCTTCGTTATTCATCCTCATCGTATTCATCCAACTCGTATTCATCTTCATCATTATCATCCTCATCATTATCCTCATCATCTGATTTCTTTCTGAATTTCTTGGATGCGCTTCATAGCAGCTCTCCTCTTTGAATTTCCTCTTACCTATTGTGGAATAAGATGGAACAATAATTTAAAGTGATATAATCAGTAATAGGTTTCTTTGAAACCTTATGATGTAAAGCATATACATACTTTTAGATAAAAGGAGTGTTTTTCTTCTTCCTTGCTGCACAGTTTTCTTTCCAGTTGATTGGGTCTTAACTTTTGGTGAAGTTTGTTCTGAAACTAAAACAAGTTTGCTTTAGGAAAGGTTTGGAAGAGAAAATGACAAAACTCTAACTTCTATGTGGACTGATAAGACTTTGCAACACTTACTCACACTCTACTTTATAATACTATGCAAAAGTATGGAATTTCTCACCTCCTAGGCTTTGTAAAGGTTTATCATTTTCTTGCACATTTTAAGTCTCAAAAGCTGGTAGGCTGTTAATTTTGGTGTATTCTCTGTGAAAGGAAAAAAGAAATCCATTGTATGCTATCTTTTTAGTACTCTCATGGACCTATTTGCAGTAGTTAGAAATTTAAACAACCAACGCCAATACGCATCATCATTTTGTGCAAAGTAGATGGTACAGTTTTGAACTCTTTCATTAATTTTATTTGTTTGTCCCAAGTTAGTGATTTACCATACCTATGTTTTCTTTAGTATGAGTACTATTATCCTTTAAACCTTTACCACCTGATGGTTGGGGTGGAGTTAACTTAGGTGTATTTCTTTTGCTTCACAGCTTAGTCAAGAAGGCAGGCTGGAGTTCTTACAACCAAAGTTCAAGCAGCATAATGCAATATTTAGTACGGTAATTCCTATTGATACCCTACCTTTGTTCACATCTGGTTTCTTCCCTAGACATCCACTTTCTGCCCTTGGCAGGGTAGAGTCAACCATGGTTTCTTTCAAATTAGTGACATCCTTTAAAAATGGTATTTCACTTCTTGATGGCTGAGTTTTATTTAACTGAAGGGAATTTCCTACGAAAGGGGAAGCAGGAATTAACAAACTGTTGTTTTGTGTTTCAGATATCGTCATGGCAAAAGAAAGCATCAACACAGGAAAGAGCACAGGAAGAAGCACTTGAAGCATGTCCTGAAGTATTCGGTAAAGTAATGGAGCATGTGATGCATATACGCTACCTTTGTTTATGTTCACCTTCTCAACTTCAATTCTTTCATCAGGCCTGCTCTCTTCTCCTGTTGGCTTTGAAACTGAGTAAAGAAAATATCAGTCATCAGTATACTGTCAAGAGGAAGTGGGCATAACTCAAATATGAGAAGTATGGTAGCCTCCCCTGTCAGTCTGAATTACTTACCTTTCTCTCTTGTTGTATCGAGTTTTCTCCTGCATTTAGGTAATCCAACTCGCAGTGGTTGAGAGTTTTGGTGACGTAACACCTGCAAGTAAATAGATTTTTTTCTCTTATAGGCCCTTACTCACAACACAGGAGGTGATTCAAAATGGGAGAAGTACAGTTGAAGGAAACTATGATCAAAAAGTTTATCTAAATGCATTATCAAGGATCTCTCTGAGGGTAAAATTGAAGATCTTTCTACTATCAACCACAAAAATAAGAATAACAAACTTCATTGTCCATTTATCTATTGCTTTCTTTTTTTTTAACTATGAGAGGTAGCTGTTGTTATGATACTGTAGGATATTTATTTAACATACCTTTAAAGAGGAAATGCTTTGGTTTCTTTGCTGGTGGGCCTGTGGATATCTCTGGAGACTCTATTTGCATCTGGTTCTTGGGGATGCTTGAAACCACCCTGCATTTCCTGGAGAACTTGTGATACTCTAAAACAGAAAATAGTTCACTTATACTCCACTCTAGATGTTATTATGTAGTTATTATGAAAGCAATATGTGTGAACTTTCATTCTTGATACTATTGTGAGTTACAGGTACACAGTCAAAGCTGACTTGTCCCTCTAATTTCAAATAAAAAAGTTTTACTTGGCTGTTTAAATCTTGTTTTTGTTTCTTTACTTTAAGAAGGGAAGAAAAGAAGAGGTTTACATTGCCCAATGTTCCTGCTAGTGACATTTATTTTGCTTGAGTATCTATACATAAGATTGACTTTGAAATCAGAATGCAAAAGCATACCGGCTCTACTACTAAATGAAAAGAGAAACATCAAAAGTGTTATCAGGTTCCATCCACTGGAGCTCCAACCCTCGTAACAGTTGGCGTTCAAAATAGGTCAGCCCAGAAAAGTTTTGTGTTCTAGAATAGCTATTGAGGAAGCATGAGATTGGGCCAAAAGGAAGGAATTGACACCACTTTGATGTTTAACTCTTTTCATTTAGTCAGTCGAGCAAATATCTTTTTGCAATTCTAGACAACAATCGACTATCCAGTGCCAAAAGCTTAAATCAATGCTACTAGCCAGAGGAACGTGAATTATCAAACTACTAACTTTTCTTCCCTTACATTAAAAATAAAGAAAACAAAGGTAAAAAATAAAAAAGTATATATTAAAGTGACAAAGTCATCTTTAGTGCTTTAACATTGCACCTGTAACTCAAACAATATCTTTGATGTAAAGCTGATCATCCAATGTAAATATTAAACTAGATGCATTATTCTGTTGCTATGCGTAACTTACTTGATATGGTAGGGGGAGGAATCATAGTTGACCAGTTTTAGCTTCTTTGCCTTTGGTGGAGTGCTTATATCATATGTGGAGGATCCATGTGTAAGCCAGGTTCTGTCATTGTGTCTCCATCCATTTTTGCCCAAGATACTCCAGGACTTATCACTCCTTTTTCTGATGGTGTAAACAAACTTACTGACAGCGTTTCATCGTCTAAAAGTAAGGAAGAAAATATTTGATTTCCTTTCATTTGTTTTTTCCAGGGACCAAAAGCCATAAAACATTTAAACCAACCAACTCCTCTTGATGCAGTACCTTTCTGAGCACCTTGCCGCTGAAATTGGTTTTGGTCCACATTAGCATCTGAGAGGAAGCAAAACCAAGGATAATCAGGTTTGTAGAATGTAAAGGACATTTAAAACATTTAAATTTTAAGCATATTCAAGGCATTTTATGTATTTAAATTTGAAAAATACAGTTCTAACTTCTGACACTTGTCTTAATACTAAAAACGATGCAAACTTTTTGAAAATCCTTATTTTTGTGTTTTAAATTACCTTTTTGCCTGGTGATGGTGGCCTAGACACCACAGTAATTTTTAAAGAAATTTCCACGAGATGTTTGCTTGTGAGACGACATTTTTCTCACAATATTTCACCCATAGCTAACCGTTGATGGTAGCCGTTGACCGTTTGCCTTAACAGCGCCGCTTCTTCCAGCCGGGCAGGGCCAATGACCTTACGAGCTGTGAGCGAGCGTACCCCTAGCCCCCACCACCAGCCCCCACCCCTAGCCGAGCTCTTGGCCACAGGCAGCACTTTTTACTTTGTTTCTCAATTCGATTTGGAAGGGGAACGCGTCTTGAACAGTTCTAAATTTATTTTAAACTGGGACACTCTTGCTCCTAACGTTGCGAAATTGTGTATGAAAACTAAATTTTGCGGGTTAGTTGTTTAACTGCCAAGATAGGTGCTTTAACTGCTAGGCCGAGCATCCATCAACCGAGTTATGTTCTTCGAATTTCAAAGGATTTTCTGTTGTATTTGGCTATTTTTTTGTAATGTTTCATGTTGCTACATGAGACATTTTTATTCTTCCTGTCTCTTTAAAATTTGTTGGTAGCATTCCAGTGCTTGAAAAGTCCCAACTGTAATGACCACTAACCTCTCTCATTTGCTTTGTAATCAGCAACATTTTTCTTAACACTTCAATAAAAACCAGGCTGCTAGTTGGTGCCCTTTTTTGAAGAGCTGCTATTTTTAATGCTAATGTAATGACTTTGTGCAATAATTCTTCTGGTCCAAGTTAAGTTTGCCCCCACGTCTTATATTATTTGTGTGTGGTTTTGTTAAATTTCTGTTTTTTCAATCTGTGCCTCCCAGATGAACAACTCAAGAGGAAGCAGTTTTCTATAAAGCCCAATTTTGAGGAGGTGAAGCAAAAGCCTCCAGAAAACTCGTAAAGCCCTCAAAAATGCTTTTCGGAGGTGAGTGGACTTGTGTTTCTTCTCTTATCTTTTATTCTATTTGAAGCAGAGATTGCTGAGTGTCAAATTAAATAGGCCCATTCTCTTAAAAATTTAACTGGTTTCCCATTTCACTCAGATCAAGGTCCTGTGTAACTCTTGTATTCTTGAGGTGCTTTCTGGGGGCACGTTTTGGTGGAGTAGTATGACATAAAGTTGTGCCAGGCTGGGGAGTCACCTTGCTTGTGTGTTCCTGTTCCAGGCTTGAAAATGCCTTGAAGACATTATCTGATGACCTTGATGAGACATTCGATGAAGAGGCTGAAGGTAAGTAGCAGCAAGTGTTTGTTACATTTTGAAATTATTGGGATTTAAACTGGTGAAATAAAAATGCATGATGATATATGAATGTTATGAGTGTTATTTAATCAATCCATCCCCTCTAATACAAAAATCGGAAGAATCTACAACAAAATATAGCCAATAATGAATGCTAATAATACTTCTACATTTGCAATGCGTACAGTCAATTATTATAAATAGAAGGTTGTTGCTGTGTGGACAGAGGGCAGTGGGGCCGATTCTGGTTGGCCGAGGATTACGTGGCGCTATCCATATAACTTAGCGAACCAGGATCCAGGCCCCAGAGGTTATCAATAATCCTGAAGAATCACAACAAAATAGGGTCTTCAAAACAGGAGTAACAAACAAAACTACTTTACATAGCTCCTTGTGTGCGTGGGACTTCAGGTATATACAATTAGGAGAGCGCGAGCCGAGAGCGTGAGCGTGAGCGTAAGCGTGAGCGTGGAGGGCGAGAGGAGAGGGATGTTCGGGAGGAGGGGGAGGGGGGTCGGCTTCTTTCGGCTCCGCCTCGGCTATCTTCGGACTCGGCATCAACACGAGCGCCCTCTGGCGGAGCGGACGAACAAGAAGAAGTGACAGTGCCAACAAAAGGCGGGACATGCACATGCATACGTGAGTTGCAGGGTGGATGTCGTGGATGTAGTGCTAATTTGCTTAGGAGGCGGGTTCACACATTCCATTGATGGAGGAGCTGAGTACCTTATCCGCTCCACGATATACTAACTGGGAAAGTGTACACGGCGTACATACTGCGCCCAAGAAGAGGCGAACTTGTACGACTATGGTAAGACCCACAACATTGAGGTTCTCGACTAACCCTAACCTAGACATTTCACATGTGATTCTACATTTGACGGCTTTGTTAGTGGCAGATAAAGCTTTGTTACCGGCTTTTAAAGTCTCTTAAAGAGAGTAGAAGCTAAATCAAACCCAACTGGCCGATGGGACGACAGCGGTGCCCCAGATATATCCACTTTGTCTGAGATTTCGGTGTAGAAGCCACCTGGCGTCAGAAAGAAGCCTGTTGCTTCCAGAAAGCCAACCACGGCTAAAAGGTATTCTTTTTCATCGTCCACTACACTCTATTATCTAAGTTTGTCATTTTAATATGTGCTTCACTTTTGTGTTGTCAAGCATTGAAAGGCCCACGAGCTTGTTCGAGCGGTTCTGAGGCGGCTCTAACTCTGGCGCTGCTGGAACCTCCATTGTTCGTGCCGCTTTGGGAAAACTGGGGCTGAGTGGCCAGATGAGAATACTATGCAGTTCCTTTCTGTGTGCCAGCGATTGGTGAAGAAGCTTCACCCAACCCTGATAAGCGCATTGTGGACTTCCAAGTTTGGGTCAAGATGTCTGATATCCTTTTCTTTGAATACAAACCGCCCATCAACTATAGTCCTGAACAACTACATTGAGAAGATAAAAGGTGCTTAAAGCGCACCCATAAGGAATGTAAGATTGGCAAGCATGGAGGTCAAAATTGGCGCTTTTTGAACTCATGGCAAAATTGTATGACTTACCCATTTTGACCAGCTCTCAAGGTAAAAATATGAACGTTTGTACCTGTGCATGGTCTGTGAAACTTCTGGGAATCGGTTGTGTTTGCACTAACATATTTGTGTCCTTGTAGGTGCTGGTGCTAGATGGCGATATCATAGAACTTGATGCAGAGGAAGTGGAAAACAGTGTCAGTGTGCAACAAGGAAGGATCAATGACAGTAAAACTGTCACTATCATGGATGGTATATAATCTACAAATTTTTGCCATGTTTTTACGGATCTGTACCTCATTAAGAAACTAGATAACAACAAAGAATTATTTTTGTGTGTTTTAGGTGTTTGTGCTCTTGACCTGGATGATAATGTAGACAGTGGGGTGCATTGTGAGCCAGAAGAAAAAGAAAGCAATGAGACTTTCACTATGCTACAAGGTCAGAGGCATGTAAGTAGTTCTACTGTTGTGCCAAGAGAAAAATTAAACGATGAGACCTTCACCATTAAGAGAAAGGACAAAGTGGATGATAGGACTTATACTGCTGCTCCAAGGCACAAAGAAACAAATAATATCACTTACACTGTTGTGCGAAGAGAGGACATAAATGATAAGACATATTCCATCAAAAGAAAGGACAAAGTGAATGATAAGACTTATACTGTTGCTCCAAGGCACAAAGCAACAAATGATATTACTTACACTGTTGTGCGAAGAGAGGATAAGACCTATGTCATTCCGCCTAATGAAACTCATATATTTGGACAAGACAGTAACAACAACTGTACTTTATCTGAGAATGACTTTGACCAAACTCTAAATGCTGGTAGGATTTTTTATAATTTGTTTTCCTATACTACTTGATTTATGAATGACATTCTTGCAAGTAGCATGCTTTGTTTATTCATTTTGCAAAATTTAATAATAAACACTTATTGCAGGACAATCCATAGAATGTGAATCGGCCACTAGCATGGAGCAGTTTCAATCACCGCCTAAGAAGAACCGTGTTATTGGTAGGTAGATGTTATAGCAGTGAGACATTTATAAATCCTCTTTTAAAAGTACGCCTGTATGAAGTAATCCCTTCCTCCTCAGGTAAATGTCGATTAACACCTAAAGGAAGGTCACCATCTAAGTCCAAGACGCCCAAACGTAAAGTTGCTCAGGCCCAACTTGCTTGGCCCCAAAACACTACCACTGACTTCCTTCATGTGTGCCTTGAGGAGAAGGAACATTTGCAAAAAAGTCATGTTTCAGTAGGTGTCTGGAAAGATATAGCCCAAAAGTTAGTTGATGCAGGCCATTCTCAACTTAATTGGGAGATTTGCCGTGCTAAGTTTGAATACCTCCAGGCATTCTTCAATGATACACTTCTAAAAGTGGATGGAATGCTTGGTGGTGTAAAGTGGCCCCACTATGAGACAATGAAAGAAATATTAAACAAAGGCTCAACTGAAGGTAAAGTTCTGTCCTGAAAAATTATTTACCACATGCTTAGGAATTTTTGGTGTGCTGATAATAATGTATTTCCCTTTTGGCAGGTAGATATGACCTGGAGATGCAAGATAATCACATTATACTTCTTCTTGAAGCCTCTACAAGGATAAAACAACCTTCATTTGAAAGCAGTAACGCTGCAGCCCGTCATTCCTCACTTTTTGATGAAATTGCTCTTGCAATGAATTTGTTTGGCATTGATGTTACTGGCCAGCAATGCAAATCAAAAATGGACAGGCTAAAAGAGAAATTCAGGAAGGAATTTGATGATGAAAACCGCAGCGGAGGCGCCCCTAGCGTATGGCCATTCTTCAACAAAATGTTGGAGATGTTTAAGAACAGCCCTACTTTGCATGCACCGTATGCCTATTCAGTTGGAACAGCTGTGAGGTACACTGCACAAGGGAATTCAATGGAGGCACAAACCAACAGAGGAACAAGAACTCGTCCCCCTATGGCTGCTCCTCCAAGTAAAGGAGGAGAAAAAGAACAACAAAATCGATCCAGGCAGGGTGCAGAAGTATACCTTGAACTTGCTGAAGAATTAAGATTGTGGAGGGAGTCTTCAGACTTCAAGAGTGCTGAGCGATTCAAGATGCTCAAGGCGATTCTTGAGAAAAATGGTTGTAAAGTAGATTAGCATATGTAACCCTCCCACTTTTCACTCTTGTTTGGCTACAATTCTGAGTCTATCTGTTACCTGGTTAATGATTTATGACTTATTTATCTGGTAATATGTTCCCTCTTATTAGAGTCAAAGAAAGTATTATCCTTAATTATTATTTTGGTTTGAGCAAAAAGACTTTGCTCTCACTTAGTAAGAACTGTGAATATGTTTTGTTATTAAATAATTTTGTTTAAAAGACAATGAAAACATTTTTATGAGTTTGTTAATATAAATGAAACATTCCTGTAAATACAAATGCTACACAGCCAAAAGTTAACTTGAGATCACATCTTCATAATTAAAATACACTTAATGTCATGTTGCTACTCTTAAATGTAACATGTACGAAGACAACTGAAACTTTAACTTGCCACTTCAGTTCATTTTTTTAAAATTCAAGACAACTAAAACTACTGAGCATGAGCCAAATGAGGAATAACGTTATCCATAATCATCATTCTTTTTCAAGCCCCTCATTTGTGCAGCATCCACAAGTGCTTGATGGTCTTCAGTAACATCCACATCATCATCCTCCTCAATGAAGTTTCCGTTTTCATTTCCTAACACCTGATTATTTGTTAATCAGTCGCATCAACTCATCTTCCTAAAAAAAAATGAAATAGAAACTTAGTACAATACTTGTGTAATAGCCAGACATTGTTTTTATTTGGGTAATATTTGTCTACAAACCTCGAGAGCATTGGTTCTCCATTCATGATAACAAAATTATGAAGGACAAACGCAGCATGATGATATAATCAACTTCATAAGCTGGGTTTCTGGCGAATAAAAATTTGAGCCTTCGCCACTTGCCTTTAGCTCTGCCAAAAGCATTTTCTACTCGCACACGGGTTTGAGACAGACATCTGTTGAAAATTCTTTGGTTTTCATTCAAGTGACCATTGTTGCGGAATGGGATCATCATCTGAAAAAAAAATAATCAGTTATCTTCAGTTTAGACAAACACTTAAAATAATTTATTAATTCAAACAAATGTCATACAAAGTCAGTCAGGGTGTACCCTCCATCACCCAGAAGGTGCTCATCCAAATTGATGATTCGTGCATCTCCTCTTACAAGCAAACTATCATGAAGATTGCTCCTCCGGAACACTCTTTGGTCATTGAGGCTTCCTGCCTCCCCAGCATGAAGATGTCGGACCAACAGGTTGTGGTCAACAACAGCCTGTACATTCATGCTGCTGTACTGATGGTGTCTGTTTCTATATGCAGCTGGATTTTGAAACAGGTACTGTAATGGTGGAGATAATAGGTACCATCTATACAACCCACAACACCCATGGGAAAAAACCTGAGGCTTAAGTTGAAATGATGCCTTGATGCAGCTCGCTCCTCCTCATCAGAGCCACCTTATGTACACAGGGAGCAAAGTTCTCTGAGGGCCTCAATGACATAAGTGTAAAAATAATGGAGTGTGGTGGGGTGAACTCCAAATCTAAGTGCGACGCTTCTAAATGTGTCAGGCGTAGCAAGTACCCATACAACCATCAACATAATATCCATAAAAGGGGTCCTCTCTCTCACCAATCTTCCACGCTGTATAAGATGGGTACGAACTGCATTGACAAGTAGCTGCGGGAATAAAAAAAATATGATGACAATAGGCGTGCTGAGTACTGAAGTACAACAATAACACTTGTGTATTTCACTTACTTCAAATACACCTCGAGACATACGGAAATGCAATTTAAAAACAAGGATCTCCCTAGAGTATGATACTCGTTTATGAGGAACACGGTGATTGGCACCCACGCCTGACCATCAAAATTTCCTAGAAAGGCATTGAAACATTGATAACTAGAAACTTTATTTAGGTAACTATATCAACCACTGAATACCTTCAATTCGAACTACCCTCCTTCCTCCCATTCAATATGTTCCCGCGCCCTCAGCTGCAATACGAGCAGAGCATCATTATGAACTCCTCTTCCTCCCTCTTCTTCCTGCTGAATAATTTACTGCAGCCAGCAACGCGAAGGTCCATGATAATAAACCACTTTTATCCAACCTGCAGTGTACGACAGTAGAACCTAACCTTCTACCATGTTTACATCCTAAGGACGAGTTGCGGCTACAAGACTCCGCCAGAGGGCGCTCGTGTTGATGCCGAGTCCGAAGATAGCCGAGGCGGAGCCGAAAGAAGCCGACCCCTCCCCCCCCCTCCTCCCGAACATCCCTCTCCTCTCGCCCTCCACGCTCACGCTTACGCTCACGCTCGCGCTCTCGGCTCGCGCTCTCCTAATTGTATATACCTGATACTTTGACTCCAGGAAATTGAACCCGGAGTCTTGGAACGCACCCTACCCACCTATTCCCGTGCAGGCTGATTTCGCAAACGCGTTTGGTAGTTCTGTCTCTCTCGTACTCAAGGAACTTTACGTATAGGTGCGAGCGAGACAGAGCGACGAAACGCGCTTGCGGAATCAGCCTACAGAGGCTAAATAAATTTACGATCCCCAGGGTAAAAGTAAACTACTCACGTCTTCGCACTTCCAAGCCCTTTCGCCTCTTAAGGGCGTGGAAGGCTGCCACGTCTGGAGTGCCTGAGGACGTGGACGGCAAGGAGGGGGGCCCCACGACCGCCCCCGGCACATCAGGGAGGTCGTCATCTGGAGAGCAAAAAATTTAATTGTAACGCAAATCTCTGAATTTCTTTGAAAGTTTTGCCTTACAGGCGGTAATTGGAAATACCTAAGCGAATGCACTTACCACTCGACTCCTCCATCGTGGAGGAGCCGGCGAGCCAGCCCCCTGATGGGCCGGCGACGGCCGGGCTGTAAGGTGTCGATGGGCCTGCCGCCGGTGCCGGTGTTGGAGCAGCAGCAGTGTCGGGTGTGGCCGGTGTGGCCGGTGTGGCCGGAGCAGTGGCCGGACGGGCCGGTGCGGCGGCCAGCGCTGCAACCACGGCCTGCGCCACCAGCTCCGCTAGGCTCCGCTGGAGGTCTTCCTGGAGCTCTGAAAAGAAAAGGTCCGTCGTTAGTTTACAGCATATTTCGTAAAGCGTGATTTACAACATTTATCGTAAATCTACAAAGATTTTTCACAATGACGTTATAGTAAAATGCTTTTCAGCTTGCTTTAGCTAAATGTATCACCTGCTAAAAATATAAAGCTGTGCCCTGATACCCAAGACTGGCGTGTGGCAAATAAAGCTTACCTAGACGGAGGGTGACGACCGTGGGCGTGGGAGCACTGGCCGCCGGTGCCGGTCCCCGCGTCGCAGTGGCCTGGCTGCCCTCCTGGGCGTGGGTGCCCTCCTGGGCGTGAGTGCCCTCCTGGGCGTGAGTGCCCTCCTGGGCGTGAGTGCCCTCCTGGGCGTGAGTGCCCTCCTGGGCGTGAGTGCCCTCCTGGGCGTGGGTGCCCTGGAAGGGGGCGTTGCTGCCCTGGAAGGGGGCGTTGCTGCCCTGGAAGGGGGCGTTGCTGCCCTGGAAGGGGGCGTTGCTGCCCTGGAAGGGGGCGTTGCTGCCCGGGTAAGGGGCAGAAGGGGCCTGCGGGGCCTGCTGGGCCCGGCCGGCCTGCTGCTGGTTGGGGGAGGCCATCCCGACGATCCCGAAGCGTTGGGCCAGGGCAGCCAGCCGCTTCCGCCGCACGTCCTCCGGAGGCGGAATGTTTTCCTTGTCCATTTCTGAAAGAAACGAATCGATGTTTATAAAAATCGAGTGATGGTTCACTCTTCAAATCTGTGACCCGACTATTACGTCTATTACGCTGTAGTACGCTCCGAAATTGAACAAGTTTAGCCAAAGATAGGCAAAAACAGATCAAAACGACCCAAAAAACTAGTAGGAAAATTGAGAATTTGGGCTATTATGCTCCTATTACGCTTCTAGTACGCATACTATTACGCTTTCATTACAGGTAAAGTGACCTGACTTCTACGCGAGTGCATACCCCCTCGATAAAAATTCACATCGACCAAAAAAATGTCCCAGCTCCACACGACAATTAAGCATCCCTCTCACCGGCAATAAAGTAGACTCACCGATTTTCCTTTCGCGTAAGCTTTCGCGGCGTTGGCGGCTGGCTCGAGCGGTGGCAGCTACGGTGTCTGACAACAGGTGCATGGCGCGGCGGGTTCTCAGGTTTTATGACTTGAGGATCCATTCAAAATTATCGGTCGGACGTCACCGTTTGTGGTCGCTACCGGTCAAAAACAAAAAAAAATCTGGCCTGCACTTCCCCCTCACCTCACCCCCCGGCCCTGCTCCCATATGCCTGTCTCTCTCGCACTTACGGGTCTCCCCGGACTTCCCCTCCCCTCCTGTGCTCCACCAATGGAGTGCTTCGAACATGCGCTCTGATGAGTGCTGCGATTCCCGCTTCCGCAACTGCCCGCAGTCCCAGAACGAAGGGAGAGAGAGTTCAATCGTGCGTCTTCGGTCTTCCCCAAACATACATCGCGTACTGTTTTCGTAGTTTGACGCTGCTCATGGCTGCTCTACTTCGAATCGAGAGGGGGCAGCGTCGAGGCACAACCTTTTATCACTTCAACGACGGTTATCTTTACCATCTAAACCGGGTGCGGGATCTACCCGATGGAACGCGAAGGTTGTATTTGCGCTGCGCCTTTCACCGGACTGTGCAGCAATGCACCGGAGCGGTTTCTGCACATGTTCAGGGCCAGCAAACCTTCCGCACCGGGCAGGTGCCACACCAATGCCATCCCGACCCGCACTTGGTCATGGAGCGGCAGTTGCGCCACGATATTCTGGACGAGGTACGCGTGAACAGGCACAACTTCCAGCAACCTGTATTCGTCATGACAAGACTACGTGCTAGGTAAGTTGAACGGGCCTCCATCTGATTCCAGTGGGGTACCCAACATTTTTAGCACCCATGTAAAATAAGTTGCCAGCTGCCTGTGGGAGTGTCTACGGTGTATTCATAATTTGTCTCTCTTAGGATGAAAGGAGATTAAAAATAACATAGCTAAGGAAAATATTTGGGTCAATTTATTTTTACTAGTCTATCAAGTATAATGCACAGCAATTTCAATCTCACCAAGCATAGCAAATCAATGAAAGAAATAACATATTTTACAAAGCATTCAGTAGTAGGGCGGTCTTCTATAGTTCTTCTAAGCTGTTTTCCAAAGCAGAGGTTTCTAAAGGTGTATTCCGCAGACTCTGATCCTTGATAAGATAAAAATTTTCAATTAGGTAAATGTAAATGAAGTGGTATGTGTATGGTACACTGAAAACAGATGTTTTTCATCTATGTTTACCTTTTAGTGCTGTTTCCTTTTGGGTTGTCGTCTCTCCTTGCATGCCGTTGCTTACAGTTGTAGTGCTCTCACAACAAGGTCTGAAACAGAACATGAATTGCAGCTATATTTATATATTGCATCTGCATACTGCCCAGCCTCATTCTGTCTTCTTTAGAGGAAAACATCCTTGAATATTTACATACCTTTTAAAATATGATGCTGATTTATTACTGAATTACCTCATTATTTATTATGTAAAATCATATTTACTTGCTTTGTGTGTGCAGATATCCACCACAAGTGGCGGCACGGGTCACATACAATAGAATGAGGTCAGCAATACGGAGAGCTGCTGATCCACTTCACCTGCCAAGAATTCCCCAGTCGATTGATGAACTGGCTGGTTTGATGGACCAGAACCCACACATCACTGCCACCATGGATGGGGCTGATAGTTTGTTTATGGGCGCAGTTGGACCAGCAGGACACCGAAGTGTTATCTTCATGTCGCGGCGAGTTGCCTCAATGCTTAGAAGAGAGGTCTTTGTTGTAGACATCGTGTTCTCTGATGGGACTTTTGCTAGTAGGCCAAGTCGACCTAGATCAAGGCAGGTCTTTCAAATTAGCATCTCTATCAGGAACCACGTAAGTCACCCATATCAGAGTAAACAAAACACATTGGTTTGAACTCACTGCAAATATGTTTTCTCTTCAAGGTTGTACCAATTTGTCAAGTTTTAATGGAGACCAGGACTCGGGTGGCATATGTAGCAGTCCTAGAGGCCATTAGACTAGCAGTGCCAACATTCCTCCCACGTCTTGCCATCACCGACTTTGAATGTGCCATGATGCAAGCTTGGGTTCAGGTCTTTCATATACAGGTTCAGGGCTGTTACTGGCATTACTCCAGAGTAAGTACTCCAAATATTCTTCATTTCTGCTAGTGCACTGTGCAGCGACCTGTACCAACAACAATTATGTCAGTGCTGTATTTTTTTTATGGCTTACTTCAGTAAAAAAAAATATTACATATACTAATAACAAAAATAATTCTTATCCGTACAATACAAACTCTCACCTCTTTGCATATAGGCTGTTACAATCTTAAGTCGGACTATGGGCCTCGCACAATTCCTTGGAGTCAATAACAGGGCACATTCCATTGTAAGAAGCCTTCTTGCTCTGCCTTTGCTGCCCAATGAGAGATTGGAAGAGGGTTTCATGTCGCTGGCGTATGAGGCTGCTGATCTTGGCATTTATCACCATCTCCATCAATTCTTCTTGAAGGTTCAAGAAATCTGGCTACAGGGATTTCGTTTCCAAATGTTGTCAGTGTTCTTGGCAGAACACAGGACAAATAATGTTTCTGAGTCAGCAAATAGAATGCTGCGACTGAGGACACAAGTTCACCACCCCAACATTTCTTTGTTCTTGGGTAAGATGAGAGATGAACTAGTTTCAGATTTTGTTCCGGTTTCCTTAAATATTCTTTTCTTGCAGAGGCTATAAGATCCTTGGAGACCAACAGCTACTTGGATTTGTTGGCTCTTCACGACCATCGCAACCCTGGTCGGCCAAGGAGGGCATCTGCCATAAATAATGATGTGTACATCATCAACCTCTCACATGAGTTGCTGGCAGGCAGACTTACAGTTAATAGATTTTTACACCTTGCTAGCACACGCATGTACAATGTGTACAGAAATTTTTTAAATTTGTAAATTATTTTAAGGTTTTCACATGCTGTTCATTGACAATTTTTTAGGCTTAATTTTTTAAGTTTCTTCCTGATTTCAAATTCTTTTACCTCAAATGATGAAGTATAAATCTGTAGATCACAGAAATTCAAACATGAATACTCTTCCTTAATGCAGTGATTGCAGATATTTACTGACAAAATAGATATTCTTAGAGAAAATTGATGAGTCCTTTACCATTTTGATGTGGCCTCTAAAAATGTAATCTGAATTCTTCTTCGAGTTAATGCTCTTGCTAGAACCCGTTTTAGTCCTGAAAAATATTTTTTTCGTGTTAGTTATAAAATCTTTACGGCAAGTAATTTTGTGTAAAGCAATGCAAATAATTCATTAGTTGTGACTGGCAGGATTTTAATTGAATGTGAAATTCAAGGGCTTGGAATCATGTTTCATACAGATTGTGGAATGGGAAAATTATAATAATAGAAAAAAGAGGTTAAGGGGCACATATCATTACCTTAGCATCGCAAGAAACTTTGTTCTGACTGTACTCCATCTTCCTCGCGAAATGGTAAACTTTTTTAAGAATTGTGATAGCGTCTTCGCTAACTTGCTTACTTTAATTAGCCACATCAGTGGTTATACACCTTCCGAAGTCCTTGAAAGAAATGCTTTTGACTTTATGAAGCCTGTTGACAGCAAGGTGGCAAGTCGTGCACTTGAACAGCAGAGTAGTAGTTTACATTCTTGTATCTACACATATCTGGCAAGTGTGTTTACGTTTCATATATTGTTAATTGTAATGACACTGCATATTTTTACTCATTTTCATGTTTTGTTAATAGTGCTGCAGTTTAGCTTAATGGAGGTAGCGTCTGCATAGTGCGGACAGCCAATATGAGTTGTATTTATTTAAAAAACTATTGGTTGCCTAGATGAAGGAGACAGGCAGAGGCAAGTCATTTGTGTGTACCAATAATACGTGCGTATACGTAAAGACGAATTTGAGTCTGAAAGTCCGAAAGTGAATGGCTGAAGATCGCCTTCAACCTGCTGTGCCAAGTCATGCAAGGTCACTGAACTGGTATACTCTGATCTCCACTACCCTTTTATTTTTGTCAATTGCCTGTATTTGTTTACAATAGGTATTGAATTTTTTTGTAGGCTGCTGATGCTGACACTTCAAAGCAGAAGATTGTTAAGAGCTCTACCACAGAAGCACATTAGGTAAATGCCAACTTTTCTTATGGAATTAATGTTAACCAATTCTGTATTATTTTTCCACTTTATTCACTATTATTTCATTTGATTATCATTTTAGGGTCTTCTGCACATGGTTGACAGTAACATTTGGAGAGGCCAGAGAAGGATTCTAGATTGTGAAAACGCTATGGGTGAGTGAAAGCAACGTCCCTAAAGACAGCAAGTTTATGTCTAAGAATTTTCTATGAACCTTATGCGTACACTGTGCTTTCACACACATCATTATTGTTCTACACCTTCTTCCTGATAGCAGCACACTCATTAGAGATTTGGCAATTCAGGACCAGGTCCTGGATGAGGTGCAGACGACTGGCCGTGATTGGAAATCACCGCAAGTGACTGCAGTAACTAGAACTGAATGGTGATGACTAGTAATTTTGGAGAAAGATAAAAGACTGTGTGGGAGTACACTGTCAGCTCTTCACAGTTCTATCTATATATTGTTATTTCATTGTTGTGTATATACAATCTGTGAACCAAACTACAATTTTGTAAAAGTAGGAAGTAGAATTATAGCTGTGCTATAATCTCTATACAAATAAATCGAATGATCTAGTCGTAAAACATGTTATCACTTTGTAGTAGGGGGTATGCTCTCCGCTTACATAATGTTTCTGAAAGTTTGACTTGGTGTTTAGACTAAGTTAAAAGATGCTGGAACACACAAACCCATCTCTGCCTCATAGAAACAAATTTGGCCGTAATACCCTCTTCCTTCTGTTTTTTTTTCTAACAGAAGAAGGGTGGAAAACGCTTAAATGCCTTGTATGTAAAATGGGCGTTTTTTCCATGCACTGGAAATTGGAGAGTATGCTGATTATTCGAAATGCTGATTTAGCACCATGCTTGTCAAAGCATGCCAATTAAAAGGAATGGTTCTCTAAGCAAATAATGGATGGACTGTGAGTACCTTTAAGTCACCGAATTAAGAGGGCATTTCTATATTGCTCTTATGAACTCATCGATATACGTCCTCTCAGACATGTCAACAAAGTGTTTTAAAAGTCATGCCAGGGTGCATTGCACCCTACTTTCCACTACTTGTACCATCTTTAGTAACTGAACTAAGAGGCATTTCTGTACTGTTCATATGAATTCATCTTGTTGTTCTCAGACAATCAAGCACTGAAACAACTTGATTGTTTTCCTCAAAAGTTTGCGCGCATGATTTCTCCAGCATTGTTTGGCTTAAAAATCTCACGTGGAGGGACTATAGTTCGACACAGGGGTTTTGCTGTTCTATGCAGAACAAAAATTTTTCATTCACACCCCACCTCTATTTTTCTTCCCCCCTAAATTTAATCCAAATATTTGCAGGAACTCAATTTCAACACTTTAAACCCCGCTTTGTTTACAAAAATGTATCAGTAGAAAACAAGGATTTCACACTTGCCGTCTCCTTTTCGCTTTTAAAAAGTATGCATCTCTAGGCAGGCTGATTTAACAGGAGGCTTAGTTTGACAAGCAGGCTCCACACACTGATTCACCAGCATGCTAAGCACACTGTTGGATTTCCAGTGTGGTTTTCTTAACTGATGGACATTCTTTCTTTTATTGAAATTTTAAATAAATCCTCTCAGACGTGTCAACGTTTCCTTCAAGGTTGTTTGAGAAGGAAAGCACAGCAGTGGTAATGAGGTTTCTTTATTGTTTACAAAGAGTTCTATTCCTCAGCATTTTACGACAGAAACGTAGAGAGGTGCCACAGTTGCTTGGAGCCGTATTCAACCTTACAATAAGCCATCCCAAGACATAAGGATTTTGCTCTGACCAAGGATCAGCCCACATTTGTTCTACTTCTAAAAACCGAAGTCAAGTCACATCAGTTCAGCACAAAGATCTGAACCAAACTTGTCAATTCTGACTAGATTGTAGTGGATGCTTTGAAAATGCAGGCCTTTTCAGAAGCAAAAGAACTTGCACAGTGCAAGGTTTTCAAACATTGATGACACATCACAGAAAACAAAAAAACAGGCAGGCAAGGGGGCTGAGCATGTGTGCTTACTATCTCTCTTAAGAGAGAGACACACAGGTATGAAATTTTGAAAGAGAAACAAATAGAGCATAATTTAACATAATTTAATGTTTAGTAACATCACATCAAATTTTGATAACACAAGGGCAAAACTGAGCGCCAGTCTGCAGATGACTTCCTCAAATTACTAAAAAAAAACACGACAAGGAAGGTCACAGGATTAATTAATAACTGTCTGTGCCGATATTACACCAGTGTCGCAAGGTCCGAAGCACAAGTATCACCATGAAAACATCCTGTTTCACGTGTAGAGCACTTCTTTCTCCAAGCGCAGCCAGCAGGGGCTGCAGCTCGTTTCCTTCACGAGCAGCACACAGAGCCCCACACAGCCTGAAATCAGAACACATTACTACACAGGGCTAATAACCTGTTGTCACGTATAACTTGAGTTCGTCAGAATTCTTACCCGGCATCATCTCTCTGCTGCCATTTGTCCTTTGATGTCCTTATCTGCAGCGGTTTGGCTCGACTGATGACTTCTTCAAGCTCTGAAATCACAACAGAGTTCTAGAGTACTGTGCCAATCCCACTGCACAGCACGGACACTTGTCATTACACACATCCTGTCAAGTTCTTACCAAGAATGCACAGTGCAGCTGCTGGTCCCTTGACTGGCGTTCCCAACAGCAGCATCCAGGAAGGAACAAGCTGAACAATTGGACAAATGTTTATGGTTGACAATTGCCCGTCACCCTATAATCAAAGCTGAACACTAAATCACAGGTTAAATCACAACTCACAGCCCGGGCACCTCGGTCACCTCATAATAAATCCTGTGCTTGCCGAGGATAAGGCTTTCAGCTGATGCTCTCCTAACGACCGTTCCCGACAGCAGCCTCGCCCAATAGAGGACGAGCGGGCTTTGGATGGACCTGACAGAAAACAGTAGTCAAAATACAGTCGCGACAAAGGCACGAAAGGAAAGATATTAACGAAGCAGTTGTGGTAGAGGTTAGGTCGAGGGGAATGCTAATGGAATCTAATTAAAAGTGCGCAAGGAGCAATACCATGGTACCCAAGGTACCATCCCCACAGACAAGTCATCACCGGGAAAAACAGATAAGGTGCGAACGAGTTAAAGGCCGGACTCCGAAGAAATATTGGTCTAGCGGAACAGAGAACCTCAAAGCGTCTGCACCATGCTGTCTGCTGTCCCCACCCTTTTCACTCGAAATCTTTGCTGAGATTCGAAAGAGAGAGAAGCAAGCCGCGAGTAGTAGAAAGGTACTTACTTAAACACATTTCCCTCGCTGCACCCGTTTGTTGCACTCTGTACTCCCCGGCACAGTGGAGGAAATAAACCCTTTCGCTGTGCTGCACAAATCAAACAAACGCGGCTGTGCCGCCGAACGACGGAACGACGGGACGGAGGATGAGGCTCGCGGCAGTGCTGCTGGAACACAACTGCTTGATTTTTCATACCGCGACCGACCGGCGCACTCGAACTTCGGGCTCCGCTCCGCTCGGCTCGGCTCCGCTCGGCCCGGCCCGAGGCAGCTCTGCCGGGCCGGCGGCAGTCGGCAGCTGCTCGGCTCGGCCCGGCCGAGCCGAACGAAAGTTATTAACAGTAACTTACCCGCGGTAACTTAGTTAAGTGAAATATCTTAGTTATGTGAAGTATCTTAGTTATGTGAGATATCTTAGTTAGGCGGAATGTCTTAGGTATCGATCCATAACACATGAATATGCTGTCGGACACTTGAAACGAGCCATTATATTTTAACAACGCTAATAACTTTCCTTAATTATCTTACTTTTATTAGCGCTGTCGGCCAGTTCCGTGTCGGACACTTGGGGAGCTCCCAATTATCTTACTTTTATTAGCGCTGTCGGCCAGTTCCGTGTCGGACACTTGGGGCCTTCTCCTTAGAAAGTACAGTGACCTAGGTGTTCACTTGGCGATATGCGTTATTTGTAGTGTCAACATACACCTTTGTATACAGGAGGTGACTTAAGTTGCTTAAATTTTTGTAGCATACACCTTTCTTGTACTCTGCTGGTATACCTTAAAATGACAGTGTATGTAATACCTTCTTTTCCTTCTTTGATTTTTTCTTCTTTTTCTTAGAATCACTATCTGAGTCTTCAGATTCATCTGATTCGTCTGAAGAGTTGGAACTGGCAGATGACGATGTTGAACTATGTCGCCTTTTTGTCTGATGGACAATGCAATTGGTTAATGAGATAATAATTTTCTCCTATTAATCTGTAAAGTTATTGATTTTTAATCATTTGTATTTAGTACCTTCTTATGTTTTTTAGATTTTTTCTTCCTCTTCTTTGATTTCTGGGGCAATCGATAGAAGTGACGTAAGTCGACTTACGTCACAAACTGAGTTATTCAGTCAGTAATATACTGCATCTTGAGGTGCTTCCACACGTCAAGCCAAAATTATATTAGACATCATAGTCTTTACACAATTTAGCAAAACATTTTGACGTAAGTCAAAATTATCAGTGGAAGGTATCAATAAAACTGACGCAAGATGACTTGACGTCACATCAATTGTGGGAAATCCAGAACCTATTCTTGACGCAAGTCAACTTGCGTCATTTTCATTGAACTATAAAGCTATCACATGTCGTAAGTCTTGGAACTAGAAATTAAATAAATAATTTTATTCTTATTTTATACTGCCTCGTGTAAAGAGTGAATTAGATAGCTTGTCACACCAAAAAGAAATAGTGTCTGTTGGAAATCTGATTATGCACGAGGTAAGTTAAGATCCATGTCAGCATGAAAGACGTAAAGTTGACTTACGGCAACAGTAGAGTCCTACCTCCTTTTAAGTTGTATGTTGTGTTCCAGGACTTAAGTCATGTCAGCAGAATCTTCGCACACAACTCTTCATTCAGCTTGCTGGTACAACAGTTTCATTAGCCAGGCTGGTAACCAGATAAGGTTAATGAGGAGTAGGGTTGTGTTACACAAATAATTAATGCCTTCCTCACAATCACCGACATATGAAACCAGCTTTTTTACTGAGGGCTGCGACGCAAAGTTGACTTTGCGTCAGAATATATTCTGGATTTCTGTCAATTGATGTGACGTAAGTCGACTTGCGTCAGTTTTATTGATAAGTCTAGGCTATTAAAGTGTCGTAAGTCACCTAATGATCTCAATCCACCTGATATTTCAAAAATTCCTATTACACTCTATTTCATAGATATTTAGGGGTCAAATTTTGCAATGAGAGTGGAAAAATTTCCCATACAGATTTTAGGAATCGTTTTTCTTTAATACTGGAAAAATGAATTTTTTGACTTACGTCACTTCTATTGATTGCCCCAGATTTGTCGTCAGAAGTTACAGAAGAATCAGTATCATTAGATGATGAACTGTCTTCTGAACTAGACTTCTCTTCCTTTCTATGTTTCTTGGATTTCTTTTTTGATGAGACAGTTTTGTAATCCTTGGTTCTTTTAGATTGATTTTCAGTGCTATTTTCATCCTGAGTTTTCTTTGATGAAGCAATTGATGTTGATGTGTCTTGATTGACTTTACTCTCCGTGTCTTTGGACTTTTTGGGTTTGTCTGATTTTTTGCGGAGTGGTTCTGAAGTAATCGCTTTTGCTTTTGCTTCCTGTTTCTCTTTAGAAGTAGACGGCTGAAAGTGTAAAATAGAAATTGATACTAATTATAAGAAGAAAATATTAATCTATGAGATGAATGTATTATGCCTACATACCTTGTTTTCATCATGGTTTGAGACCTTTTTAGTAGTTGTAACGGATTTGATTTCCAATTGTTTTCCCTGTTTAGATGAAGTAGTGCATGATGACTTTTGTTTGTCCTTGGATGCTGCCTTTTTAACTGAGTTAGTTGACAGTTTATAATTTTTTTCATTCAATGAATGAATGCATGGTATTTTCTCCTTTTTTGGCTTCTCCAAGGGCTTTGACCTTATCTTCTTTACTTGCTTCTTTTTATAGGTGCCGGAAGTAGATGGTTCAGACTGCAGGAAATAAGAGGAATATTATAATTTATTTTAATTGTATGAAATTATTATTAAATGTGAAATTGAAATTAACATACTTCACTGTTGTCACTGTCTGGTTCTTTTTTGATGTCTTTAACTGAAATTAGATGTAACTCATTGTCATTTTCTGTGTTGTCAATTTTTTGAATCTGTAAAAAAAACATTTTGTTAGTGAGCATTATGGATTGATGGGTTCTAAGTTATACGATCATTCTAAGTGAAATGAAAATACTTGAGCTATCCATGTAATTAATATTATTTAGTTTTACATACCTTAGGATCGTCTTCATCAATATCTTTCACTGGTTGTAGTTCATCAGAAGTATCTGTTTCGGAGCTGTGGTTTGATGATTCATTGATTTGCTGCTGTTTTTGGAATGATGGCAAAGCATCGTCATCACTAGATATGTTGATTATGGGTGATGGTGCTTCATTGTCCGATTTTGGTGAATTATTCAATAACAGGTTTTCGTCAGGAGACTGTAAAAATATTAAAAATACCTTCATTGTATTAAGTCATTTCACTTTCAACACGTGTATATGCAAAATTTATTCATACCTCAGGTGAACTCGGTGGTGAATTCATCTTCTCGCTGATTCCTTCTGATATCTTTTTATAATTCTTTTTTATACCTCTTGTTCTCATGTCTCTGTAAAGAAAAGCAAATTGATTAGTTGTTTTAAAGTGTAACAAAACTTATGTATTTTTAAGTGTTATTGTGTTAGCATGCCTTGTGAATGAAAACTGGGTAATGGTGACTGAAGAATGAATTGTATGTTCCTGATTTTAAATTGGTGTTTGTTACAACTGATGTTAGACTTGTGCCTGCATGAGTTGTTCTCACTTCTTTGTTGTGAAGTTTTAACTTGTATTCTTGTATCAACTTCATAAGGAAATGGTTTTTGTTTATTTTCTTTGTGTCAATGTTGAAGTCTCCAACCATGATAATTTTTTTATTTTTTGGCAGTTGAAGTTTCTTGAAAAATCTTGTCCATAAATCTTTAGTAGTACCTGGTTTTGCATATATTCCAATTATATGCATGTCATTGTATTGTAAAATGCCTCCTTGTATTCTTCCAATATCATCTAATGATATACTATTTGTTTTTACTTGATCATGTAGATGTTTTCTTACATATATAGAAACTCCTTGAGGTTTATGTCTTGTTTTGGATGAGGTGATGTTTAGAACATTCCGAAATCCTTTAATTTTTATTTCATCAGATGTGGTGTTCCATGTTTCTCCAAATATTAATACATCATTAGACGTGTAAACTTTGTCATTTCTTATTAGATTGCGATGTTTTCTCAGTGACTGTATGTTGTGATACATTATTTTGAAATTTTTGTCTTCTTGACAGAGCTTCTTATATTTAGGTATAATTCTCATGTTCTTCCATCTCTTTATCTCAGTTGCTAAGTAAGATTGTTTTGGTAATGGTTTTGGTGGTTTAAATTTTCCAATTATATGCAACCCTTGGAGGTTTGTTGCCCTGCTGCAAGCAACATACAGTTGTTCACGTGACATGCTTCTTGTCTCTAGGTGAACCACCACCTGTTTTAAACTCTGACCTTGACTTTTATGCACTGTCAAAGCATGTGCAACAGTTAATGGAAACTGCTTTCTGTTTATCTTTAATGATGAAGTTTTTCTAGTTTTAACTGTTAAGGAGATTGGTTCTATAGGTGTCCAAGTAGTTGGTATGTTACGTAGCTTCATGATTTTATCAAATTTTTCTCGTGCAATTAATCCAACTGATTTTTCTTTGAACTCTATCCATACTCTTAATGGCTTTTTATCTCCTTTATGATTTGTTCCATAATCAATCCTTTTCAATAAACCAGTAGCTCCATTGCAAATTCCATCCTGGGTGTCTACATTGTATGTTATCATGTACATTGCTGAAATTTTCAATGTTATGCACTTTGCCAAACCCATTGTTTGGTGTGGTTTGCTCTTATCAATGCTGTATTCCATTTGACGTTTAGCTAACTGTGAACCGTGACCATGAAAGACATCTGATGCAGTACATGTTGTTTCTTCTCCTTTTAATTTTTTCAAGATCTTCTCATTGTATGCATCAACATCTGCATTTCTTGGAAATAAATGTATGGCATCGTTGAGGTTGGGCGTCTTTGGTAATTTAGAGAAAGTTCTTGATTTAAATAGTTTGAGGTCACTTTTCGATAAGTTACCTTTTGCCAAATTATTAAGAGCAGTTTGGAAATGCTTTTCATTCTGTCTCATAATTTTTGTAAGTTGGAATACTTTAAAATTGTTCCAAATTTTCTTCTCAAAAATCTCAGCATACTGATTAGATGTTTCTGGGTAATAAAGTGCTGTTGCACAAACTGGTCTTAACTGATGAAAGTCACCAACTGTTATTATTGAAATGCCTCCAAACAGTTGGTGTCTGTTAAACAAATGGCGTAATCTCTGGTCAATCATATGCAATGTGTGTTGACCAACCATAGAAATTTCATCTATGATTATTATCTTTAAGGATTTCAATTTTGTTGCCAGAGTATTAGAAATACTTGGCGATAATTCATTTAGTTGTTTTGTGTTTAAAGGTAACTTGAAGGCAGAATGTAATGTTTGTCCTCCAATGTTGAAACTTGCCTTACCAGTTGGGCCACATAATAAAATTTTAGGATCGTCTGGATTATCATTATGAGAAGCATTGAAAATTCTGTATAATGTTTGAAACAATGTTGTTATTGTTAATGATTTTCCGACTCCTGCTCCTCCTGTCAAAAAGTGTAACAACTGCTTTGATGGTTTTCTTTCAAAGTGGTTAGCAACATGCATAATATAATGTCTTTGGTCTTCATTCAATTTTTCAAACAATTCTTGGTAGTCTTTTTCAGGTAGCTTTTCTGGTGCTATAAAAAATACCTTGTCTTTGCATGAGTCATCATGAAATTCAGTTTCTACATTTGCAAAATTAAATTCATCATTAAGTGTATACTCATCAAAATCAAATTTACTGTTTGATGCATTGTCAAGTGAATTATCTTCATCTGATGTACGTGTCATAGCTTCATTGAATGCTGTTGACAAGGCTTCATCATTGAAAGCATTGAATAAAGCTTTCTTTTGACTTATTTTCTCCTTGTTAAATGCAAATAAGTCTTCCATGTTTTGTTGAAGAATATCTTTTTCTTCATTCTTCCATGGCATATACAACATTAAGTTTTCTCTAATGTAATTATCTGGGTCAACTTCATAATGATAGTTTCTGTATCTTATTATTCTTGCTTTTCTTCTTTTAAATACATAACTATTATCATGTTCTAACTTAATGGAGTTTTTACCATTCACGGAGGAAAATTTATAGTTAGCTGCGAATTCAGCCAGACATTCATGCATAATTGATTCGGGTCTATTTATGTAATGATCTAGTAACCCATTTTCAAAAATATCTGTTGAATCTTCATCTAAATCCTCTAGCTTTTTTTGAGACTTTACCATTCTCACTCTATCTTTCATTGGGAAAGTAGGAATGAATACGCATTCTTCTGAAGATTTTGAAAGTGGAAGTTGAAGGATATTGTAATGTTGTGACTGGTAGTTTTGGAAGTAAAGGAGGCAAAGAGGGAAGGCTTAGACTGTTTATTGGTAGCTAGGCTCGTACAATAGACAGCGCAAGACTGGGCGAAGAGGCCAGCGGGCGGGTTTCTTTTATAGGAGAGCGCCGGCCGGGCGATTGTAAGAGAGGGGGTAGAAGGAAGCAAAAGGAGTAGGGGCTGGCATTGTAGAGACCTTAGAGTTAGAGTAAGGTAAGATGGCTGCGGCCATAGGTGTAAGCAGGTTAGGTTAAGAGTCTCTTTGGAAACAAACTGCTATTCACAACACCACTCCCTCCTAAGAAAATATTTAAGCAGCCCCTTTTGAGAATTTAACAATGCTAAGTGTGACGTTATTTTTGAGTGAAGTTATACAGTCTTTCAAGGATAAAATTAGTTCATGAACTATGGATTTTTAAAAAGGTTTTAAAGCTAAATTGATGAGATGAGACACTGTTAGAAATCCTGTAGTCAGAAACAGTGGCCTCACAATCCTTACCGTAATATATTTTACGGTCGTACTGCACTTTTTTTTACGGTTCGGACTGTATTTTCTTTTACAGTCAGGACTGTATTGCAAAATACAGTCCAGACCGTATTTCCTTTTACGGTCTGTCCCGTTACAGTTCGGACTGTATTTAAAAATACGGTTGGACTGTACTGAGTTTTACAGTCCAGCCAGTTACTGCCTGGACCATGGATTTGGCAATAAGACTGTACCGGAGAAGGAAAAAGTTGAAATTGAGTACATTCCAATACAGTCCGAACTGTACGCTCGAATGCGGTCCAGACTGTGACAGACCAGACCGTAAATTGACATACAGTTCGACCGTATTTTGAAATACTGTGCTGACTGTAAATAAATATACGGTCAGGTCTGTAAAATTAATTACGGTCTGACCGTAAAAATAAATACGGCCAAGACTGTGCAAAAATTTATTGGCCATCCTGCATGCATTTACTGTCATTTTTTCTGAGAGTGGATGGGATGTCTTGATGCTTCTCACGAAGTTCTGTAAGAACCTAACGTCCATACACACGTGTGTTGACCTCGGTTTGTCAGACCAGAGCGCCACAGGAGCGTTGATTTTAAACAAAAAGAAAAATAAATAGTTGATCTAGCCCATTCACAATGTCGTGTCAAGGGGAAACTGGCGGTAAACCCTTCTGCGGCAGGATTTTATGCCTTGTTAGCCACTTGAAAGACTAGACCAAAAAAATTAAATTAGTGATGATGCTGGGCTGTAACATAAGAAACAGACAAAGCTTTGCACAGGTTAATTGTCCTATGTTTACCTTTAATCCTATTGGATTAAGGGTTGCCTTGGTGTCGTCCTACCACTGTCTAAACCTATCTAAGACACCTTCTCGTTCCTAAGTTTCTTAACTAGGTCGGCGATTAACCATACTTAACTTTCTTTCGTGGGTCTTGTCCGTTTGTTTACATCGTTGAACTTGGTTTGCTGTCTGCTTCGAAGTCGTCCATGTTGTGGTGATCGGGATCAGGGAGGCCGTGAGTCGGCGGTCCAGCCGGTCCAGCCAGTCCTGGTTGCTGTTCTTCGATGGCCGTGAGCCGGGCCGGTTCTTAGAGGGATGCTGTCCCCCGGTTTTAGGTGGGATGGCGTCCCGAGTCGGGGCTTTAGGAAGTTCTTGGTGTAAATGGTGGTCATAGTCAATTCTTGTGGCAAATTCTTTGGTACACAGTTGACAGGTGGGGTGGTCGTTTTTCCATCCTTGTCCATTGGAATCTCGCTGTCCCCCGGTTTAGGCGGGACGGCGAGGTAGAGACACCCGATTTGGGATTTATCTTTGGAGGGATGCTGTCCCCCGGTTTTAGGTGGGATGGCGTCCCGAGTTGGGATTTAGCAAGTGGATTTCTTTCAAATACTCTCGAGTAGCAAGTTTAGTTCACTTGATCATGCAGCTGTACTGAGCGCTGCTGATTTTTCGCGGTGGTTGAGGTTAGGTACGGTGACTTGCCGCTCAGACTCAGTAGGTTGAGAGGAAAATACCAGGATATTTCTCCAAGAACAGTGTTTCGTTGCCGAATGAAGGTTAGTAAGCATTTAAATTATCCCAAACCGGCAGAACCGTTGGACTAACGTAACGTGTTTAAACTTTTTGAAATATTCAGGCTAGAGTGCAAGATTACCTGCCAGCCGATTGGAGATTTTACTTTATGATTTCAAATGCGTAATTGCCTTGAGGCCTGATGGAGCTTGAAAGGTAAGTATTATTTGAGTGATTTTACTGGATATTTGAACTGATAAAGGTTTGCAATTAATTAAGGTTATCGTTTCCTTTTCAGCCATGATTTTGTTGATGCTGCTTATTTGATGGGCTAACCGAGAAAGTTTATGTTCTGGATTTTCTTTACTGGGATTAATTCGTTTAAGTTGATTGGACTGCTAAGCTGAGCATCTGGATTTGAATTTAGGTGAGTACTCAGAGGACTCGTGAAAAATTTCTCTCCTTCTTTAGAATTGTTTTAAAAGTATTAGTAGAACCACTTTTAAAATTAAAATTACTAGTAGAACCACTCTCTCCTTAAATCGAGAGATGAATTTTTATTCAAAGAACAGTTACTGGAATTTAAAGTTAGTTTTAGCCAAATATTTAAGTTCGCCTTGTCTCTTCTGGTTTGACGAAGTCAAAAGAGGTCAGAGACACACTTGGTAGATTCGTCGAAAGACAAATTATTAGAGGTTCTGGGACACACCGATGATTTATCATTTGCATGTTAGTGTTTGACTTATCGGCAGAGGTTTAAACACAGTGCAGGATAGTCGTAAAAGTTTTTCTAGCGAGCTAAAGGTCCAGGACACATCAGTCGAGTTTTGTTGTTTGTGTAGTCTCATGTAGTCTCAGAGGTCAGGGACACATTTAAGACTTCAGGGCGCAACTAGAACAGGTAGTGACACAGTTCAGCTGGCGTGTAAATTGGTTTTTAATTGGCTAGGCGAAGCGAAGCCTATTACGCCACTTGAGTGCTAAAAAAGTTCAATGTTTGTCTGTGTGTGTGTCCGTCTGTCTGTCTGTCTGTGCGCACGATAACTCGAGAACGAGTTGAGGTATCGAGCTGAAATTTTTACTGTCATTTCCTTGCCCCAAAAGCTCGGTCGAGTTCGAAAATGGGCATTCTAGCTCAAAAATTGATACCGTTAAAAATTAATTTACATTTTCGAAAAAAATAATTTTAAAATAAATATTTTTTCACAGTGTTCTAAGGGGTAACTCGGCGAGTTGCGCCCCTTTGGACGAAAATTTCGTCCGTTTGGCCGTATCTCTTACCGTTCAGCCGCTACAGCGTGACTAAAGGAAGAAAAGTCCTAAAAATGCATGTTGGGTGTCGTTTCCGGGGTATTTGGACGAGTTGCGACCCTATGGGCGGAAATTTCGTCCGTTTGGCCGTATCTCTTACCGTTTTGCTGTTATAGCGTTGAATTTGGACAAGAAGTCGCCAATATGCCCGTAAATAGTATATTGAACAGATTTGCGTCCATCAGACCGGCATATCGCCGGAACCGACTGCACGAGTGCAATTCAATGGTGGCCTCTGTTTTCTTTCTCGAATCGTATTTGAACAAGTCAGCACGGGCATATCTCAGAAGTTCTGACAATCCCAAACTTTCCTTTACCATACATCGTCAGATCGGTCCCGTCGAGTGCAATTCAATGTTGTTCCCCAATTTGACAACAAGGAATCAAATAATTTTCGAAATTATGGCATTTTTATTCAGAGAGCGCCGCAGGCCTAGGTAGATGTACGCAGGCGCGTCGCATCGTAACAGTGTTTCGTGAAATATCGCGCAGCCTGTTACGCCAGACGTGGCCTGGCGTGCATCTACCTAGTTGGCTGGACGAAGCGAAGCCTATTACGCCACTGGAGTGTTAAAAAAGTTCAATGTTTGTGTGTGTGTGTGTGTCTGTGTGTCTGTGTGTCTGTCTGTGCGCACGATAACTCGAGAACGAGTTGAGATATCGAGTTGAAATTTTTACTGTAGCTTCCTTGCCCAAAAAGCTCGGTCGAGTTCGAAAATGGGCATTCTAGCTCAAAATTGACACCGTTAAAAATTAATTTGCATTTTCGAAAAAAATAATTTTAAAAATAAATATTTTTACAGTGTCCTAAGGGGTAACTCGGCGAGTTGCGACCCTCTGGGCGAAAAATTTCGTGCGTTTGGCCGTAACTATTACCGTTAAGCCGCTTCAGCGTGACTAAAGGAAGAAAAGTCCTAAAAATGCATGTTGGGTGTCGTTTCCGGGGTATTTGGACGAGTTGCGACCCTTTGGGCGGAAATTTCGTCCGTTTGGCCGTATCTCTTACCGTTTTGCTGTTATAGCGTTGAATTTGGACAAGAAGTCGCCAATATGCCCGTAAATAGTATATTGAACAGATTTGCGTCCATCAGACCGGCATATCGCCGGAAACCGACTGCACGAGTGCAATTCAATGGTGGCCTCTGTTTTCTTTCTCGATTCGTATTTGAACAAGTCAGCACGGGCATATCTCAAAAGGTCTGACAATCCCAAACTTCCCTTTACCGTACATCGTCAGATCGGTCCCGTCGAGTGCAATTCCATGGCGTTCTCCGATTTGACGACAAGAGTTCAAATAATTTTCGAAATTGTGGCATTTTTGGCTGAGCGAAGCGAAGCCTATTACGCCACTGGAGTGCTAAAAAAGTTCAATGTTTGTCTGTGTGTGTGTCTGTCCGTGTGTCTGTCTGTCTGTGCGCACGATAACTCGAGAACGAGTTGAGATATCGAGCTGAAATTTTTACTGTAGCTTCCTTGCCCCAAAAGCTCGGTCGAGTTCGAAAATGGGCATTCTAGCTCAAAAATTGACACCGTTAAAAAATAATTTACATTTCCGAAAAATAACTTTAGAAATAAATATTTTTTCTTCAGTGTCCTAAGGCGTATCTCGGCGAGTTATGATCCCTTGGACGAAAATTTCGTCCGTTTGGCCGTATCTCTTACCGTTTAGCCGCTAGTGCGTGACTTCAGGAAGAAAAAGTCCTAAAATGCATGTTGGGTGTCGTTTCCGAGGTATTTCGACGAGTTGCGGCCCTGTGGGCGGAAATTTCGTCCGTTTGGCCGTATCTCGCACCGTTAAGCCGCTGCAGCGTCAAATTTCGACGAAAAGTCCTTAATATTCATTTAGAGTTCTTTATTTCTCAGACTTTCGCTTATCACAGACTAGCATATCGCCGGAACCGTCTGCACGAGTAAAATTTAATTGCGCCCACTGTTTCGTTACTCCAAGCGTATTTTTTATGGTATCCTACTCCATACTGACAGCGCCGCAGGCCTAGGTAGATGTTACGCAGGCGCGTCGCAGCGTAACAGTGTTTCGCGAGATATCGCGAAGCCTGTTACGCGAGACGTGGTCTGGCGTACATCTACCTAGTTTAATTGGCTGAGCGATAGCGAAGCCTATTACTTCACTGATCGGATTTGGCTCCTGTCTGTCTGTCTGTTTGTTTGTTTGTTTGTTTGTCTGTCTGTCCGCACGATAACTCGAGAACGAGTACAGATATCGAGCTGAAAATTTTACTGTAGCTTCCTTGCCCCAAAAGCTCGGTCGAGTTCGAAAATGGGCAATCTAGCTCAAAAATTGACACCGTTAAAAATTAATTTGCATTTCCGCAAAAAAATATTTTTTGACAGTGTCCTAAGAGCTAACTCGGCGAGTTGCGAACGTACAGGCGAAAATTTCGTCCGTTTGGCCGTA
>JAWJED010000046.1:3415599-3442254 GCA_033675135.1 Frankliniella intonsa | reverse complement strand
CGCAGGGGAGACTGGGTCGAGTCGCGTTTCTTAGACATTTCGTGACTAGACCAGTTTCCTCGGCGTGAACGTCCCCATCGTCGTCTTCGCTGCCTCCCGCAGGCTGCCCCCCGGGTAACTGAGCCACGCTGTGATGGGTTGTTTGCACCCGTGTAACTAGGCGGAAAAATCCAAGTTACAGGTTGTAAACTCCACACCACAGCGCGCTGCAGCCAGCAGGTGCGGTCGCCCCTAGACGAGCACACTGCCGAGCCGGGCCGAGTCTACCTGAGGACCCCGTGTGTGAGGCGGAGAGTCAGTCCGTCGCCAGCCTATGCTGAGTCAAGAAGAAGCCTGCTGGTGCCCCTGCCCTGCGCTTGGACGTTGCCGCCCGTGTAGCCGTGAATTAGCTGGTTACAGGGTAGAAACTCCACGTGCCGGACATGAGCCTATCGCCCCTCTCGGCCGGCTAGTCCTTTCTCTTGCTGTTATGGCGTGTACTGAGACACTCCCGTGGTGCAGTCGAATGTTTTAAGCGTGTAGTACCGAAATGACTCGGGGCTTGCAGCAGGCGAGTCGTTGCAGGTGTATATTCATGTCAGCAGAGATGTCTTTTTGATTCTTTTTCTGTCCTTCCGGTACTTTTCAAAGTGGCTGTTGTATGTACCGTGTTGAATCATATCACAGCTAGGTTTGAGAGTTACTGCGTGGCCGATCCTTGTCGCTGCCGCTGTGAGTTCGCAGGGGAGACTGGGTCGAGTCGCGTTTCTTAGACATTTCGTGACTAGACCAGTTTCCTCAGCGTGAACGTCCCCATCGTCGTCTTCGCTGCCTCCCGCAGGCTGCCCCCCGGGTGACCGAGCCACGCTGTGATGGGTTTTTTGCACCCGTGTAACTATGCGTAAAAATCCAAGTTACAGGGTGTAAACTCCACCCTACAGCGAGCTGCAGCCAGCAGGCGCGGTGGCCCCTAGACGAGCACACTGCCGAGCCGGGCCGAGTCTACCTGAGGACCCCGTGTGTGAAGCGGAGAGTCAGTCCGTCGCCAGCCTATTCTGAGTCAAGAAGAAGCCTGCTGGTGCCCCTGCCCTGCGCTTGGACGTTTCCGCCCGTGTAGCCGTGAATTAGCTGGTTACAGGGTAGAAACTCCACGTGCCGGACATGAGCCTATCGCCCCTCTCGGCCGGCTAGTCCTTTCTCTTGCTGTTATGGCGTGTACTGAGTCACTCCCGTGGTGCAGTCGAATGTTTTAAGCGTGTAGTACCGAATTGACTCGGGGCTTGCAGCAGGCGAGTCGTTGCAGGTGTATATTCATGTCAGCAGAGATGTCTTTTTGATTCTTTTTCTGTCCTTCCGGCACTGTTCAAAGTGGCTGTTGTATGTACCGTGTTGAATCATATCACAACCAGCTTTGAGAGTTACTGCGTGGCCGATCCTTGTCGCTTCCGCTGTGAGTTGGCAGGGGAGACTGGGTCGAGTCTCGCTTCTTAGACATTTCGTGACTAGACCAGTTTCCTCGGCGTGAACGTCCCCATCGTCGTCGCCGCTGCCTCCCGCAGGCTGCCCCCCGGGTAACTGAGCCACGCTGTGATGGGTTGTTTGCACCCGTGTAACTATGCGGAAAAATCCAATTTACAGGGTGTAAACTCCACACCACGGCACGCTGCAGCCAGCAGGTGCGGTGGCCCCCAGACGAGCACACTGCCGAGCCGGGCCGAGTCTACCTGAGGACCCCGTGTGTGAGGCGGAGAGTCAGTCCGTCGCCAGCCTATGCCGAGTCGAGAAGAAGCCTGCTGGTGCCCCTGCCCTGCGCTTGGACGTTTCCGCCCGTGTAGCCGTGAATTAGCTGGTTACAGGGTAGAAACTCCACGTGCCGGACATGAGCCTATCGCCCCTCTCGGCCGGCTAGTCCTTTCTCTTGCTGTTATGGCGGGTCCTGAGTCACTCCCGTGGTGCAGTCGAATGTTTTAAGGGTGTAGTACAGGAGATTGACTCGGGGCTTGCAGCAGGCGAGTCGTTGCAGGTGTATATTCATGTCAGCAGAGATGTCTTTTTGATTCTTTTTCTGTCCTTCCGGTACTTTGCAAAGTGGCTGTTGTATGTACCGTGTTGAATCATATCACAGCCAGCTTTGAGAGTTACTGCGTGGCCCCTCCTTGTCGCAGGTGCGGTGGCCCTAGACGAGCACACTGCCGAGCCAGGCCGAGTCTACCTGAGGACCCCGTGTGTGAGGCGGAGAGTCAGTCCGTCGCCAGCCTATGCCGTGTCGAGAAGAAGCCTGCTGGTGCCCCTGCCCTGCGCTTGGACGTTTCCGCCCGTGTAGCCGTGAATTAGCTGGTTACAGGGTAGAAACTCCACGTGCCGGACATGAGCCTATCGCCCCTTTTCGGCCGGCTAGTCCTTTCTCTTGCTGTTATGGCGGGTCCTGAGTCACTCCCGTGGTGCAGTCGAATGTTTTAAGCGTGTAGTACGGAATTGACTCGGGGCTTGCAGCAGGCGAGTCGTTGCAGGTGTATATTCATGTCAGCAGAGATGTCTTTTTGATTCTTTATGTCCTTCCGGTACTTTTCAAAGTGGCTGTTGTATGTACCGTGTTGAATCATATCACAGCGAGCTTTGAGAGTTACTGCGTGGCCGATCCTTGTCGCTGCCGCTGTGAGTTGGCAGGGGAGACTGGGTCGAGTCGCGTTTCTTAGACATTTCGTGACTAGACCAGTTTCCTCGGCGTGAACGTCCCCATCGTCGTCGCCGCTGCCTCCCGCAGGCTGCCCCCCGGGTAACTGAGCCACGCTGTGATGGGTTGTTTGCACCCGTGTAACTAGGCGGAAAAATCCAAGTTACAGGGTGTAAACTCCACACCACGGCGCGCTGCAGCCAGCAGGTGCGGTGGCCCCTAGACGAGCACACTGCCGAGCCGGGCCGAGTCTACCTGAGGACCCCGTGTGTGAGGCGGAGAGTCAGTCCGTCGCCAGCCTATGCCGAGTCAAGAAGAAGCCTGCTGGTGCCCCTGCCCTGCGCTTGGACGTTTCCGCCCGTGTAGCCGTGAATTAGCTGGTTACAGGGTAGAAACTCCACGTGCCGGACATGAGCCTATCGCCCCTCTCGGCCGGCTAGTCCTTTCTCTTGCTGTTATGGCGGGTCCTGAGTCACTCCCGTGGTGCAGTCGAATGTTTTTAAGCGTGTAGTACGGAATTGACTCGGGGCTTGCAGCAGGCGAGTCGTTGCAGGTGTATATTCATGTCAGCAGAGATGTCTTTTTGATTCTTTTTCTGTCCTTCCGGTACTTTGCAAAGTGGCTGTTGTATGTACCGTGTTGAATCATATCACAGCCAGCTTTGAGAGTTACTGCGTGGCCCCTCCTTGTCGCAGGTGCGGTGGCCCCTAGACGAGCACACTGCCGAGCCAGGCCGAGTCTACCTGAGGACCCCGTGTGTGAGGCGGAGAGTCAGTCCGTCGCCAGCCTATGCCGTGTCGAGAAGAAGCCTGCTGGTGCCCCTGCCCTGCGCTTGGACGTTTCCGCCCGTGTAGCCGTGAATTAGCTGGTTACAGGGTAGAAACTCCACGTGCCGGACATGAGCCTATCGCCCCTCTCGGCCGGCTAGTCCTTTCTCTTGCTGTTATGGCGGGTCCTGAGTCACTCCCGTGGTGCAGTCGAATGTTTTAAGCGTGTAGTACGGAATTGACTCGGGGCTTGCAGCAGGCGAGTCGTTGCAGGTGTATATTCATGTCAGCAGAGATGTCTTTTTGATTCTTTTTCTGTCCTTCCGGTACTTTTCAAAGTGGCTGTTGTATGTACCGTGTTGAATCATATCACAGCCAGCTTTGAGAGTTACTGCGTGGCCGATCCTTGTCGCTGCCGCTGTGAGTTGGCAGGGGAGACTGGGTCGAGTCGCGTTTCTTAGACATTTCGTGACTAGACCAGTTTCCTCGGCGTGAACGTCCTTATCGTCGTCGCTGCTGCCTCCCGCAGGCTGCCCCCCGGGTAACCGAGCCACGCTGTGATGGGTTGTTTGCACCCGTGTTAGTATGCGGAAAAATCCAAGTTACAGGGTGTAAACTCCACACCACGGCGCGCTGCAGCCAGCAGGTGCGGTGGCCCCTAGACGAGCACACTGCCGAGCCGGGCCGAGTCTACCTGAGGACCCCGTGTGTGAGGCGGAGAGTCAGTCCGTCGCCAGCCTATGCCGAGTCAAGAAGAAGCCTGCTGGTGCCCCTGCCCTGCGCTTGGACGTTTCCGCCCGTGTAGCCGTGAATTAGCTGGTTACAGGGTAGAAACTCCACGTGCCGGACATGAGCCTATCGCCCCTCTCGGCCGGCTAGTCCTTTCTCTTGCTGTTATGGCGGGTCCTGAGTCACTCCCGTGGTGCAGTCGAATGTTTTAAGCGTGTAGTACGGAATTGACTCGGGGCTTGCAGCAGGCGAGTCGTTGCAGGTGTATATTCATGTCAGCAGAGATGTCTTTTGATTCTTTTTCTGTCCTTCCGGTACTTTGCAAAGTGGCTGTTGTATGTACCGTGTTGAATCATATCACAGCCAGCTTTGAGAGTTACTGCGTGGCCCCTCCTTGTCGCAGGTGCGGTGGCCCCTAGACGAGCACACTGCCGAGCCGGGCCGAGTCTACCTGAGGACCCCGTGTGTGAGGAGGAAAGTCAGTCCGTCGCCAGCCTATGCCGAGTCAAGAAGAAGCCTGCTGGTGCCCCTGCCCTGCGCTTGGACGTTTCCGCCCGTGTAGCCGTGAATTAGCTGGTTACAGGGTAGAAACTCCACGTGCCGGACATGAGCCTATCGCCCCTCTCGGCCGGCTAGTCCTTTCTCTTGCTGTTATGGCGGGTCCTGAGTCACTCCCGTGGTGCAGTCGAATGTTTTAAGCGTGTAGTACGGAATTGACTCGGGGCTTGCAGCAGGCGAGTCGTTGCAGGTGTATATTCATGTCAGCAGAGATGTCTTTTTGATTCTCTTTCTGTCCTTCCGGTACTTTGCAAAGTGGCTGTTGTATGTACCGTGTTGAATCATATCACAGCCAGCTTTGAGAGTTACTGCGTGGCCCCTCCTTGTCGCAGGTGCGGTGGCCCCTAGACGAGCACACTGCCGAGCCGGGCCGAGTCTACCTGAGGACCCCGTGTGTGAGGCGGAGAGTCAGTCCGTCGCCAGTCTATGCCGAGTCGAGAAGAAGCCTGCTGGTGCCCCTGCCCTGCGCTTGGACGTTTCTGCCCGTGTAGCCGTGAATTAGCTGGTTACAGGGTAGAAACTCTACGTGCCGGACATGAGCCTATCGCCCCTCCCGGCCGGCTAGTCCTTTCTCTTGCTGTTATGGCGGGTCCTGGGTCACTCCCGTGGTGCAGTCGAATGTTTTAAGCGTGTAGTACGGAATTGACTCGGGGCTTGCAGCAGGCGAGTCGTTGCAGGTGTATATTCATGTCAGCAGAGATGTCTTTTTGATTCTTTTTCTATCCTTCCGGTACTTTGCAAAGTGGCTGTTGTATGTACCGTGTTGAATCATATCACAGCCAGCTTTGAGAGTTACTGCGTGGCCCCTCCTTGTCGCAGGTGCGGTGGCCCCTAGACGAGCACACTGCCGAGCCGGGCCGAGTCTACCTGAGGACCCCGTGTGTGAGGCGGAGAGTCAGTCCGTCGCCAGCCTATGCCGAGTCGAGAAGAAGCCTGCTGGTGCCCCTGCCCTGCGCTTGGACGTTTCCGCCCGTGTAGCCGTGAATTAGCTGGTTACAGGGTAGAAACTCCACGTGCCGGACATGAGCCTATCGCCCCTCTCGGCCGGCTAGTCCTTTCTCTTGCTGTTATGGCGGGTCCTGAGTCACTCCCGTGGTGCAGTCGAATGTTTTAAGGGTGTAGTACGGAATTGACTCGGGGCTTGCAGCAGGCGAGTCGTTGCAGGTGTATATTCATGTCAGCAGAGATGTCTTTGATTCTTTTCTGTCCTTCCGGTACTTTTCAAAGTGGCTGTTGTATGTACCGTGTTGAATCATATCACAGCCAGCTTTGAGGGTTACTGCGTGGCCGATCCTTGTCGCTGCCGCTGTGAGTTGGCAGGGGAGACTGGGTCGAGTCGCGTTTCTTAGACATTTCGTGACTAGACCAGTTTCCTCGGCGTGAACGTCCTTATCGTCGTCGCTGCTGCCTCCCGCAGGCTGCCCCCCGGGTAACCGAGCCACGCTGTGATGGGTTGTTTGCACCCGTGTTAGTATGCGGAAAAATCCAAGTTACAGGGTGTAAACTCCACACCACGGCGCGCTGCAGCCAGCAGGTGCGGTGGCCCCTAGACGAGCACACTGCCGAGCCGGGCCGAGTCTACCTGAGGACACCGTGTGAGAGGCGGAGAGTCAGTCCGTCGCCAGCCTATGCCGAGTCAAGAAGAAGCCTGCTGGTGCCCCTGCCCTGCGCTTGGACGTTTCCGCCCGTGTAGCCGTGAATTAGCTGGTTACAGGGTAGAAACTCCACGTGCCGGACATGAGCCTATCGCCCCTCTCGGCCGGCTAGTCCTTTCTCTTGCTGTTATGGCGGGTCCTGAGTCACTCCCGTGGTGCAGTCGAATGTTTTAAGCGTGTAGTACGGAATTGACTCGGGGCTTGCAGCAGGCGAGTCGTTGCAGGTGTATATTCATGTCAGCAGAGATGTCTTTTTGATTCTTTATGTCCTTCCGGTACTTTTCAAAGTGGCTGTTGTATGTACCGTGTTGAATCATATCACAGCCAGCTTTGAGAGTTACTGCGTGGCCCCTCCTGTCGCAGGTGCGGTGGCCCCTAGACGAGCACACTGCCGAGCCGGGCCGAGTCTACCTGAGGACCCCGTGTGTGAGGCGGAGAGTCAGTCCGTCGCCAGCCTATGCCGAGTCGAGAAGAAGCCTGCTGGTGCCCCTGCCCTGCGCTTGGACGTTTCCGCCCGTGTAGCCGTGAATTAGCTGGTTACAGGGTAGAAACTCTACGTGCCGGACATGAGCCTATCGCCCCTCCCGGCCGGCTAGTCCTTTCTCTTGCTGTTATGGCGGGTCCTGAGTCGTTCCCGTGGTGCAGTCGAATGTTTTAAGCGTGTAGTACGGAATTGACTCGGGGCTTGCAGCAGGCGAGTCGTTGCAGGTGTATATTCATGTCAGCAGAGATGTCTTTTTGATTCTTTTTCTATCCTTCCGGTACTTTGCAAAGTGGCTGTTGTATGTACCGTGTTGAATCATATCACAGCCAGCTTTGAGAGTTACTGCGTGGCCCCTCCTTGTCGCAGGTGCGGTGGCCCCTAGACGAGCACACTGCCGAGCCGGGCCGAGTCTACCTGAGGACCCCGTGTGTGAGGCGGAGAGTCAGTCCGTCGCCAGCCTATGCCGAGTCGAGAAGAAGCCTGCTGGTGCCCCTGCCCTGCGCTTGGACGTTTCCGCCCGTGTAGCCGTGAATTAGCTGGTTACAGGGTAGAAACTCCACGTGCCGGACATGAGCCTATCGCCCCTCTCGGCCGGCTAGTCCTTTCTCTTGCTGTTATGGCGGGTCCTGAGTCACTCCCGTGGTGCAGTCGAATGTTTTAAGGGTGTAGTACGGAATTGACTCGGGGCTTGCAGCAGGCGAGTCGTTGCAGGTGTATATTCATGTCAGCAGAGATGTCTTTTTGATTCTTTTTCTGTCCTTCCGGTACTTTTCAAAGTGGCTGTTGTATGTACCGTGTTGAATCATATCACAGCCAGCTTTGAGAGTTACTGCGTGGTTGATCCTTGTCGCTGCCGCTGTGAGTTGGCAGGGGAGACTGGGTCGAGTCGCGTTTCTTAGACATTTCGTGACTAGACCAGTTTCCTCGGCGTGAACGTCCTTATCGTCGTCGCTGCTGCCTCCCGGCAGGCTGCCCCCTGGTAACCGAGCCACGCTGTGATGGGTTGTTTGCACCCGTGTTAGTATGCGGAAAATCCAAGTTACAGGGTGTAAACTCCACACCACGGCGCGCTGCAGCCAGCAGGTGCGGTGGCCCCTAGACGAGCACACTGCCGAGCCGGGCCGAGTCTACCTGAGGACCCCGTGTGTGAGGCGGAGAGTCAGTCCGTCGCCAGCCTATGCCGAGTCGAGAAGAAGCCTGCTGGTGCCCCTGCCCTGCGCTTGGACGTTTCTGCCCGTGTAGCCGTGAATTAGCTGGTTACAGGGTAGAAACTCCACGTGCCGGACATGAGCCTATCGCCCCTCTCGGCCGGCTAGTCCTTTCTCTTGCTGTTATGGCGGGTCCTGAGTCACTCCCGTGGTGCAGTCGAATGTTTTAAGCGTGTAGTACGGAATTGACTCGGGGCTTGCAGCAGGCGAGTCGTTGCAGGTGTATATTCATGTCAGCAGAGATGTCTTTTTGATTCTTTTTCTGTCCTTCCGGTACTTTGCAAAGTGGCTGTTGTATGTACCGTGTTGAATCATATCACAGCCAGCTTTGAGAGTTACTGCGTGGCCGATCCTTGTCGCTGCCGCTGTGAGTTGGCAGGGGAGACTGGGTCGAGTCGCGTTTCTTAGACATTTCGTGACTAGACCAGTTTCCTCGGCGTGAACGTCCTTATCGTCGTCGCCGCTGCCTCCCGCAGGCTGCCCCCCGGGTAACTGAGCCACGCTGTGGTGGGTTGTTTGCACCCGCGTAACTATGCGGAAAAATCCAAGTTACAGGGTGTAAACTCCACACCACGGCACGCTGCAGCCAGCAGGTGCGGTGGCCCCCAGACGAGCACACTGCCGAGCCGGGCCGAGTCTACCTGAGGACCCCGTGTGTGAGGCGGAGAGTCAGTCCGTCGCCAGCCTATGCCGAGTCAAGAAGAAGCCTGCTGGTGCCCCTGCCCTGCGCTTGGACGTTTCCGCCCGTGTAGCCGTGAATTAGCAGGTTACAGGGTAGAAACTCCACGTGCCGGACATGAGCCTATCGCCCCTCTCGGCCGGCTAGTCCTTTCTCTTGCTGTTATGGCGGGTCCTGAGTCACTCCCGTGGTGCAGTCGAATGTTTTAAGGGTGTAGTACGGAATTGACTCGGGGCTTGCAGCAGGCGAGTCGTTGCAGGTGTATATTCATGTCAGCAGAGATGTCTTTTTGATTCTTTTTCTGTCCTTCCGGTACTTTGCAAAGTGGCTGTTGTATGTACCGTGTTGAATCATATCACAGCCAGCTTTGAGAGTTACTGCGTGGCCCCTCCTTGTCGCAGGTGCGGTGGCCCCTAGACGAGCACACTGCCGAGCCGGGCTGAGTCTACCTGAGGACCCCGTGTGTGAGGCGGAGAGTCAGTCCGTCGCCAGCCTATGCCGAGTCAAGAAGAAGCCTGCTGGTGCCCCTGCCCTGCGCTTGGACGTTTCCGCCCGTGTAGCCGTGAATTAGCTGGTTACAGGGTAGAAACTCCACGTGCCGGACATGAGCCTATCGCCCCTCTCGGCCGGCTAGTCCTTTCTCTTGCTGTTATGGCGGGTCCTGAGTCACCCCGTGGTGCAGTCGAATGTTTTAAGCGGTGTAGTACTGGAATTGACTCCGGGGCTTGCAGCAGGCGAGTCGTTGCAGGTGTATATTCATGTCAGCAGAGATGTCTTTTGATTCTTTTTCTGTCCTTCCGGTACTTTTCAAAGTGGCTGTTGTATGTACCGTGTTGAATCATATCACAGCCAGCTTTGAGAGTTACTGCGTGGCCGATCCTTGTCGCTGCCGCTGTGAGTTGGCAGGGAGACTGGGTCGAGTCGCGTTTCTTAGACATTTCGTGACTAGACCAGTTTCCTCGGCGTGAACGTCCTTATCGTCGCGTCGCCGCTGCCTCCCGCAGAGCTGCCCCCGGGTAACTGAGCCACGCTGTGGTGGGTTGTTTGCACCCGTGTAACTATGCGGAAAAATCCAAGTTACAGGTGTGTAAACTCCACACCACGGCACGCTGCAGCCAGCAGGTGCGGTGGCCCTAGACGAGCACACTGCCGAGCCGGGCCGAGTCTACCTGAGGACCCCGTGTGTGAGGCGGAGAGTCAGTCCGTCGCCAGCCTATGCCGAGTCAAGAAGAAGCCTGCTGGTGCCCCTGCCCTGCGCTTGGACGTTTCCGCCCGTGTAGCCGTGAATTAGCTGGTTACAGGGTAGAAACTCCACGTGCCGGACATGAGCCTATCGCCCCTCTCGGCCGGCTAGTCCTTTCTCTTGCTGTTATGGCGGGTCCTGAGTCACTCCTGTGGTGCAGTCGAATGTTTTAAGCGTGTAGTACGGAATTGACTCGGGGCTTGCAGCAGGCGAGTCGTTGCAGGTGTATATTCATGTCAGCAGAGATGTCTTTTTGATTCTTTTTCTGTCCTTCCGGTACTTTGCAAAGTGGCTGTTGTATGTACCGTGTTGAATCATATCACAGCCAGCTTTGAGAGTTACTGCGTGGCCGATCCTTGTCGCTGCCGCTGTGAGTTGGCAGGGGAGACTGGGTCGAGTCGCGTTTCTTAGACATTTCGTGACTAGACCAGTTTCCTCGGCGTGAACGTCCTTATCGTCGTCGCCGCTGCCTCCCGCAGGCTGCCCCCCGGGTAACTGAGCCACGCTGTGGTGGGTTGTTTGCACCCGTGTAACTATGCGGAAAAATCCAAGTTACAGGGTGTAAACTCCACACCACGGCACGCTGCAGCCAGCAGGTGCGGTGGCCCCTAGACGAGCACACTGCCGAGCCGGGCCGAGTCTACCTGAGGACCCCGTGTGTGAGGCGGAGAGTCAGTCCGTCGCCAGCCTATGCCGAGTCAAGAAGAAGCCTGCTGGTGCCCCTGCCCTGCGCTTGGACGTTTCCGCCCGTGTAGCCGTGAATTAGCTGGTTACCGGGTAGAAACTCCACGTGCCGGACATGAGCCTATCGCCCCTCTCGGCCGGCTAGTCCTTTCTCTTGCTGTTATGGCGGGTCCTGAGTCACTCCCGTGGTGCAGTCGAATGTTTTAAGGGTGTAGTACGGAATTGACTCGGGGCTTGCAGCAGGCGAGTCGTTGCAGGTGAATATTCATGTCAGCAGAGATGTCATTTTGATTCTTTTTCTGTCCTTCCGGTACTTTGCAAAGTGGCTGTTGTATGTACCGTGTTGAATCATATCACAGCCAGCTTTGAGAGTTACTGCGTGGCCCCTCCTTGTCGCAGGTGCGGTGGCCCCTAGACGAGCACACTGCCGAGCCGGGCCGAGTCTACCTGAGGACCCCGTGTGTGAGGCGGAGAGTCAGTCCGTCGCCAGCCTATGCCGAGTCAAGAAGAAGCCTGCTGGTGCCCCTGCCCTGCGCTTGGACGTTTCCGCCCGTGTAGCCGTGAATTAGCTGGTTACAGGGTAGAAACTCCACGTGCCGGACATGAGCCTATCGCCCCTCTCGGCCGGCTAGTCCTTTCTCTTGCTGTTATGGCGGGTCCTGAGTCACTCCCGTGGTGCAGTCGAATGTTTTAAGGGTGTAGTACGGAATTGACTCGGGGCTTGCAGCAGGCGAGTCGTTGCAGGTGTATATTCATGTCAGCAGAGATGTCTTTTTGATTCTTTTTCTGTCCTTCCGGTACTTTGCAAAGTGGCTGTTGTATGTACCGTGTTGAATCATATCACAGCCAGCTTTGAGAGTTACTGCGTGGCCCCTCCTTGTCGCAGGTGCGGTGGCCCCTAGACGAGCACACTGCCGAGCCGGGCCGAGTCTACCTGAGGACCCCGTGTGTGAGGCGGAGAGTCAGTCCGTCGCCAGCCTATGCCGTGTCGAGAAGAAGCCTGCTGGTGCCCCTGCCCTGCGCTTGGACGTTTTCCGCCCGTGTAGCCGTGAATTAGCTGGTTACAGGGTAGAAACTCCACGTGCCGGACATGAGCCTATCGCCCTCTCTCGGCCGGCTAGTCCTTTCTCTTGCTGTTATGGCGGGTCCTGAGTCACTCCTGTGGTGCAGTCGAATGTTTTAAGCGTGTAGTACGGAATTGACTCGGGCTTGCAGCAGGCGAGTCGTTGCAGGTGTATATTCATGTCAGCAGAGATGTCTTTTTGATTCTTTTCTGTCCTTCCGGTACTTTGCAAAGTGGCTGTTGTATGTACCGTGTTGAATCATATCACAGCCAGCTTTGAGAGTTACTGCGTGGCCCTCCTTGTCGCAGGTGCGGTGGCCCCTAGACGAGCACACTGCCGAGCCGGGCCGAGTCTACCTGAGGACCCCGTGTGTGAGGCGGAGAGTCAGTCCGTCGCCAGCCTATGCCGAGTCGAGAAGAAGCCTGCTGGTGCCCCTGCCCTGCGCTTGGACGTTTCCGCCCGTGTAGCCGTGAATTAGCTGGTTACAGGGTAGAAAATCCACGTGCCGGACATGAGCCTATCGCCCCTCTCGGCCGGCTAGTCCTTTCTCTTGCTGTTATGGCGGGTCCTGAGTCACTCTGCGTGGTGCAGTCGAATGTTTTAAGGGTGTAGTACGGAATTGACTCGGGGCTTGCAGCAGGCGAGTCGTTGCAGGTGTATATTCATGTCAGCAGAGATGTCTTTTTGATTCTTTTTCTGTCCTTCCGGTACTTTTCAAAGTGGCTGTTGTATGTACCGTGTTGAATCATATCACAGCCAGCTTTGAGAGTTACTGCGTGGCCGATCCTTGTCGCTGCCGCTGTGAGTTGGCAGGGGAGACTGGGTCGAGTCGCGTTTCTTAGACATTTCGTGACTAGACCAGTTTCCTCGGCGTGAACGTCCTTATCGTCGTCGCCGCTGCCTCCCGCAGGCTGCCCCCCGGGTAACTGAGCCACGCTGTGGTGGGTTGTTTGCACCCGTGTAACTATGCGGAAAAATCCAAGTTACAGGGTGTAAACTCCACACCACGGCACGCTGCAGCCAGCAGGTGCGGTGGCCCCTAGACGAGCACACTGCCGAGCCGGGCCGAGTCTACCTGAGGACCCCGTGTGTGAGGCGGAGAGTCAGTCCGTCGCCAGCCTATGCCGAGTCAAGAGAAGCCTGCTGGTGCCCCTGCCCTGCGCTTGGACGTTTCCGCCCGTGTAGCCGTGAATTAGCTGGTTACAGGGTAGAAACTCCACGTGCCGGACATGAGCCTATCGCCCCTCTCGGCCGGCTAGTCCTTTCTCTTGCTGTTATGGCGGGTCCTGAGTCACCCCGTGGTGCAGTCGAATGTTTTAAGCGTGTAGGTACGGAATTGACTCCGGGGCTTGCAGCAGGCGAGTCGTTGCAGGTGTATATTCATGTCAGCAGAGATGTCTTTTTGATTCTTTTTCTGTCCTTCCGGTACTTTGCAAAGTGGCTGTTGTATGTACCGTGTTGAATCATATCACAGCCAGCTTTGAGAGTTACTGCGTGGCCCCTCCTTGTCGCAGGTGCGGTGGCCCCTAGACGAGCACACTGCCGAGCCGGGCCGAGTCTACCTGAGGACCCCGTGTGTGAGGCGGAGAGTCAGTCCGTCGCCAGCCTATGCCGAGTCGAGAAGAAGCCTGCTGGTGCCCCTGCCTTGCGCTTGGACGTTTCCGCCCGTGTAGCCGTGAATTAGCTGGTTACAGGGTAGAAACTCCACGTGCCGGACATGAGCCTATCGCCCCTCTCGGCCGGCTAGTCCTTTCTCTTGCTGTTATGGCGGGTCCTGAGTCACTCCCGTGGTGCAGTCGAATGTTTTAAGCGTGTAGTACGGAATTGACTCGGGGCTTGCAGCAGGCGAGTCGTTGCAGGTGTATATTCATGTCAGCAGAGATGTCTTTTTGATTCTTTTTCTGTCCTTCCGGTACTTTTCAAAGTGGCTGTTGTATGTACCGTGTTGAATCATATCACAGCCAGCTTTGAGAGTTACTGCGTGGCCCCTCCTTGTCGCAGGTGCGGTGGCCCCTAGACGAGCACACTGCCGAGCCGGGCCGAGTCTACCTGAGGACCCCGTGTGTGAGGCGGAGAGTCAGTCCGTCGCCAGCCTATGCCGAGTCGAGAAGAAGCCTGCTGGTGCCCCTGCCCTGCGCTTGGACGTTTCCGCCCGTGTAGCCGTGAATTAGCTGGTTACAGGGTAGAAACTCCACGTGCCGGACATGAGCCTATCGCCCCTCTCGGCCGGCTAGTCCTTTCTCTTGCTGTTATGGCGGGTCCTGAGTCACTCCCGTGGTGCAGTCGAATGTTTTAAGCGTGTAGTACGGAATTGACTCGGGGCTTGCAGCAGGCGAGTCGTTGCAGGTGTATATTCATGTCAGCAGAGATGTCTTTTTGATTCTTTTTCTGTCCTTCCGGTACTTTGCAAAGTGGCTGTTGTATGTACCGTGTTGAATCATATCACAGCCAGCTTTGAGAGTTACTGCGTGGCCCCTCCTTGTCGCAGGTGCGGTGGGCCCTAGGCGAGCACACTGCCGAGCCGGGCCGAGTCTACCTGAGGACCCCGTGTGTGAGGCGGAGAGTCAGTCCGTCGCCAGCCTATGCCGAGTCAAGAAGAAGCCTGCTGGTGCCCCTGCCCTGCGCTTGGACGTTTCCGCCCGTGTAGCCGTGAATTAGCTGGTTACAGGGTAGAAACTCCACGTGCCGGACATGAGCCTATCGCCCCTCTCGGCCGGCTAGTCCTTTCTCTTGCTGTTATGGCGGGTCCTGAGTCACTCCCGTGGTGCAGTCGAATGTTTTAAGGGTGTAGTACGGAATTGACTCGGGGCTTGCAGCAGGCGAGTCGTTGCAGGTGTATATTCATGTCAGCAGAGATGTCTTTTTGATTCTTTTTCTGTCCTTCCGGTACTTTTCAAAGTGGCTGTTGTATGTACCGTGTTGAATCATATCACAGCCAGCTTTGAGAGTTACTGCGTGGCCGATCCTTGTCGCTGCCGCTGTGAGTTGGCAGGGGAGACTGGGTCGAGTCGCGTTTCTTAGACATTTCGTGACTAGACCAGTTTCCTCGGCGTGAACGTCCTTATCGTCTTCGCCGCTGCCTCCCGCAGGCTGCCCCTCGGGTAACTGAGCCACGCTGTGGTGGGTTGTTTGCACCCGTGTAACTATGCGGAAAAATCCAAGTTACAGGGTGTAAACTCCACACCACGGCACGCTGCAGCCAGCAGGTGCGGTGGCCCCTAGACGAGCACACTGCCGAGCCGGGCCGAGTCTACCTGAGGACCCCGTGTGTGAGGCGGAGAGTCAGTCCGTCGCCAGCCTATGCCGAGTCAAGAAGAAGCCTGCTGGTGCCCCTGCCCTGCGCTTGGACGTTTCCGCCCGTGTAGCCGTGAATTAGCTGGTTACCGGGTAGAAACTCCACGTGCCGGACATGAGCCTATCGCCCCTCTCGGCCGGCTAGTCCTTTCTCTTGCTGTTATGGCGGGTCCTGAGTCACTCCCGTGGTGCAGTCGAATGTTTTAAGGGTGTAGTACGGAATTGACTCGGGGCTTGCAGCAGGCGAGTCGTTGCAGGTGTATATTCATGTCAGCAGAGATGTCTTTTTGATTCTTTTTCTGTCCTTCCGGTACTTTTCAAAGTGGCTGTTGTATGTACCGTGTTGAATCATATCACAGCCAGCTTTGAGGGTTACTGCGTGGCCGATCCTTGTCGCTGCCGCTGTGAGTTGGCAGGAGACTGGGTCGAGTCGCGTTTCTTAGACATTTCGTGACTAGACCAGTTTCCTCGGCGTGAACGTCCTTATCGTCGCGTCGCTGCTGCCTCCCGCAGGCTGCCCCCGGGTAACCGAGCCACGCTGTGATGGGTTGTTTGCACCCGTGTTAGTATGCGGAAAAATCCAAGTTACAGGTGTGTAAACTCCACACCACGGCGCGCTGCAGCCAGCAGGTGCGGTGGCCCTAGACGAGCACACTGCCGAGCCGGGCCGAGTCTACCTGAGGACCCCGTGTGTGAGGCGGAGAGTCAGTCCGTCGCCAGCCTATGCCGAGTCAAGAAGAAGCCTGCTGGTGCCCCTGCCCTGCGCTTGGACGTTTCCGCCCGTGTAGCCGTGAATTAGCTGGTTACAGGGTAGAAACTCCACGTGCCGGACATGAGCCTATCGCCCCTCTCGGCCGGCTAGTCCTTTCTCTTTGCTGTTATGGCGGGTCCTGAGTCACTCCCGTGGTGCAGTCGAATGTTTTAAGGGTGTAGTACGGAATTGACTCCGGGGCTTGCAGCAGGCGAGTCGTTGCAGGTGTATATTCATGTCAGCAGAGATGTCTTTTTGATTCTTTTCTGTCCTTCCGGTACTTTGCAAAGTGGCTGTTGTATGTACCGTGTTGAATCATATCACAGCCAGCTTTGAGAGTTACTGCATGGCCCCTCCTTGTCGCAGGTGCGGTGGCCCCTAGACGAGCACACTGCCGAGCCGGGCCGGAGTCTACCTGAGGACCCCGTGTGTGAGGCGGAGAGTCAGTCCGTCGCCAACCTGTGCCGAGTCGAGAAGAAGCCTGCTGGTGCCCCTGCCCTGCGCTTGGACGTTTCCGCCCGTGTAGCCGTGAATTAGCTGGTTACAGGGTAGAAACTCCACGTGCCGGACATGAGCCTATCGCCCCTCTCGGCCGGCTAGTCCTTTCTCTTGCTGTTATGGCGGGTCCTGAGTCACCCCGTGGTGCAGTCGAATGTTTTAAGCGTGTAGTACGGAATTGACTCGGGGCTTGCAGCAGGCGAGTCGTTGCAGGTGTATATTCATGTCAGCAGAGATGTCTTTTGATTCTTTTCTGTCCTTCCGGTACTTTGCAAAGTGGCTGTTGTATGTACCGTGTTGAATCATATCACAGCCAGCTTTGAGAGTTACTGCGTGGCCCTCCTTGTCGCAGGTGCGGTGGCCCCTAGACGAGCACACTGCCGAGCCGGGCCGAGTCTACCTGAGGACCCCGTGTGTGAGGCGGAGAGTCAGTCCGTCGCCAGCCTATGCCGAGTCGAGAAGAAGCCTGCTGGTGCCCCTGCCCTGCGCTTGGACGTTTCCGCCCGTGTAGCCGTGAATTAGCTGGTTACAGGGTAGAAAATCCACGTGCCGGACATGAGCCTATCGCCCCTCTCGGCCGGCTAGTCCTTTCTCTTGCTGTTATGGCGGGTCCTGAGTCACTCCCGTGGTGCAGTCGAATGTTTTTAAGCCGTGTAGTACGGAATTGACTCGGGGCTTGCAGCAGGCGAGTCGTTGCAGGTGTATATTCATGTCAGCAGAGATGTCTTTTTGATTCTTTTTCTGTCCTTCCGGTACTTTGCAAAGTGGCTGTTGTATGTACCGTGTTGAATCATATCACAGCCAGCTTTGAGAGTTACTGCGTGGCCCCTCCTTGTCGCAGGTTCGGGGGCCCCTAGACGCGCACACTGCCGAGCCGGGCCGGAGTCTACCTGAGGACCCCGTGTGTGAGGCTGAGAGTCAGTCCGTCGCCAGCCTATGCCGAGTCGAGAAGAAGCCTGCTGGTGCCCCTGCCCTGCGCTTGGACGTTTCCGCCCGTGTAGCCGTGAATTAGCTGGTTACAGGGTAGAAACTCCACGTGCCGGACATGGCCCTATCGCCCCTCTCGGCCGGCTAGGCCTTTCTCTTGCTGTTATGGCGGGTCCTGAGTCACCCCGTGGTGGAGTCGAGTGTTTTAAGGGTGTAGTACGCAATTGACTCGGGGCGTGCAGCAGGCGAGTCGTTGCAGGTGTATATTCATGTCAGCAGAGATGTCTTTTTGATTCTTTTTCTGTCCTTCCGGTACTTTTCAAAGTGGCTGTTGTATGTACCGTGTTGAATCATATCACAGCCAGCTTTGAGAGTTACTGCGTGGCCCCTCCTTGTCGCAGGTGCGGTGGCCCCAGAACGAGCACACTGCCGAGCCGGGCCGAGTCTACCTGAGGACCCCGTGTGTGAGGCGGAGAGTCAGTCCGTCGCCAGCCTATGCCGAGTCAAGAAGAAGCCTGCTGGTGCCCCTGCCCTGCGCTTGGACGTTTCCGCCCGTGTAGCCGTGAATTAGCTGGTTACAGGGTAGAAACTCCACGTGCCGGACATGAGCCTATCGCCCCTCTCGGCCGGCTAGTCCTTTCTCTTGCTGTTATGGCGGGTCCTGAGTCACTCCCGTGGTGCAGTCGAATGTTTTAAGGGTGTAGGTACGGAATTGACTCGGGCTTGCAGGCAGGCGAGTCGTTGCAGGTGTATATTCATGTCAGCAGAGATGTCTTTTGATTCTTTTCTGTCCTTCCGGTACTTTTCAAAGTGGCTGTTGTATGTACCGTGTTGAATCATATCACAGCCAGCTTTGAGAGTTACTGCGTGGCCGATCCTTGTCGCTGCCGCTGTGAGTTGGCAGGGAGACTGGGTCGAGTCGCGTTTCTTAGACATTTCGTGACTAGACCAGGTTTCCTCGGCGTGAACGTCCATATCGTCTTCGCCGCTGCCTCCCGCATGCAGGCTGCCCCCGGGTAACTGAGCCACGCTGTGGTGGGTTGTTTGGCAACCCGTGCAACTATGCGGAAAAATCCAAGTTACAGGGTGTAAACTCCACACCACGGCACGCTGCAGCCAGCAGGTGCGGTGGCCCCTAGACAGACCACACTGCCGAGCCGGGCCGAGTCTACCTGAGGACCCCGTGTGTGAGGCGGGAGAGTCAGTCCGTCGCCAGCCTATGCCGAGTCAAGAAGAAGCCTGCTGGTGCCCCTGCCCTGCGCTTGGACGTTTCCGCCCGTGTAGCCGTGAATTAGCTGGTTACCGGGTAGAAACTCCACGTGCCGGACATGAGCCTATCGCCCCTTCCTCGGCCGGCTAGTCCTTCTCTCTTGCTGTTATGGCGGGTCCTGAGTCACTCCCGTGGTGCAGTCGAATGTTTTAAGGGTGTAGTACGGAATTGACTCGGGGCTTTGCAGCAGGCGAGTCGTTGCAGGTGTATATTCATGTCAGCAGAGATGTCATTTTGATTCTTTTATGTCCTTCCGGTACTTTGCAAAGTGGCTGTTGTATGTACCGTGTTGAATCATATCACAGCCAGCTTTGAGAGTTACTGCGTGGCCCCTCCTTGTCGCAGGTGCGGTGGCCCTAGACGAGCACACTGCCGAGCCGGGCCGAGTCTACCTGAGGACCCCGTGTGTGAGAGCGGAGAGTCAGTCCGTCGCCAGCCTATGCCGAGTCAAGAAGAAGCCTGCTGGTGCCCCTGCCCTGCGCTTGGACGTTTCCGCCCGTGTAGCCGTGAATTAGCTGGTTACAGGGTAGAAACTCCACGTGCCGGACATGAGCCTATCGCCCCCTCTCGGCCGGCTAGTCCTTTCTCTGCTGTTATGGCGGGTCCTGAGTCACTCCCGTGGTGCAGTCGAATGTTTTAAGGGTGTAGTACGGAATTGACTCGGGGCTTGCAGCAGGCGAGTCGTTGCAGGTGTATATTCATGTCAGCAGAGATGTCTTTTTGATTCTTTTTCTGTCCTTCCGGTACTTTGCAAAGTGGCTGTTGTATGTACCGTGTTGAATCATATCACAGCCAGCTTTGAGAGTTACTGCGTGGCCCCTCCTTGTCGCAGGTGCGGTGGCCCCTAGACGAGCACACTGCCGAGCCGGGCCGAGTCTACCTGAGGACCCCGTGTGTGAGGCGGAGAGTCAGTCCGTCGCCAGCCTATGCCGAGTCGAGAAGAAGCCTGCTGGTGCCCCTGCCCTGCGCTTGGACGTTTCCGCCCGTGTAGCCGTGAATTAGCTGGTTACAGGGTAGAAACTCCACGTGCCGGACATGAGCCTATCGCCCTCTCGGCCGGCTAGTCCTTTCTCTTGCTGTTATGGCGGGTCCTGAGTCACCCCCGTGGTGCAGTCGAATGTTTTAAGCGTGTAGTACGGAATTGACTCCGGGGCTTGCAGCAGGCGAGTCGTTGCAGGTGTATATTCATGTCAGCAGAGATGTCTTTTTGATTCTTTTTCTGTCCTTCCGGTACTTTGCAAAGTGGCTGTTGTATGTACCGTGTTGAATCATATCACAACCAGCTTTGAGAGTTACTGCGGGGCCCCTCCTTGTCGCAGGGGCGGTGGCCCCAGACGAGCACACTGCCGGAGCCGGGCCGAGTCTACCTGAGGACCCCGTGTGTGAGGCGGAGAGTCAGTCCGTCGCCAGCCTATGCCGAGTCGAGAAGAAGCCTGCTGGTGCCCCTGCCCTGCGCTTGGACGTTTCCGCCCGTGTAGCCGTGAATTAGCTGGTTACAGGGTAGAAAATCCACGTGCCGGACATGAGCCTATCGCCCCTCTCGGCCGGCTAGTCCTTTCTCTTGCTGTTATGGCGGGTCCTGAGTCACTCCCGTGGTGCAGTCGAATGTTTTAAGGGTGTAGTACGGAATTGACTCGGGGCTTGCAGCAGGCGAGTCGTTGCAGGTGTATATTCATGTCAGCAGAGATGTCTTTTTGATTCTTTTTCTGTCCTTCCGGTACTTTTCAAAGTGGCTGTTGTATGTACCGTGTTGAATCATATCACAGCCAGCTTTGAGAGTTACTGCGTGGCCGATCCTTGTCGCTGCCGCTGTGAGTTGGCAGGGGAGACTGGGTCGAGTCGCGTTTCTTAGACATTTCGTGACTAGACCAGTTTCCTCGGCGTGAACGTCCTTATCATCGTCGCCGCTGCCTCCCGCAGGCTGCCCCCCGGGTAACCAAGCCACGCTGTGGTGGGTTGTTTGCACCCGTGTAACTATGCGGAAAAATCCAAGTTACAGGGTGTAAACTCCACACCACGGCACGCTGCAGCCAGCAGGTGCGGTGGCCCCTAGACGAGCACACTGCCGAGCCGGGCCGAGTCTACCTGAGGACCCCGTGTGTGAGGCGGAGAGTCAGTCCGTCGCCAGCCTATGCCGAGTCAAGAAGAAGCCTGCTGGTGCCCCTGCCCTGCGCTTGGACGTTTCCGCCCGTGTAGCCGTGAATTAGCTGGTTACAGGGTAGAAACTCCACGTGCCGGACATGAGCCTATCGCCCCTCTCGGCCGGCTAGTCCTTTCTCTTGCTGTTATGGCGGGTCCTGAGTCACTCCCGTGGTGCAGTCGAATGTTTTAAGCGTGTAGTACGGAATTGACTCGGGGCTTGCAGCAGGCGAGTCGTTGCAGGTGTATATTCATGTCAGCAGAGATGTCTTTTTGATTCTTTTTCTGTCCTTCCGGTACTTTGCAAAGTGGCTGTTGTATGTACCGTGTTGAATCATATCACAGCCAGCTTTGAGAGTTACTGCGTGGCCCCTCCTTGTCGCAGGTGCGGTGGCCCCTAGACGAGCACACTGCCGAGCCGGGCCGAGTCTACCTGAGGACCCCGTGTGTGAGGCGGAGAGTCAGTCCGTCGCCAGCCTATGCCGAGTCAAGAAGAAGCCTGCTGGTGCCCCTGCCCTGCGCTTGGACGTTTCCGCCCGTGTAGCCGTGAATTAGCTGGTTACAGGGTAAAAAACTCCACGTGCCGGACATGAGCCTATCGCCCCTCTCGGCCGGCTAGTCCTTTCTCTTGCTGTTATGGCGGGTCCTGAGTCACTCCCGTGGTGCAGTCGAATGTTTTAAGCGTGTAGTACGGAATCGACTCGGGGCTTGCAGCAGGCGAGGCGTTGCAGGTGTATATTCATGTCAGCAGAGATGTCTTTGATTCTTTTTCTGTCCTTCCGGTACTTTGCAAAGTGGCTGTTGTATGTACCGTGTTGAATCATATCACAGCCAGCTTTGAGAGTTACTGCGTGGCCCTCCTTGTCGCAGGTGCGGTGGCCCCTAGACGCGCACACTGCCGAGCCGGGCCGAGTCTACCTGAGGACCCCGTGTGTGAGGCGGAGAGTCAGTCCGTCGCCAGCCTATGCCGGAGTCGAGAAGAAGCCTGCTGGTGCCCCTGCTCCTGCGCTTGGACGTTTCCGCCCGTGTAGCCGTGAATTAGCTGGTTACAGGGTAGAAACTCCACGTGCCGGACATGAGCCTATCGCCCCTCTCGGCCGGCTAGTCCTTTCTCTTGCTGTTATGGCGGGTCCTGAGTCACTCCCGTGGTGCAGTCGAATGTTTTAAGGGTGTAGTACGGAATTGACTCGGGGCTTGCAGCAGGCGAGTCGTTGCAGGTGTATATTCATGTCAGCAGAGATGTCTTTTGATTCTTTTTCTGTCCTTCCGGTACTTTTTCAAAGTGGCTGTTGTATGTACCGTGTTGAATCATATCACAGCCAGCTTTGAGAGTTACTGCGTGGCCCCTCCTTGTCGCAGGTGCGGTGGCCCTAGACGAGCACACTGCCGAGCCGGGCCGAGTCTACCTGAGGACCCCGTGTGTGAGGCGGAGAGTCGGTCCGTCGCCAGCCTATGCCGAGTCAAGAAGAAGCCTGCTGGGTGCCCCTGCCCTGCGCTTGGACGTTTCCGCCCGTGTAGCCGTGAATTAGCTGGTTACAGGGTAGAAAATCCACGTGCCGGACATGAGCCTATCGCCCCTCTCGGCCGGCTAGTCCTTTCTCTTGCTGTTATGGCGGGTCCTGGAGTCACTCCCGTGGTGCAGTCGAATGTTTTAAGGGTGTAGTACGGAATTGACTCGGGGCTTGCAGCAGGCGAGTCGTTGCAGGTGTATATTCATGTCAGCAGAGATGTCTTTTTGATTCTTTTCTGTCCTTCCGGTACTTTGCAAAGTGGCTGTTGTATGTACCGTGTTGAATCATATCACAGCCAGCTTTGAGAGTTACTGCGTGGCCGATCCTTGTCGCTGCCGCTGTGAGTTGGCAGGGAGACTGGGTCGAGTCGCGTTTCTTAGACATTTCGTGACTAGACCAGTTTCCTCGGCGTGAACGTCCTTATCGTCGTCGCCGCTGCCTCCCGCAGGCTGCCCCCCGGGTAACTGAGCCACGCTGTGGTGGGTTGTTTGCACCCGTGTAACTATGCGGAAAAATCCAAGTTACAGGGTGTAAACTCCACACCACGGCACGCTGCAGCCAGCAGGTGCGGTGGCCCCTAGACGAGCACACTGCCGAGCCGGGCCGAGTCTACCTGAGGACCCCGTGTGAGAGGCGGAGAGTCAGTCCGTCGCCAGCCTGTGCCGAGTCAAGAAGAAGCCTGCTGGTGCCCCTGCCCTGCGCTTGGACGTTTCCGCCCGTGTAGCCGTGAATTAGCTGGTTACAGGGTAGAAACTCCACGTGCCGGACATGAGACTATCGCCCCTCTCGGCCGGCTAGTCCTTTCTCTTGCTGTTATGGCGGGTCCTGAGTCACTCGAGTCGCGCAGGGGAGACTGGGTCGAGTCGCGTTTCTTAGACATTTCGTGACTAGACCAGTTTCCTCGGCGTGAACGTGTCCACTGTCGTCGCCGCTGCCTCCCGCAGGCTGCCCCCCGGGTGACCGAGCCACGCTGTGATGGGTTGTTTGCACCCGTGTAACTATGCGGAAAAATCCAAGTTACAGGGTGTAAACTCCACACCACGGCGCGCTGCAGCCAGCAGGTGCGGTGGCCCCTAGACGAGCACACTGCAGAGCCGGGCCGAGTCTACCTGAGGACCCCGTGTGTGAGGCGGAGAGTCAGTCCGTCGCCAGCCTGTGCCGAGTCAAGAAGAAGCCTGCTGGTGCCCCTGCCCTGCGCTTGGACGTTTCCGCCCGTGTAGCCGTGAATTAGCTGGTTACAGGGTAGAAACTCCACGTGCCGGACATGAGACTATCGCCCCTCTCGGCCGGCTAGTCCTTTCTCTTGCTGTTATGGCGGGTCCTGAGTCACTCCCGTGGTGCAGTCGAATGTTTTAAGCGTGTGGTACGGAATTGACTCGGGGCTTGCAGCAGGCGAGTCGTTGCAGGTGTATATTCATGTCAGCAGAGATGTCTTTTTGATTCTTTTTCTGTCCTTCCGGTACTTTTCAAAGTGGCTGTTGTATGTACCGTGTTGAATCATATCACAGCCAGCTTTGAGAGTTACTGCGTGGCCCCTCCTTGTCGCTGCCACTGTGAGTCGCGCAGGGGAGACTGGGTCGAGTCGTGTTTCTAAAGACATTTCGTGACTAGACCAGTTTCCTCGGCGTGAACGTCCCCATCGTCGTCGCCGCTGCATCCCGCAGGCTGCCCCCCGGGTGACCGAGCCTAGCTGTGATGGGTTGTTTGCACCCGTGTAACTATGCGGAAAATCCAAGTTACAGGGTGTAAACTCCACACCACGGCGCGCAGCAGCCAGCAGGTGCGGTGGCCCTAAGTAGTAATGTAAAAACAGGTCGGTTTGCTCTTTTTAGCCTCCCCCCACCACCACTACCACATTGCCGTCTAGGTCAGCCACGATTTCCGGCACAGAGGCTAGCGCACCGTCTTGCACAGCGAGGTAGGTCAGCTTCTGATGCAGCAATGACAAATGAGTTTAAAGCGCATTAACGCACAAGGCCGAGCGCCATGCCTAGGTCAGTCACAATCTCCGGCGCCCAGAGGCTAGGTCAGTTCCTGATGCAACAATGACAAATGAGTTTAAAGCGTATTAACGCACAAAGCCGGGCGCAATGGCTCGCTCAGTGAGATAGGTCAGTCACGATCTCCGGCGCTATGACATTGACGCACCGTCTAGCCCTGCAACAAGGACGAATGCATCTAAACTGCATTATCGCACTGAGTCGGGCGCAACGCCTAGCTCAGTGAGGTAGGTCAGTCACGATCTCCCACGGCACTTAATCAGCGTCAAGCCACTGCCGCCCGGAGGCGGCGCGGATGCCATCAAGGCCGTAGATAAACACTTTTTACAATTCTTTTCACCGAAAGTGCAATAATTAAACCACACACTTCAAGTGAAAGAATTTTAAAATTTGTGTTTATTTCAATCACGACATACACAGGGAAGCCTGCTTGAATGTCCTGCATACACATTGGGCATTTTTAAGAATAGCAAAACAATTTGAACATGCGCAGACATGCCCACACGGAATTAATGCTAACGACACCCTCTGACCCTCAAAACATATTTACAGAGCAAAATTCATATAAGACATGACAGAGTTGATTTTCATCTCTCTGATTTGGCTGATATTTGGTGGAGTGTTAGTGCCTCAGAGAGGATGCTAGAAGCTGAGTACCAGGTCCGACGTAAATTTATTGTCTAAACTGGAGCAATTTTATCCACTTTTTAGGTTTTGCGAATTGAATTTGCATTTTAAATCTATGTCTAGAGTTTTCGTTTCCAAAGGTCGCCGTATGGTTCGATCTGACGTAAAATTATCAAGTGAATTAATCTGTGTCTGCCTGGGATTTGGAGTTTTTCAGCGGGCTCATAGTTTAGGAGATACAGCAAACAAAACGCCGAAAATTACCTGTAAAGTCCCAAATCTTTGGGGAAATGGCCTAAAAAATGGCTTTTGAGGCCTCGCGTGAGGTCAACCTTTGTAGAAAATGAGCCAAGGAATCCAATGAACTTGGTCTCATACATTTTTAGGACGAACTGTTTAGAAATGGTGCAGGGTAAGAAGTTGTACAAAAATTTTTCCCCCAATTTTTTAACTTTTGACCCCATGGGATTGTATTTCACCCCACAATACCATTCACAATGTCCCTTTACCTACCCTGGATCCTTCCAGGGGCTGAGGAGCTACGAATCTGATTTCAAGTGTTTTGCATCGTGGTGCTCACACCGAGTGACCCTGGATGGCATGGGACATTGTGAATGGTATTTTAGGGGTGAAATACAATCCCATGGGTCAAAATTAAAAATTGGGGGAAAATTTTTTTGTACAACTTTAAGCCACCCTGCCATTTCTAAACGGTTCGTCCTAAAAAATATGAGACCAAGTTCATTGGATTCCTTGGCTCATTTTCTACAAGGTTGACTCACGCGAGGCCTCAAAAACCATTTTTAGACCATTTCCCCAAGATTTGGGACTTTTTAGGTAATTTTCGGCGTTTGTTTGCTATTATCTCCTAAACTATGAGCCGTAACTCAAATCCCAGGCCAGATTTGGATTCCTTGATGAATTTTACGCCAGATGTTCCTCACGGCGACCTTTTCGAGCGAAAACTCTAGACATAGTTCAAAATACCCAAATTCAATTCGCAAAACCTAAAAATTTGGATAAATTGCTCCAGTTCGGACAATAAATTTTTGCCGGACCTGGTACTCCGGCTTCTAGCCTTCCTCTAGGGCCTTTACACTCCCACCAAATATCAGACAAATCGGAGAGATGAAATCCAACTCTGTCATGTCTTTATATAATTTTGTAGTTCTCACACAGAATTTTTTGCGCACTCCAAGCCGAACAGCGTAGACAGTCAATATCAGCTGATGGCGGCGGCTCTACCGCGCTGGAGCCCCTACACATTCATTTCTGCTACACTCCAAAAACACGTGTAACCAAAATGTCCTAAGCCCCTTCTCGACAAAACATATGCACAGCTTGGTCTTTGTCGGGCATGAGTTGTCCACAGTAAATCCTCTGTCAATTCCGAAGTCGCAAATGTCACAAATGTAGAACACTGAAAGCAAATTATATGATCGGCAATTGTTGTGTACAGAAACCCAGCGTTAGCACAGGCAGAACCGCTAATTGGCATACACACAGGCCAGAGGGCAAAAAGTCGCCAAACGACTCTCAAACGATGAATATTTAGGATGATCCGGCGCGACACTCTTTTAATAAACATCGACAACATACTTGTCTTCTTCACGTATGGCACACTCGTCATATTTATAATAAGATCATCTAAGCCACACTTTCCGTCTATCGGAACATTTCCGGACGCGCCCTGGCAACATCCTACAGTTCGGTGAGAATCTTCTATGCCGCTCTTCAACCGACTCATTCGCCTCAAAAAGGTACCACAACTCAATAAAGCAAAAGACACATTTCACAGCTAAACACAGTTCCTCGCTGCTTAATTGTACAGGTGACTTTTTTGACGTATATAAAACCGTTGCGAGCAAAAGCCCGCTTGGCCGGGCAAAACTGCTTGCGTGAAAATCGACATAT
>JAWJED010000046.1:3372255-3407296 GCA_033675135.1 Frankliniella intonsa | reverse complement strand
GCCGCCGCCGCCCCGCGCCCGCCCCGCCCCGCCGCGCCGGGCTCTCTGAACACGTTTGAACACGTCAAGCTCTAGTACCGCCACGACCCTGATGGAACTGCTGGATAGGTTCAGGACATGACGTTTATCCATAACGCATCCTCGCGTGTCCTCACTGCCCTGAGACGTCCACGACCCATCCCAAACGCGTCCCTATTCTGGGTGTCCCAAGCTCATCCAGACAGATCACATCCAAGGCGTATCCTCGTTTCTCCAAACCTTCTCCGGTGTCCTCAACCTAACCGAAGCTCGTCCAGACAAGCCGTGTCCAGGGTCTATCTGCACCTTGTCCACAACTCTCAGGTATCCCAAAATCATCCAAAGCACGTCCAGTATCCAGGAAGTCTCCGACTTCCATCCCCACAAGCCGCGTGTAGGGCATATCCGAATCATATCTAAGGACACGGTGGTCTCCAGGACGGATCCAGTCACATCCTTATGAAACCAGGTAATCGCAGAGTAACTAGGATTCATCCACAAAGCATCCGGATGTATCCCGAAGTATCCTGGACTGAACCAGGGGTATCCAGGTATCCAGGACGCGTCCACGTATCCCGAGGTATCTAGAACTCATCCACAGTTTTCCAGGCGTATCCAGGACGCGTCCCGACGTATCCAAATGTATCCAAGATGCATCCGTACGTATCCATCGGTATCCAGGATGAATCCGTACCTGCCCAGACGTATCCAGGCTGCGTCCGGACGTATCCAGACATATCCAGGACGCGTCCAGACGAATCCAGACGTATCCCAGGACGCGTCCACACGAATCCAGACGGATCCAGGAGGCGTCCAGACGTATCCAGGACGCGTCCAGACGAATCCAGTCATATCCAGGATGCGTCCGGACGTATCCGAGACTTATCGAGACGTTTCCGAGACTTATCCAGACGTATCCGAGGCACCTCTGGACGTATCCAGAGGTATCCAGGATTCGTCTGAATGTATCCAGACGCACCCGGATGCGTTAGACGCATTAACACGTCCAGACGTATCCAGCGCTATCCAGGATGCGTTATGACCTATCCAGGACGCGTCCGGATGCATCTAGGCGTATCCAGGAGACCCGTGGAGAGCCCTAAGTCTAAGACAAGTCCAGGTGTATCCGGACGTATCCAGGACGCACCCGGATGCATCCAGGCGCGTCCAGGACACCTCCGGAGGACGCTATATTCCAGATACGTCCAAGCGTATCCTGACGTATCCAGGACGCCTCCGAATGCATCCAGGCGTATCCAGCACACCCCCGGACGGCCCCATGTCAAAGACAAGTCCAGGCGAATCCTTACGTATCCAGGACGCACCCGGAAGCATCCAAGCGCATCCAGCACAACTCTGGGCGCATTCATATTCGTAAGGCGTCGCGGGTACGCCTGGATGTATCCCGACGCGTCCTGGATACGTCATGACGCATCCTGGATAGCGCTGGATACGTCTGGACGTGTCAATGCGTCTAACATATCCGGGTGCGTCTGGATACATTCAGACGCGTCCTGGATACGTCATGACGCATACTAGATACCTCTGGATACGTCCAGAGGCGCCTCGGATACGTCTGGATAAGTCTCGGATACGTCCGGACGCATCCTGGATGCGTCTGGATTTGTCTGGACGCGTCCTGAATACGTCTGGACGCGTCCTGGATATGTCTGGACGCATCTTGGATACGTCTGGATTCGTCTGGACGCATCCTGGATACGTCTGGATTCGTCTGGACGCGTCCTGGATACGTCTGGATTCGTCTGGACGCGTCCTGGATACGTCTGGACGCGTCCTGGATACGTCTGGATTCGTCTGGACGCGTCCTGGATACGTCTGGATTCGTCTGGACGCGTCCTGGATACGTCTGGATCCGTCTGGACGCGTCCTGGATACGTCCGGACGCAGGACGTCTGGGTAGGTACGGATGCATCCTGGATACCGCTGGATACGTACGGATTTATCTTGGATACATCTGGATATACGTCCGGACGCGTCCTGGATACGCCTGGAAAACTGTGGATGATACGTCTGGATGTGTTTTGGATATAGAACCATCCGGAAATGTCGTCCGATGTGTCCTGGATACAGAAGGATGCGTCTGGATGTGTCATGGCCGCTTATGGGTACGTACGGCCCAACAATGGATATGTCAGTATACCTCCAGATTCCTCCAGACGTGTCCTGGATACGCCAGGATACGCCAGGATACCCGTGGACGGGCGCTGGATGCGAGCCCGGCTGGATACTTTATGATACGTCTGGACGCGTCATGGATAGGTCTTGATAATATCCGTCGCCTGCTGCTGGATTCCTCGGGGATGTGCGGTTGATGTAAAGGTTTTCACGCACTATCCCTGCCAGCAGCTTCATAGCGTAACGGTCAGGGCACTAGACTTCTAGTCTGAAGGTCGCGGGTTCAATCCCAGCCAAGGACAAGCCAAAACAAGTCAGCTTAATTGGTACTTCCGAGGGCATCCCACATCATCATCGCTCATCTCCGCCTCAGAGGACAATATTGGTTGACAACTATAACTGTAAGTAGAGGAATGTAGCGAGGATGCACTGTGGACAGCATGGGGTGATGGAGGATGGACGCGACCTGGTTACGTCCGGACGCTTCCTGGATACCTCTGGATACTTAAAGATGTATCCTGGACAACTCTGGCTACATTTTTATGAGCTCTGGATACCTCTGGATACGTCCGGACGAGCCCTGGACACATGTGGATACGTGCGGACGTGACCCGGATACCTCTGGATTCGTCTGGACCCATCCTGGATACATACTGCGCACCTCCGGATGTGTCCTGGATCCCCTGGACGCGTCTTGGATACGTCGGGATATATTCGGACGCGTTTTGGATTTGTAAGGACACATTCTGGAAATCCCCGGATACCAGTGGATAACGCCGAGACGCGCCCCGGATTGCTTTGAGGACAGTTTCGGATTCTTAGAGGATACGTTCGGACAAGCCTTGACGGGTGCTGGATAAGCATGGACGCGTCCTGGAGGCGATCGGGCGCGCTTTGGATCAGTCTGGATGACTTACGGATACAATTGGATACGTGTGGACGCTTTTCGGGTTGATTTGAGAACACCGGGGATGCCGGGTGGATACCCTCCGGACGGAATACCTTCAGGACGATGTCCCGAAGAAGAAGGATAAGGTTTGGATGCTGTAGGATGGGTGCAGGACACACCTGGATAGCATTCAGACCAATCCGGGCAACTGCAGGACAGCGCAGGATAGCTCTCGGACGTCTAGCAAAGGAGTTCTAATAGCCTCTGGATGCCCACCGGACGTAATTCGGACTAGTTCTTCGTGTCCCAGTTCTGTCCAATTTGGCAAAAATTGGATGTTCTTTGGATTGAGCCTATGTCCTGATCCTGTCCTAAGAATTCCATCAGGGCCGATAGGTGGCGCTGCTAGTGCTGCTGCAGTTGTATAAAGCGACTCGTCTGCGGCTGGAGCGGCATCAGTCAAGTCGCCTGCTTCGCATCGTGTACTTCGCTCTCCAGTCGCTGCTCCGTGCTTCCAACAGTCTTTTTCAAGACTTCGTCGCTCTCCAGTCGCTGCTCCGTGCTTCCAACAGTCTTTTTCAAGACTTCGTCTCTCGAGACACTTAACCCCTAGTCTTTTTAAAGACTTGTCCTTCAACAAAGACTATTCAAGGCAATATGGCCGCCTTGATCCAGCAGATCCTGTTGGAGTGGGAGGAGGGCTGCTTCTATGAGCAGCCGTTCCTGGTGGAGGCGTATCTCGAGATGCTGACTGCTCTCGGGGACGCCACCCCAGAGAGCCTGGAGGACACTCGCCTCCCCGACTTCCTGAAGGCTGGCTTCGCCGCCTTTCTGAGGGAGAGGGGAGGGGGTGACCGTCAAGCAGCAGCCAGCTACCGGATGGCGCTAGCGCTCGTGGGTGCTGGGTCCCTGCGCCCACCCCGCCCAACCACGCCTCCTGTGGGTCCATTGCGCTCCCGCTCCCCGTCTCCCCGGCCAGGGCCGTCTCGCCCCCGCTCACCTTCACCCCGGCCAGGGCCGTCTCGTCCCCGCTCCCCGTCTCGCCCCCGCTCACCTTCACCCCGGCCAGGGCCGTCTCGCCCCCGCTCTCCTGCTTCTCCTCGACCGGCCGAGGGTGTTAAGCGTCCCCGGGAAGAGGAGGAGGATGCAGACGAGGTCACACCAACCTTGGAGGTGTTAGAGACTCGGGAGAGGAAGCTCGTCCGTTTCAAAGGGGTAACGTTCCGCGAAGAGCGTATGCTCGTCCAGGATCTGGGTAACTCTCTGCCCTCCGGGGAGGTTATGGAGTCTCTGTTCGACTCTGTGCTGCAAAGGCAGCGTGACGCTGTCGGTGCAGCTGATAGGGACAGGGCTGTCTTGGAGATCACAAGCGGGGAAAGTGTAGAAAACCCCATCTGGCTCAGCCTACGTCGGACCGACCAACTTACGGGACGCGTAGTATTAGATAAGCTTGAGAGAGTTTTAAACTCAAACCAGGATTTTCTTGTGAGTGGACAGCTGAAATTCAGCTACATTCATGTCCCAATGCCTCATGAAGGGGGACGTAACAGAAATAACGTTGCCAATGAGACTATGGATCAATGGCTCAGTAGAAAAATACAAGTAGCCTCTATATTTTCTCCTGGTAACACGGACGACTCCATGTGTCTCACACGGAGTGTCGCGGTGGCCCAGGCCCACGGGGGTATGGAGCGCCGTGCCTTCTACCGTCTAAAACAATCTAATTCAGGCATCCAGAAGAAGGCTGCACTTGAGCTCTGTGAGCGGGCTCAAATTGATCCAACTCAGCCTTGTGGTCTGGACGAGGTACAAAAATTACAGGACGCTCTCCCCTCTCACCGTCTATGTGTCTTCACAGATAGGAGGGGACTGGAGTGTATATTTAAGGGACCTTATGGGGCGGGGCGCACCAACATTTATCTCATTCTCCACAACGAGCATTTTTATGCAGTTTTGTTTCCCTGCGCTGCTTTTGATTACAATCACGAATGTAAAAAGTGTGTCACATTTTTTAACCACAAGGAGGACCACCGCTGCGAAGGGTCATGCTGGAGGTGTTTTGGGGCGAACTCACATGACGACGCCGTTCTACCACTCCGACGGTGCAACCATTGTCGTCACCAGTTCGCTGGTGACGAATGTTTCCAGAACCACAAGACACTGAAAATCCAAAATTCAGTTTTCACTAAATGTGATTTATTCAAGTTCTGTGAGGGATGTCAGAAGAGCTACAAAGTGGGGAAGAATCTCCACCAGTGCAATTGGGTGTATTGCAAATACTGCAAGGAGAACGTGCGAGATAACCACTTGTGCTACATGCAGGGTTGGGAAGAAAAAGAAAAGAAGCGGGGTTGGAAATACATCACCATTTATTGGGACACAGAGACCCGTCAGGACACGGCGGTACCTGGGTGTACTAACACCTATGAGCACGTTCCCAACCTGTTGGTGTCACAGGCGGTGTGCGATGAGTGCTCACACGTAGCTCAAAATGACTATTTCTGTGCCGTGTGCAAGACACGCCAGCAAGTGTTTCATAACTTAGACAATCCTGATCTCAGTGTCATGGGGCAGTTCATTGAGTACTTGAGGTCTTTCCCCGCCAAACACGCACTCCTGTTGGTGGCACACAACTGTCGCTCTTTCGACGGCCCCCTTCTCCTACAAGAGCTCATAGCCAGGAAAATGGACGTGAAACCTGTGCTCCAGGGTGCCAAAATCATCAGCATGAGGGTAGGCAACTGGAAATTCATAGACTCACTTATGTTTATGCCCATGCCCCTCAGTGCTATGCCCAAATCATTCGGGCTCAATGAGCTTAAGAAGGGCCACTGGCCCTTTTTGGCGAATAAGCCAGATTTTTATCGTTATGAGGGACCAGTGTTGGACAAGTCCTACTACTGTGTCTCCAACATGAAGGCTTCAGCTGCTAGGGAATTTGATCAATGGTATGACGAGCAGGTCAAAATGAATTACGTCTTCAATTTCAGGCGGGAGCTGTTCGAATATTGTATCTCGGACGTGACCATTCTGAGACAGTCAGGCCAGGCTTTCAGGAAGCTGTTTGAACAGGTGGCGGGCTTCGATCCATTGTTCAACTGCATGACGCTTAGCTCAGCATGCATGGCAGCGTTTCGCCGGAACTTCCTGAAAAAAGACACTATAGCTATAGTCCCAGCTGGGGGGTACCACGGGCGTGGCAAACAGAGCCACATTGCTCTGAAGTGGCTTGATTATGAATCTCACAAGTTGGGTAGGAAAATCAAGACCATACATACTGACCGTGAAGTGAGGGTTATGGGGCGTCCTGTGGACGGATACGTGGAACTGCCTCTTGCAGATGGTGGAGTGGAGCGCTGCGTGTACCAATTTCATGGGTGCTACTGGCATCAGTGCCCAGAACATTTCCCTGCAACAGATGAGTCAGATGAAAACAGGTACACCAAAACTCGGGAGATCACAGAACTTTTCCGCCGAAACAGCTACAAAGTCATCGAGATGTGGGAGTGTGAGTTCCAGACCCAACTCGCCTCAGATCCTGATACGAAGGAATATTTCAGACTCCACCCCACAACACGCGTTCCCCCACTAAACCTCAGGGATGGCTTGGCTGGTGGGCGCACCAGTGCAATGCGGTGCTACCATAAGGCCGATCTCGAGAGGGGGGAGAAAATCAAGTTTGTCGATGTAATAAGTGAATACCCAAACGCTAATCTTCGTGCCGAGTACCCTGTCGGCCACCCTGAAGTCTTTGTGGAGGGGACCCCCTGTCAGCCACCACCCATGAAGGAGTGGAATGGCATGATTAAATGCACCGTTCTCCCTCCAAGGGACTTGTACCTCCCTGTACTGTGGTACAAATGCAATAACAAGTTGCTCTTCCCTCTGTGCCGCACTTGTGCTGAGACGGAGAGCAAAGAGCCCTGCCGCCATGAGCCACATGAGCGGGAGATTCAAGGGTCTTGGTGTGCACCCGAGCTCCACCTCGCCCTAGAGAAAGGGTACCAACTTAGGCGTGTACATGAGGTCTTCCAGTACCCGGGGACCCTAAAGTATGACCCTAAGACCCAGAGGGACGGTCTACTGTCAGCCTATGTCAGGTGTTTCATGGCTCTCAAGATCCAGGCAAGTGGCTGGCCTGCTGATTGCGAGAGCCAGGAACAAAAAGACAGGTACGTGAGCGACACCCTGAAGTATGACGGGGTGGTTTTGGACCAGACCAAAATGGCTAAGAACCCTGCACTGCGCACATTAGCTAAACTTATGTGCAACTCCTTCTGGGGTAAGTTCGGGGAGAAAACTATGAGGCCCAAGACTCACTTTGTCTACAACTATGAGCAGCTGCTCAAATTGGTCATAGACCAGTCCGTCACAGTGACTAGTCTAGTCCCTATTAATGAGGATTGCATACAGGTTACCTGTATGCCAGTGGAAGACAGTGAGGAAAGCCTTCCCACTTCTTCGCTGATCAACGCCGCGTTCACCACCTGTCACGGACGTCTCCAGCTCTACAGATACCTGGATGTAGTCGGAGACAGAGCCTGTTATACGGATACCGACTCGATCTGCTTTATTAGCCGTCCTGGTCAGCCGGACCTCCCCACAGGCACTCACTTGGGTGACCTCAGTGACCAGCTAGAGGAAGACTACGGTCCGGGGTCATTTATCTTGGAGTTTGTGGCCGGAGGGCCTAAAAACTATGCGTACAAGGTGGCGGTGGGTGGGGACCCCTCCAATATCAAGTACTGCATCAAGGTCCGGGGAATCACGATCAACAACTCGTGTGACCAGCTGGTCACATTTGAGAATTTGAAGGCGATGGTGATGGGAAGCCGTGATAAAATCACAGTACCCATCCCCCGCCAGATAGTCAGGCTCCCTACCTGGAAAATTGTGACCAGGGACACGAGCAAGCGGTGGCAGGCGCTAAACACGAAGCGTCGTCGGGTGGGTCTCGAAATCACAGTCCCCCACGGCTACAATGCCTGGGAGATGGCTGAGGACGAAGACCAGGAGCTTCTTGAGGCGATGGAGTTTTTGGCTGAGGCTTGAGCTGACGTCATGCGCAGGGGAGATGCAGGCTGGCCCCACCGGCGCAGGGGAGATGCTGGTTAGGCCCCATTGCGCAAGGGAGGAGCAGGCTGGCCCTATATAAGACAGAGACACATGAGTACATCATCATCATTCTGCACGATGGATCTCAGGTTCCAGCATCCATGCACTGCCCTTGTGGTAGGTGGCACAGGAAGTGGGAAAACCTATTTCATGAATCGTCTTATTAAAAGTAGAGATGAGATGTTCAACACCACATTCGATCACATTATTTTCTATTACTCCGAGTGGCAGCCTCTTTACGATGACCTAAAATCTAATCACAGGGTTGAATTTAGGCAGGAACTCCCTCTCCTTGAGGATCACTTGTCTGGGCAGGGTCCTAAGCTCATTGTCATTGATGACATGATGCATGAGATAAAGTCTCATCATAAAGAAATCCTTAAATTTTTCATTAAGGGATCACATCACAGAAACCTTAGTATATTTTTCCTAAGTCAGTGCTTGTTCCCGGACGGCCTACGGCAAATAAGTTTAAACACCCACTACATTGTGATCTTTAAAACGACACGAGACTTAGCCCAAATACGTACCTTTTGTATGCAAGTCGATCCCCAGCATTTTCGTGCACTTTTGGAGGCCTATGAGGACGCCACACGGGCGGGGTACACATATATCTTGTTTGACTTCAAGCCGAACCAGGTAGACCACCTGCGCACAGTGTAACGAAATGGCCGAAAATCGGAAAAAAATATTTTATGGCTCGAAACCATTGAAGACCATGTGAAAACTCCTAAAAAGTGTACTAGACAGTCAAAGTGACCCCCATGACCAAGAAATATGGAAAAAACCGCTAAAAACATGGAAATTTTGCACTTTTTCGGCCATTACATCCGTGCTGTATGGCGATTCTGCAAAATATTTTACAGTACCATGGACCTATGTGCGTTCTTAACCTACCATAAAAATGGCAACGTCATATCGAGGGGATTTTGAGAAAAACGCAAGACACTGTGAAAAAGGCTTAAAAGCATTAAAAGACATAAAACGAAAACTGAGTGTAATCCGCAGCTGATCTGGGTTGGAAATGATAAAATGTCATTACCTTGGAGTACTGTATAAATGGCGTGATCGTAGGGCACGGGGATCGAGAGATATGGGCCAAATTTTAAGCAGAAATTGGCCGAAAAAACACAAAAGGGCCGAAAAGGGCCTTAAAACGAAAACTGAGTGTAATCTGCAGCTGATCTGGGTTGGAAATGATAAAATGTCATTACCTTGGAGTACTGTATAAATGGCGTGATCGTAGGGCACGGGGATCGAGAGATATGGGCCAATTTTGAAGCAGAAATTGGCCGAAAAAACCACAAAAGGCGAAAAGGGCGTAAAACGAAAACCGAGTGTAATCTGCAGCTGATGGGTTGGAAATGATAAAATGTCATTACCTTCGGAGTACTGTATAAATGGCGTGATCGTAGGACACGATCGAAGATATGGGCCAAATTTTAAGAAATCTGGCCGAAAAAAACACAAAAGGGCCGAAAAGGGCCTTAAAACGAAAACTGAGTGTAATCTGCAGCTGATCTGGGTTGGATATGATAAAATGTCATTACCTTGGAGTACTGTATAAATTGCGTGATCGTAGGGCACGGGGATCGAGAGATATGGGCCAATTTTGAAGCAGAAATTGGCCGAAAAAACCACAAAAGGGCCTTGAAACGAAAACTGTGTAATCGCAATTTCTTCGCGCTTTCTCGCTCTCTCATTCTCTCTGCATCTCTCTCTCTCTCTCTCTCTCTCTCTCTCTCTCTCTCTCTCTCTCTCTCTCTCTCTCTCTCTCTCTTTCTCTGATTATCTTTCTCCCTCTCATTCTCTTTCTCTCTCTCTCTCTCTCTGTGTAACTTTAATAAATGGTTTGTGCAGCTCTTAGCTAACCTATAGAGGTTTTTCCCAGTATTTCTAAGAATACTGGTGAATTTATATTCTTTTGACAACTTAGAGGTGGAGTCCAGCTGCACTCGTGTTGAGCGTGCAGTCAGAAACCACTTAGATGATTAAAATTGCATGATTAGAAATAAATTTTTTATATTTTTTATTATTTTAATTTAATTTTGATCATCTTTAAGGAAATCGTCGTCTATATCAATGTCACTGGAGGTGTTATGCCTAAGGAGTAACTGAACGTCTTTATGGATGTCAGAAGCATGCTTTGGTTTAACTCGCTTTGCAACTGAGCTAACCAAAGGGTCTGAAGACACCATCATTCGTTTCAAAACATCTTCATTTGTGTTTTTTCTACTAGACTTTCTTGCGAAATCCTTCCTATTTGAGCGGTATATTTTATTTGAGGCCTCTTGTGCCTCCTCAGAGAACTGCCCTATGGGCAGTATGGCCTCTTTGATGAGGATGCTTCCATGCACAAGCATCTTATGCACTGTTGGTGGCATCCAGAACCAAGAATATAGAGTCTGTTGTAATGCAAATGCAACAAATATCGTTGAAAACCAACAACACAGTCATCACGGACAGTTTGGTCAACTGACTCTTCATCTGAATTGTTTGGTCCATATCGGAACAAGAACTTATCAACATGTTGAAACACTACAATAAAATTGCAGTTAAGTTTGTTATCGGCAAATATCGTGCCAGCACAACCAACGTCGTTTTTTTCGTTTGGAACACGCACTTTCCTTCTCGTAAAAATTTTTCAGAACATTTTGTTTACATTGTAAAATTACGACGTATGTTGCTTACAAACTTAACGAATGTGTCGTTAATCTACGACCGATTTCTAAACAGTTTAGTGCTTTTACAGTATTAGACATGCATTGCATGCACAGCCACCACTCTAGGCTGTGGTTTAATTTAGTGATCAACCATTTTCAAGTTCAATACTATTTTTAAAAACAAAACACAACCTATCAAATTCTGCAACGATTTTTAAGTCCATAAACCAGCCTGTTACTAGAGTTTTCAATTTCAGAAGGCAAAATACGTGCAGACATAAAACTTGTTCTAATCAAAACAAGATTTCTTCGTCTGAATGTACACAATGAACCTTTTTTTCATATTTAGTACCACACCCAGAAAACTGGGTTCTTGAAACAAGTAAAATGTACTTGTTCCAAGAAAGTTTTGCGGTGGGTTAAATCAATCTAATTTAGAGCTTGATCCAAGTGCAAATGTCACTTGGCAAGATTGACACCAGCTTGCACTTCATTTCCTACCCTGCGCGTGATTTATGTACTTGATACAACCGCAAATCGTTCAATCCAAGTGTGTAATGTTCTAAAAGTCTACCGCTCGCTGTTCTAGGCGAAATATACGAGTGGCTCAACAATTAGTGTGTTATGAAAAAAGTTGAGAACATGTACTTGATTTAACCTAGTACAGAATGTTCTTGACCTCGGATATGAGAAAATTTCCCGTCTCCGTCAGCTTTTGAATATTTCTCATTTCATCTTGTAAGTAATTTATTTTCAGGGCGGTTAGAAGTTGGGGTAGGAAGGCATCCCCTCCCCTCCATATTTGCAAGCCCGGTGGAAATCCTCAGAGTAGCGTGAGGTGTATCCAAATGTGTAATTCGAAGTAAGAATTTAAGTTAATTGTTATCATGTAAAGTATTTTCACTATTGCTTATACGGACTACGAACAACAACCAATGTGTTTAGTCAGTTCTACTCAATTTTAGAATATGTTCTCTTGTCTGCGTTTTAACAAAACCTAATAAACTTATTATGAAAGAAAGTTAAAAAAAAAAAAAAAAGAAATTCTTCCCCAGCGAATCGTACTTCCGACGGCCCAGTGCAAAGTTGTAGCCTGATAATGTGTTAGGTTGTAGCCACAATATTATTCAAGAATGATTTTATGTTTTTATTATTATAGTACCAGCCGGCTAGCCGGGTGTGAGGGTGTACTAAGGCCTGACCTAAAGAGTACTGAAATTATGGGTACCAGGTACATAAGTACCGTCAGGTAATGGCAACGATAAAATTAGCACTGTAATAAACAAATAATTTAATGGCCAATAATATTAACAAGTGAAGACATAAACTTATAATAAGATCACAAAAGGATTTAAAGCAAAAGCACAAACAGTGCTAATATCACAAACAATATAGATAAACAAGTAAGCTAAAGGATCAAAACCAATCCAAATACAAAACTAAAGGATGATAAAAATCCAAAACAGAATCACAAAGGATTATAATAATCCAGAAACAGCTCAAAGAACAACAATAAACTCAACAAGAATCATACAGATCATAACAAAACAAGTCACAAATCACAGATATAACAGATACTCAACTTAGTGAGAAATGCCGCCGGGGGGATCCACAGTGAATAGTTCTGAAGTCGTGAGTGATGATGAAGTACAACAGTAAAATCCAGAAAATCCATACAACAGGTAAAGCCGAAGCTAACCAAGAAGTGACATCAAAGGGGTAACTAAAGACCCTAAATAAACAAACAGAACATGGACAACAGACATTAAAACACAGTGGGCGGACTCATGGATCATTTAAAATATTTAAGAATATTTACCGAAAGACAGATCGGAATGATAAAAATCATTAAAATAATATACACGTCTCTTCGGGTCGGTTCTTCATCCTGTTAGGCCAGACACATGTGAAAGGCAGAGGTTAGGCCATGTGATCAGAGGTTAAGTTCAAGTAATTATGTAACTTTCACTGGACTCACCGAAATTCATTGCTCACAGTAATCCTTAATAACAAATAATAAAATTCTCTTCTATACTTTTCTTCATGAAACTGAAGATTACTTAGAAAAAATCGGATTAAACTTCAGAACCTCCCGACAGCAGAGCGATGAAATGTCTGACGAGACCGGAACAGCGGAAGACGACAAAGTAGTCCCAGGTGACAAGACGGCAAGTAGTTCCCACTGACGTATGACAAGCGGCGGGAACTTGGGTATGATAACCGGAAAGCGGGAGGCGGGAAATTCGAATCGTAGCGGGAGCGCATACGATCGCTACACCACTCCCCGCAGTGCGCTCGCCGGCTTCCCTCCACCCCTCCCCCCTCTTCCTCGCTACGGCTCGGCGAGGTGGCTGGGCTGGGCGGCTGCAGCATGATCCCCCCCGCCTTTAGTAACCGGACGAGCAGTCAAGGGGTCTTCAGTGCCGCCAATGCTCGTCCCGCTGTGGTGGCTCAGTTGGTAGAGGCGACGATCTTGGGAGCGATTGATGGCGCGCCCGTGGTTCGATTCCCTCCTGCCCTGACTTGTTTTATGAATTCACACGCATCTTTAGACATCACGTCAATAAAAAATGTCTTGTCTGCGCCAGCGTGCACTAGACTTGTATCAAGTGCAAAATGGGGTTAAAAAAATTGAGTGGGAAAATTTCTTGGATCAAGTACACTAGCCAAGTGCATAATGCCAACCGCATTTCTGTACTGAAATCAAGAACTCGGTTTTCTGGGTGCATTATTTTGAGTACTACTAACAATTTTTCCCATTTTAAGTCTCACAGTCTGCTTGCGGCTTACGAATGTAACCAAATTCATTTTGTATTTTAATTTTCAGTTGTTTGCTAAAATACATACACCTCTAACAGATTCCCGCAGGGTAGGTACCTTAGTAGTAAGGAGAATTGAGCACCTCCGCGGACCTAGCTCATGCCTTGCGGCAAGGCATTTCCTATTTGCCGTGTGCATTTTCCACCAGCACTTTTGCGTTTGCCGTGCAAAGCAACCCTTGAGGCCCCGGAGAACGGGATCCTGGATGTTGAGACTGCAACTGGGTGCGCCCAGGGACCGGCCAACACACATCTTTGGCCCGTGATTACATTGTAAAATTACGACGTATGTTGCTTACAAACTTAACGAATGTGTCGTTAATCTACGACCGATTTCTAAACAGTTTAGTGCTTTTACAGTATTAGACATGCATTGCATGCACAGCCACCACTCTGGGCTGTGGTTTAATTTAGTGATCAACCATTTTCAAGTTCAATACTATTTTTAAAAACAAAACACAACCTATCAAATTCTGCAACGATTTTTAAGTCCATAAACCAGCCTATTACTAGAGTTTTCAATTTCAGAAGGCAAAATACGTGCAGACATAAAACTTGTTCTAATCAAAACAAGATTTCTTCGTCTGAATGTACACAATGAACCTTTTTTTCATATTTAGTACCATTATTTTGAGTACTACTAACAATTTTTCCCATTTTAAGTCTCACAGTCTGCTTGCGGCTTACGAATGTAACCAAATTCATTTTGTATTTTAATTTTCAGTTGTTTGCTAAAATACATACACCTCTAACAGATTCCCGCAGGGTAGGTACCTTAGTACTAAGGAGAATTGAGCACCTCCGCGGACCTAGCTCATGCCTTGCGGCAAGGCATTTCCTATTTGCCGTGTGCATTTTCCACCAGCACCTTTGCGTTTGCCGTGCAAAGCAACCCTTGAGGCCCAGGAGAACGGGATCCTGGATGTTGAGACTGCAACTGGGTGCGCCCAGGGACCGGCCAACACACATCTTTGGCCCGAGATTCAGGAGTAAGACGGGCAGGCCATCAGAGCCTCGGATGGCTTAATCGGCTATTGCCGTGACCGTACTTTACGGAGAGCGGGCGGTATTTGAGGCTAGAGGAGAGTCCGCGCAACCCTTTCAGCTAGGGCCCACGCGGATCATGGCCGACTTCTTCCGCCGTCTCCTCTATACCAGCTGATGATGAACTGGTGCCATGCTGATAAAAATTAGCATGCATCCCCCAAAGTATGTGGGACCCTATGAATGGGGTGGTGAAATTAAGTTGGCGAATTTAATCATTTCACACATGGATAATCTCTTTTCACAAAACTCGGGTTTTACCCACACCACAAAGGGTCAAATTTTTGACCTATTGCGAGGTTCGCCTCCTTCGGAGCATTGCTCTATGCTCACTGACCACATTATGACAACCTTAAAACTTCCAGAAAACAAAGATGTTCGAGCTTCTGTCACTTTGGCTGCATCAAGGTTCTGCTCAAAACTGGCAACAAAATGGCAAGCTTCTTCAAGGAGTCTAGGCCCATTCAAACGGAAAAACCATGCTTGGCTGATGTCTGAGTTCTGCTATCCAGCAGTACCAGGCAGTCAGTGCGCTCTGGTAGAGGCTTCAGACCACGCTTCTGACATTGGCCCTTCGCCCAATGAGGACGCTGTTGTGCCCGACCAGGAGCATTTTTTGCCACCTACACACACTTCCCGCCAACCTTTCGAGGAGGGGTCCAGTTCTCTCCACACAACAACAAATCTACTGGATTCACCCACTTGCTTGGACTTACATGCACTGGAGCAAACCTCTATTCTTCTAGAGACTCCAGTCACCAAAGCAAGTGAAAGGCCATCGGGAAGTGGGGCACAGAAGCGTGGATGTCCCTCAAAGCCGTTTTCCGAATGTACTGAACGGACTAAGATGCTCAAAACTGAGCATCTCCGGAATGACATTCCTCGGGAGGAGCTGTATTTTGCTACAGTGAAGGCTCTTCGACAGGATGGTTTTCATGAGGCCGCAAGGATGGTGGATACAATTATCAAAGATCCTGCATCATGTAGCACAAAACCTGAAAAACAGGAACTTAGTTGCTCTCCTTTAGAAGCTGTTAACATGATCATTGACTTGAGTCTGTCGGTACGCAAGTATCAGTCACTGCGGAACTTGGCAGTCTCAAAGAAATCTTCCCTCTTCCCGCCCTATTCCCTTGTCAGCAAGGCCAAGGATGCGTGTTATCCAGAAAACATTATGGTTGGTGAACTGTCTGCTGAGGTTACGGTCCAGTCCCTAGTCGACCACACAAGCAGCAGAATAAGTTGCCTCGTTTCACCAGATGTTTTCCTGGATAACCCATCGCTTGGAAGCGAATGGGAGCTCATTGGAAAATATGGAATGGATGGAAGCAGCAACCATTCCATTTACAAACAAGGGTTTTCCAGGGAAGATGGCGAAGTAGGGTGTGACGGAAGCATTTTCTTGTGCAGTTTTGTGCCTCTTCGGTTAGTTGACCGCACAACTCAGCACGTCTTGTGGAAAAACCCTGCTCCATCCTCCACCAGATACTGCCGGCCTATCAAATTCGAATTCTGTAAGGAATCGAAGGAGGTAATAATAAGCACAGAACGTTACATGCAAAACCAGATCAATTCTCTGACACCGACGTCTTTAAAGCTCCCTTCAGGCCAACAGGTGGCTATCCGGCATGACCTAAAGCTTACCATGGTTGACGGCAAAGTGTGTAATGCTTTGACCGACACTGGCTCCCAGACCTGTCACATATGCGGTGCTAAACCAAAAGATCGCAATGACATTGATGCATTACTTACCAGGGCGATTGACAAAGCAGCTTTAAGGTATTTCATGTCGCCCCTCCATGCTAAGATGAGAAGCTTTGAAGCATTGCTTCATCTAGGATATAAAACTGACGTTCGGGAGTGGTCTTCAACAGATCCTGTCCACAAAATAACAGTCCAAGGCAGGAAATTCATGATTCAAGAGAGGTTTTTGAAGGAACTTCACCTTCAGGTTGATGTGCCACGTTCTGGTGGAGCTGGAAACAGCAACGACGGCAACACTGCCCGTCGTTTTTTCGAGCACTGGAAGACATCTGCTGATATATTAGGAATAGATGAGGAGCTTGTTCGGAGAATGGCAGTTATCAACCAGGTTCTCTCTGGTAACCAAGAAATAGATGTCGAGGCATATGATGCCTATGCCCTGGAAACGGCGCGGCTCTGGACGCGTCTATATTCCTGGTACTGGATGCCACCAACAGTGCATAAGATGCTTGTGCATGGAAGCATCCTCATCAAAGAGGCCATACTGCCCATAGGGCAGTTCTCTGAGGAGGCACAAGAGGCCTCAAATAAAATATACCGCTCAAATAGGAAGGATTTCGCAAGAAAGTCTAGTAGAAAAAACACAAATGAAGATGTTTTCAAACGAATGATGGTGTCTTCAGACCCTTTGGTTAGCTCAGTTGCAAAGCGAGTTAAACCAAAGCATGCTTCTGACATCCATAAAGACGTTCAGTTACTCCTTAGGCATAACACCTCCAGTGACATTGATATAGACGACGATTTCCTTGAAGATGATCAAAATTAAATTAAAATGATAAAAAATATAAAAAATATATTTCTAATCATGCAATTTTAATCATCTAAGTGGTTTCTGACTGCACGCTCAACACGAGTGCAGCTGGACTCCACCTCTAAGTTGTCAAAAGAATATAAATTCGCCAGTATTCTTAGAAAATGGCTTTATTATAATTTAAACTGAAATCATCCAATTTAGTTTATTTGAATAGCAAATTTTGGTTCATCATTATCTTTATCAAATTGGAATGAACAGACTACATATTTCAGCTATCACAATTCTCATTAATTGAATTTTTTTCAACAATTATTACACTTAATCACTTAAATCTAGTATTTGTTGTTATGACCTGCCAATTTGCATTGGCTAGGTAGGAACCCGAGGTGCAGCCACCTCCACGTGGTGGGTTCTGGGTAACCTCTATAGGTTAGCTAAGAGCTGCACAAACCATTTATTAAAGTTACAGAGAGAGAGAGAGAGAGAGAGAGAGAGAGAGAGAGAGAGAGAGAGAGAGAGAGAGAGAGAGGGAGAAAGATAATGAGAGAGAGAGAGAGAGAGAGAGAGAGAGAGAGAGAGAGAGAGAGAGAGATAAAGAGAGAATGAGAGAGCGAGAAAGCGCGAAGAAATTGCGATTACACAGTTTTCGTTTTAAGGCCCTTTTGTGGTTTTTTCGGCCAATTTCTGCCCGAAAATGGCCTATATCTCTCGATCCCCGTGCTCTACGATCACCCCATTTACACAGTACTCCAAGGTAATGATATTTTATCAACTCCAATCCAGATCAGCTGCAGATTACACTCAGTTTTCGTTTTAAGGCCCTTTTCGGCCCTTTTGTGTTTTTTCGGCCAATTTCTGCTTAAAATTTGGCCCATATCTCTCGATCCCCGTGCCCTACGATCACGCCATATATACAGTACTCCAAGGTAATGACATTTTATCATTTCCAACCCAGATCAGCTGCAGATTACACTCAGTTTTCGTTTTAAGGCCCTTTTCGGCCCTTTTGTGTTTTTTTTCGGCCAATTTCTGCTTCAAAATTGGCCCATATCTCTCGATCCCCGTGCCCTACGATCACGCCATTTATACAGTACTCCAAGGTAATGACATTTTATCATTTCCAACCCAGATCAGCTGCAGATTACACTCAGTTTTCGTTTTAAGGCCCTTTTCGGCCCTTTTGTGTTTTTTTCGGCCAATTTCTGCTTAAAATTTGGCCCATATCTCTCGATCCCCGTGCCCTACGATCACGCCATTTATACAGTACTCCAAGGTAATGACATTTTATCATTTCCAACCCAGATCAGCTGCGGATTACACTCAGTTTTCGTTTTTATGTCTTTTTAATGCTTTTTAAGCCTTTTTTTCACAGTGTCTTGCGTTTTTCTCAAAATCCCCCCTCGATATGACGTTGCCATTTTTATGGTAGGTTAAGGGCACATAGGTCCATGGTACTGTAAAATATTTTTTGCAGAATCGCCATACAACGGATGTAATGGCCGAAAAAGTGCAAAATTTCCATGTTTTTAGCGGTTTTTTCCATATTTCTTGGTCATGGGGGTCACTTTGACTGTCTAGTACACTTTTTAGGAGTTTTCACATGGTCTTCAATGGTTTCGAGCCATAAAATATTTTTTTCCGATTTTCGGCCATTTCGTTACACTGTGCTGCGCACGCGCACGCTCATTTTTCCGGGTGAATCCACGGTCGTTTACATTCCTCGCGCAAAGTATAAAAGGGAGATGATGACAGAACTCTGAATCATTCTTTGACGATGGCTCCTGTCGCAAAGACACATAAAGCTGTGCTGCAGGTTCTTCAGTCAGCTAAGCCGAAACTTCGTAAAGCTATTCTCGAGAACTCAGATAGAGCCCTCGTGTTCGCTATCTGTGAGATTTGTGACAATTTACTTCGTGGTAATATTCCTCTGAGTGAAAGTCATAAAGCTAAACTTAAACGTCACCGCAAGAAAATCAGAGAACTCGCACAGAGAGGTGAGGGGTGGCAAGTTAAGAGAAAAACACTTGTGCAGACAGGCGGCGCGTTCCTCCCACTACTGCTTAGCACCATAGCCTCTGTGCTTCCTTCCCTATTGCAATGAATCACGTTAAGAAAATGATTCTGGTGCCACACGACAGTGTGGCCAGACTAAATGATCCTACCCCACCCGCTTCTGAGACACAACTTAGTAGTCTAGACAGTGAGATGGAACTCATTATGCGCAAAAAATACGCTGATGATTCTCTCAAATGGAAATTGTATAATGAGGCTCTACAGCGTTACCTTCATTTTAAAAACGAGAGTAAAAAACCTGTGCAGATATCTGTACAGGAGTTTACGGGTGAACCAGAAAATGTGGTGCGTCAGCAGCTCGCCGCCGCCATGCCAAAGACATATAAAGAGCCCGCACTGAGAATTTACGATTATTTGAGTACGGCTGGTTCACGAGTCACGTGGAACTCATCAGGTCTCGTATCTCTTGACGGTACACCTGTAACCAACTCTAATATCATTGATTTAATTTCGGATCTCACAAGATCACGTAAAAACTTTGAGCCTGTGGGCGTATCGAATTTTATTAAGACTCTGTCTACTCTCAACATTCCGTTAGAACTCATTCCTAACGAGAAACGTAGAGTCGCTATCATTCAGGCGCGAAATCAGGACGGTGGCGGCGCTGTGATTCCGATTCCCGTGACTAAGCGCGTGACTAAACTCAAACGTTTAACACCCAAACGTGTCATTAAACCCAAACGTGTCACTCAACATGCCTGGCAATCTTGGGGACGTGTATCACGAACCCGCTGACCCTGCGTCTTACGGCTCTGCTTGGAAACTCTGGGATGCTACGGGAGAAAAGAAAGAAAAAATAACTCAGTATCTAGAGGGTGAGGACGCGTACACACTCCACAAACCGGCTAGGCGTCGATTTCCACGTAATGTGACTTATGCCGATAATATAGATGAGAGCTGGCAGACGGACTTAAGTGATTTTCAGTCTCTTAAAAAAGATAATGATGGTTACAGCTATATTTTGTGCGTCATAGATGTATTTTCAAAATACGGTTGGGCTGTTGCAATAAAAGATAAATCTGCTTCATCTATCATTAAGGGGTTCCAAAATATATTTAAAAGTACAGATCGTCGGCCTACTCGCCTATTTTCTGACAAGGGGAAAGAATTCATTAACAAAACATTTCAGAAATTTCTTAAAGATAGTCACATCACCTATATTCACACACATAATCCGGACATCAAATGTTCCATCGTGGAGAGATGGCAGCGTACCATCAAGTCAAAATTATTTAAAAGATTCACGTACACTGAACAATACAGATATGTGGATGGGCTTCTTGACAATATTGTGGATGCATACAACCACACGTATCACCGCTCCATTAAAATGCGTCCTGTAGATGTCACACCTGACAGAGTCCTGGAGGTATATAATAACCTGTACCACGGTATGAACAACACTAGAAAAAAACCAAAGTTTAATGTAGGTGATTATGTCCGAATCAGTAGAGAAAAACAAGCCTTCGAAAAGGGGTACACGTGGAACTGGAGCGAGGAGATATTTAAAATCGTTCAGGTCATTCCTCATGCGGTGCCGGTGTACCGGCTGGAGGATCTCGATAAGGATCCAATTGAGGGCACATTTTATGAAATGGAGCTTCAGAAGGTCACCAAGCCGGAGGCCTTCAAAATAGCATATATAGTGCGGTCTAAGGGCACCAAGGGCAAACGACAACATCTCGTCCACTGGAGAGGTTATCCGAAAAAGAGTCGCTCTTGGATCTTCGATAAAGATCTTGTCTAACATGGATTTTTACGCGTTTCTCCCAAGTAACGCCAGTCCTGAGGTTTATCCTGACAACACAACCTGTCATTTTAAGACGGAGTTGGCGCAGCGCATGGAACTCCATGGCCGCTGGCAGGCCGCACTCGTAGAGCTGCATTACCCTAACACAATAGCACACATAGTTCAGGGGGAAAATGACATCACTCTCGTATCAGACACATTTGTGGATACTGTATCCGCACGCCCTGGTTCATTTAGTTCAACACACGATTTTCTCATAGGCATAGGTGATGCTCTTAAAAGCTTAGGAAATAATAATAATGTGGTGGAGATACAACATTTCAACCTTCTCCCGGATCAGCGCATTAAGTTCATGCCATTTGACACAGATGACAAAACCAAAGTCCATTTTTCCCCCCGCCTAGCCCTCCAGCTGGGGCTAGCCCATGCTGGACCATACCCTGCAGATGAGGAAATTTTGGGCGTAAAACCTGTGGACATTAGTTTGGGAGTTCCCTCTCAAATCGACACTTGAAACCTATATGGTCGTAGTTCGTGGAGGCTCCTTAGAAGGTCGTAGTTCGGAGAGGCTTCGTATAGGGACGTAATTGGTGGATGCTCCGTAGAGGGTCGTAAGTATGGTTTTTAGAAATTTTCAGTTACTTGGTGTTTTGGATAGAGGAAAACAAAAGCTATCGACCAGTCCAAACTGCATTCTCAAATATTTAATGGTTAAAAAGTTATTCGAATTTGAAAATCGAGCCCTCCATAAGCCGCAATGCAACTCAAAATCTTCAAATCGCCTTTTCTCAAAACTAGCTTTGGAGCACTTGCGACCTTATACGGAGCCTCCTCGAATTGCGTCCTTCTACGGAACCTCTCCGAACTACGACCTTGTACGAAGCCTCCCCGAACTACGACCTTATAGGTTTCAAGTGTCGAAATGTTTATTTACATGGATGTACTGGAAGAACAGATTATCGGGCACACGCGCGCCCCACTGCTCCGCACGGTCCCCGTGGACACAAAAGCCCAGTACGGTAGCATGTCTTTGGTTCACTTTGATCACCCCATTTACTTCGATCTTCGGACGAAATCGTTTGACACCCTGGAGATCTATATAAAGGACCATGCAGGACGTAATGTACCATTCGACTTTGGAACGTCAACCTTGTTGGTTCATTTCAAACAACTATCATGACGCGTCAAGATCATATTACGGAGTATTACCTGCGCCAGGCCGGCGGCGGGCAGTATTATGCGGGTTCAAGCTACCAGAAAGGACACGGTATTGGTTCATGGCTCGGCGGATTATTTCGCACGGTCCTTCCCCTTCTCAAGAGCGGCGCGACCGCTGTGGGGAGGGAGGCGGCCCGGGCCGGGGCGCACGTCCTTGCCGATGTAGCCAGTGGCGATCCACTAGCTGACAGTGCTAAGCGACACGCGGGGGAAGCAGTTCAGAATTTAAAACGCAGGGCGGCATCCGCCATGAGCGGGTCCGGCAGAGCTATAAAAAGGAAGAGGCTTGCGCTTAAACCTCATTCCGTAGCTAAAGCTCGAACGAGAAGGAGCTATACTCCAGACTATTTTACATAATGGCTTTCATGCATAGTGCCTCCGTTGAGGCTCTCCCCACAGAGCTAAGTCTGTGGCTCTCCAATGCCACACAGCTCGGGGAGGATAGTTGTCAGTGGATTGTGCTCAGTCCTTTGGCTAATTTTGATTCAGCGACCACCATAGAGCTAGAGGCTCCGGGGGTGGGTTATGCCTATCTTGACCCCGCACACATGCTCCTATACATTAAAGAAAAAATTGTGAATGCTGACGGTTCCGATATTTCAGCGGCTGACAACAGTGACGCTACACTTGTAAATTATGGCATGCATGCCCAGTTTTGTCAAATTGATGCGAGTATTAACGGTACAGTGATATCTCAATCGAGTATGACTTACCCATGGCGAGCTTACATTGAGGCATTCCTTAATTACGACAAAGCTGCAAAGAATACTCATCTCCAGCAGCGCATGTGGCATGAGGACACGGCTGGTCACCATGACTCTATGGATGGTAACCAAAACATTGGACTCGCGGTGCGTCGTTCACGCACCAAGCTGAGTCGCGAGTTTGAAATGATGGGTCCGCTACATCTCGATATGTGTAATACGGATCGTCTCCTGCTCAATAATTGTACTCTGCGTGTAAAACTGACTCGGTCTCGAGATGCGTTTGCTCTCATGAGTTCTAAAGGCACTGAAAAAATTAAGCTTTTGGATGTCAAACTCTATGTACGGAGAGTGAACATTTCTCCCTCTGTTCTGCTTGCTCATGCTCAAGCCCTAGAAAAATCTGCTGCAAAATATCCTGTCAACAGAGTAGATATTAAAACGGTCACGATAGCCCAGGGAATGCACTCCAAAACTATTGATAACCTATTTATGAATCAATTACCTCAGCGTGTCATCATTGGTTTTGTAGACAATCGTGCGTTTAACGGGGATTACGCTCGTAACCCCTATAATTTCCAACACTTTAATCTAAGCTACCTGCAACTTCATGTTGATGGACAGGCTGTTCCGTCACACCCGCTCACTCCCGACTTCTCAAAAGATCTGTACATGGAGTGTTACAACACTCTGTTTAGCGGCACGGGTATACACTGGAAGGACGAAGGGAACGGCATTAGTTGGAGTGATTACGCCAAGGGTAACACCCTCTTTGTTTTCGACCTCTCTCCCGATATGTCGGCCAGTGAGCCTCACTGGAACCTCCAGAGACAGGGCACTATGCGTCTCGATCTCCGATTTGCCGAACCTCTCGCTCAACCTATAAATTGCGTTGTGTACGCCGAGTTTCAGAATCTTATTGAAATTGATAAGGACAGGAACGTTATTGTTGACTACAGTGTATAATGGACGGTCTAACTCTAGACACACTCATGCGGCGCGACAGACACGTCGCTCCGTTATTCGAGGGCGTGTTTGCCGCGGACACCCTCCCCCGCAGGCTTCACAAATGTCCCGCACTCCTCATATGCAATACTGACCCCATTTCAAAACCAGGCACACATTGGGTAGCTTTTTTCATTGATAAACATGGCGTGGGTGAATACTGGGACTCTTACGGGATGCCACCCATTGTCTCTCACCATAGAAATTTTCTTAAAAGACTCTGTAAGAAATGGACTTACAATCATACAAGTCTACAATCTATTGACTCTAAAGTATGTGGTGAATATTGCCTGCTCTATTTGATTCACAGGGCACACGGCTACACACTTCACTCCTTTGTACATAAACTCTTTACTTCGAGTCCGATCAAAAATGATGAGAAAGTGCGCACACTTTTCAAACGCATGTTTGGAAAAAAACGCGCGTGTGTCATTACAACATCAGGGTCACAAACATGTTGCGAACGCCGGCGATAAATTTCCCCCAAAAAATATTTTAGTTTTTAAAAAAGTTTTACAAAAAAAATTAAAAGTTTTTTTAAAAAAATTTCAAAGTTTAAAAAGTTTACAAAAATTTTTAAAAAGTTTACAAAAGTTTACAAAAAAAATTTAAAAGTTTAAAAAAAGTTAACAAAAAATTAAAAAAGTTTAAAAAGTTTACAAAAAAAATTTAAAAGTTTAAAAAGTTTACAAAAAAATTTAAAACGTTTAAAAAAAGTTTACAAAAAAAATTAAAAGTTTAAGAATAGCTTTGGTTGTTTACCGATAGGGGGCGCCACAGGTGGCGGTGCGCTGGTATAAATTCAAAGCGGTTTTTCCGTGACGGATCATTCTTGTGTCTCGCTTGGTCGTGTTCACTTCTCACACCATGGCGTACGCATTTTTCGACATGCAAATGCTGCGAGGCGCCAACAACGAATACGTGGTCAAAGAGATCAGTGTGTACAGCTCACTGTACGATGTCAGTCATGGCACAACAGTCTTTCAGCCACCCTACGCTGAGATCATCTTGTCACCTGAGCAACGTAAACGTAATGATTACGTGAGCAAACATATACACGGGCTCGAATGGAATAGCGGCACCGTTCCTTATGAGCATCTCGGTGGTATGATTCATGTACTGTTAAGAGACTATAAACGTGTGTACGTCAAAGGGCCTGAGAAAATGAGACTCCTCCTTAAGTACGCTCCTCCTGGCATATTTGTTTATGACCTTGAGGAGTACGGGTGTCCACGACTTAACACACTCCCTAAGCTGTTTGTGTCGTTTCATGCCAGTGAGCATAGCGTCTTCCCTACACACAACTGCGCTAAACTCAATGCAAAGCGCATAGGACTGTGGTACGAATTTGATCGGGTGCAGCCAAAGTGTAGATGTCACAAGTAAATTAGCTTGTCGGTTTCGTATAGGCCTCTACTAGGGGGATAGGATTTTCCGTTAAAAATTCTAACGAGCGTATCAGCATGCCTCCTGGGCGCGCATGGAAATGCTGTAAAAAAAAATTGTCAGGAGTGGGATTCGAACCCACGCCCTAAAGAGGACCCGCTCTTAAGGCAGGCGCCTTAGACCACTCGGCCATCCTGACATCCTGACACGTGTGCATAAGTACTCTTATGTTAGGTTAGGTTAAGCCCCGTGGGTTGTGCCCTCAACTTAGGTTAGGTTAAGCCCCGTGGGTTGTGCCCTCAACTTAGGTTAGGTTAAGCCCCGTGGGTTGTGCCCTCAACTTAGGTTAGGTTACCATCGCCCAAGATGGCCGACCGGGACATTAAGCAACGAGTTTCGCACCCCCAGGGGGGACCGGGACAAAGAGGCACCAAGATGGCGGACCGGGACAGAAAGGCACTCTTACTACTCACCTCATAAAATTCAAGGGTGCATTGCAAGGAACTGACCCTGCCTCACATTATTAAACTCAATCATTCATAACCATTCTATCACCCGGGTGCATAACTTGAGACCTGACCCACCTCACGAATACAAAGTTATAAATGCTATACTTAAAAATTGATTTATACCTTATATTCTTTTATCCAACATTTAATTACTATACTAACAGCTGAACGAGTGAAGAGTTAAGTATTATTTTCAAGCATTGCAATTCATCTGTTAACTTTTTAATTAAAAATTACTTTCTTTCAGGCAAGCAAATAAGCAATATCGTCCAGTGAAATAATTTATCTTCTCAGCTGCATTCCTGTTCAACAACAAGGACAACAAGATTATATAAGTTGGCTCTTCCTGCATATCGGATAGATACACAAACACACTTACCAGTAAATAAGTAAGTACTAATTTCAACAACTGAAATTCATCGTCTGCTATCTGTATTACAAATTAGTTTCTTCTAGGCAAGCTGCAATACTTCAAGAAAATAACTCGCCACCTTTCAAAACAAGCACACAAAATTAATAAATCAAGTCACAACTTCACAACAACAAGACATTCGATGTTCATTACTTCATAAGGTATTAAACATTTTAAGGTTAACTTTGAAAAATACTTTAAGTACCTTAGCTCTTCCAGTCACAACTTGTTACAGGTTAGTGTCACATTCATCATAAATAAAGTGACACCATATTACTACTGCAATGCAGACATTGATGCCATAAGTAATTTCTTCCTTGCAGTATCACTCAATAAACAAAATGTATCTATTGCATTAAATTCATGTTCTGCAACACAGTAAAAAACTATCATAAATGTGACTTTGAACAAATACTCAATTCAGGCAAATTTTGACCAAGTGACGTATGTCCATAGAATAAAACTTTCCAGGAGAGAGGAAACTAGGTTGATTTTTGCTCTGCAAGATTGAGTATTTCACCCACAGTTTCTAATATTTTATATTTTGTTCTATTAATGATGTCTTACATAATGTATTTTAACCCATGTGATTATCATACACAGGAGAGCATGGAAGGGACATTCGTTATTTTTTAACTGAGTAATTTTTGACCAAGAGACGTATGTCCACAGAAATTTTGACCAAGTGGCGAATGTCCATAGATGTTTTGACCAAGTGGCGAATGTCCAATGATGTTTTGATCAAGTGGCGAATGTCCACAGCTATCATGACCAAGTGGCGAATGTCCACAGAGACTTTTTTAAAGTGACCATAGAAGTAATAAAAAATTACCAGATGTCCGAATAGTACCAGGAAACATGCGGATTTTCAACCGGTAATATTACAATGACTTTCCAAATACATATTTTTAATAGCAGCAACATCTGTGGACATTCGCCACTTGGTCAAAACATCTGTGGACATTCGCCACTTGGTCATAACATCTGTGGACATTCGCCACTTGGTCAAAACATCTTTGGACATTCGCCACTTGGTCAAAATATCTTTGGACATTCGTCACTTGGTCACATTGTGCATGGACATACGACGCTTTGTGCAATTCCTATAACTTAGAAACTATTCAAGATATTGATATACCGTTTGATTCTACGTGTGTATCACACTAATATGTAACACGTGCCAGAAAAAACTCAATTTGACAAAAATGTGGACATACGTCACTTGGTCAAAATTTGCCTGAATTATTATTCAAACGAACTTACCAACAAATAAGTAAGTATTGAATTCCACAAACTGAAAATTCTGAGTTCATTTTTATGGTTTCATATTTTAATCCCTCATTAATTTCTCCCAGACAGGCTTCAGTACTTCTTCAAAATTACTCATCACCGTTAAAGAGAAGCACAGAACAGAGATTTGCTGAGTTCAAGTTTAGCACGAATACTGTAATGTTTATTACATTATTAAGCCATTAAAAGTGGTCACCCAGAAATAAATATGATTTAAAAATTAAATGTACTACCTTTCATTGGCCAACTAACCTATGTTCAAACGTTAGGTTTCCTGCAAATACAATACCACTTTGCTTAACATAAACCATTTAAGTATTCAAACATAACCTGATCACTTAAGTACCAAATTTTATAAAATAATCTATGAAACATGTATGAATCTTTCAATCTTAAATTCCAACATACAGGGAAACACTTGTTTCGTTAATTTGTACACACGTTCCTCTCATCTGCAAATAACTGCTTCAGCTATTCCGTTCCCTACCGAAGCTTGTAATGTTCCGCGACACTCCCGATAGATGGCGCTGTTTCAAATGACACGATTCACACACGCATACACGTCGATACTCCTTGCAGTCAAAAACTTTAACCTGTACAGACAAAACAATAATATTAACTTTCAATAACAAAGTACAACCTCAAAGCAGCTAAAAAAGTACCCAAAAAGGCACCTCAAAACAAAGAAACATAACAAGCTACATTCCCACCAGCCTACAAAGTTATAACCTAGCATACATGCATGCATATTCCTTAGTACAGAGGTGCAGACAATTCACTTCACTCCAATCCACTTTACTGCACCAACTTCCTTCTTATAACTATTTCCAGCCAAGATTCTAGCCATCATTCCTTTGAAATCTTTAAGAAATCTTTCTTCTAGGTCGCAGTATGCCTTCACATACAATTTCAATGCATTAAAACTGTCCTTTCAATCAATAGTTTGGTCAAAATTTCTCCAATCTCACATGCCCTTTCTATTGCAGTCATGCCAATTACTATTGCATTATAACCATAATTACATCTTACTCTTCACCTGGTTAAGTATTATTATAATAAACTTAAAGTCTGCAATAAAAACAAATAATAATTTATGCCATTGCTATATTTCATTCATCAACATAAAAATAAAAACCATGCACATAAATGAAACAATATTAGACTGCATGCAACATGCATATGTTAAACAAATAACACAGAGTTAGAAAGTATCATTTTTGAACCACCATAAAATAATAGACCAATACATGCAATACATGCAAATTAACAAATAAATATTAGTATATTGAAACTGTCAAAGTTTAAAGATGAGATTGAATAACTTCATAAATTTTCTTAAATCCAGCAGTATTCGGGTGGATATCAAACTTGTCATCAAAATGACACTTCTCATAACAAGTCTGATCAATTGTATCATCATCTTTAACAAAAATTAATTCAAGATCTATGATACATATACGTCCATCTGAAATAATAAAATACTGTTAGAAAACACAATATTAAATTGAATGTAACACACACGTAAAATTAATGCTACACTACTACTCTTGTGATACCTCCAGAAATAAAACTTACTGCCGTTTCTAAAACCAACATCTCAACAAGTCCAAATGTGACAAGTGTCTTACACTCCATTACAACATAAACAAAGTATTACTAACCTATAACACTCAATTCCTTCAAAAGCTCCCCTACTTCTTCCATGCCAACGTCCTCTACTGTTCTTAAATACTCTACCTCCATAACTTCCTCTTTGATTTAACAAATTCATTGCACTTTGAGCACCAAAACAAATTACATACTGTGAATCAGCCTGTAACAATAAAAACATATATCAATACTTATTAGAACATTACAATACTACTACAAGACAAGTAAATTCTATTGATGAAGTTAAAACAAAACTAACTACGTTATGATCACTATAAAATATTCAAGCAAAAACCAACAAAACCTGTACCATTTCCAATAATTGTCAAAATTCGCAAAACCTCAAACGTAAGTTTGGCCAGACCAATAACACAAACCAAGCGGTTGAAATGCTAACAATCAAACTTGAAACGCAAGTAAAGCCATGACAAAAAACAACACATTCATATTACTATACAAATATGAAAAATTGTATAGCTTTTACCCAACATTCAAAAAAATTTCGATATATCGACATCAACTAGACTCAGCTTAAGTTTCATCAACCTTAACATGATTCTCACCCAAGCTTTATCGAAACAATATATGAGATAGTTACCCAGAGTGTAAGAGCGTATCAAGAACCAAAACAAAGCAGAAAGCGCAGTCTCAATAATTCATATTACAGGCGTAAAGATTATTAAAAGTGATGCTAATGAATGTGCAGCTCTAACAGACACATCTTTTTCACCACAACTACCCTAGAATTGAATCTAAACTAAGATTTAAATAATTTCTATGCGAAGGTTATAGTGCTTTGTTTTGGTTCCCACTACGCACCTTAACCTACCATTCCTATTATTTTTGAAAATATAAGAATTTATTATAACTTTTATTTTTATTGCAAGAGAAATGCGTTGATTTTTCTCCCCAAATTTGGTGGAAACAAATACTAGCTTTCAAAGAAGAAATGACAGGCAAGTTTTGTGTTGCTCTGGGTAGTAAGTTTTGACTCTATGACTCACTCTAAAATTCAACAAAAATTGCAACATTTCTAAACTAAATTAAATCTAATTGCTGAAAAAGGTTCACTTTTATGTTATCTTTAATTAGAAAAGGAATATTAAATGGAAGTCCAACAAAAGTACATTTCATTAGCAACACACATGATCCATCACTCAGTCGTTTACCATCAACTGAAGTTCAAAAAAGCTCATCGATATATAAAGTAGATTTTACTTTATTCAAAAATTTGACACTCAAATCAAGATAATGCAACAACTTTACCACTAAATTTCATGGTACAGAAAATTTTATTTTTCGTCGTGCAAACTTAAGGCTCAAAAACAATCCCACTTTCACGAAGTGCATTAAGATCAACATCAGCCAAAACCACAGCAGGAATTTGACTCAGTTTCATTCTAGTCATGCTGCGTGCCTGCACAACTATATCAGCATCTGTAAGATAAAATTATAATTTCAATAATTCAGAACAAAAACACAATAAAAATACTCGGCAGAACATTATCTCACCAAATGGAACAAAGGCAGTGCCTAAGGAACTTCTCTTCTTAACAGAGAAACAGTAAGGATTTTGGTTGCTCTTCACCAATTCCATCAACTGATTAACGCCGTCACTTTCAACCATCTTTTTGTGATCTTCACTGTTTAGATAGAAAAAAATTAAGCTAGTCCCCATCAAAGCTTCAAGTTTGGTAGTTGGACCAATGATAGTGACGGCTGGTTCAACTTTGGTAATTTTTAAAGGCACGAACAAGGGAAGTTCGGATCCTTTCATGTAGGAAGGCTTGTTAGGTGCAGGACTATTAAGCAAATCAAAGAGCGACATCTAGAAAAAAAAACATTAAATAAATAAACAGCACTAACAATAGTTTACCATAAAAATGCACAAACCAAATTGTACTCACTTCCAAACAGAATACACAGATCAATAAAAGTTAGAATTTCAACTCTCACCAAATTGCACTGATTACAATTCAATCACTAAGGCAACCAACGATAGGAAATACCAAGATCCAATGCCTTCCAATAATTTTATTTGAAAGTGAGCGGGGCTTCTAACAATACCGCCAACCTAAAATTCAGTCCTAAGTTCATGTTTTCACTAAATGGTTTAAATTAGTTCGCCCATGTGTCCGTATGTTACAGCGTGAAGGCTTTCATAGTTAAGTGCTAAACGCCTGCAGCATCCTTTTACATCATTTCCTAATTTAAAACCTTTCAAGTATATTAAGTGGTAAGTTGCACGCGTGAGCAACCGACCCACCGGCCTTCTTTTGTCGAGTGGAAGTCCCAGCCACGTCCCCCGACGCGACCGCTGGCTGACGCTTCACACGTCGAGCCGCCGGCCTTTTATTGTCGAGTGGACATCAAGCTGGCGTTGTTGATAGCTGGCCAGCGGGGCGACATTTTATAAGGCAAATGTGTGGCGTATTAAATTCTTGATTACGTTCTCACAAATAGTGTTAAAACCTAGGGGGCCGTTTAACGCGTTAGCGTTAGAATTTTTTGTGCTATTTTCATTAAGTATTTCATGTCATTTTTTCCATCTGTGCTGTTGAAGTACATATTGCTTAATTCTTCAACTACATTCACGCCGAACTGGTCCAAGAGCTCTTTTAAACTGTCCACTACTGGATTTTCTTTAAACACATGGTTTTCCATTTGAGTCCACAATAATAGCTTTAGCTCAGGTCCTATGTTAGGATAAGCATGAAGTAGTCTTTCAACAGACATTTTGCTTCCGATTGTGACCAACAACTTTACGGGTAGTTTTGATGCGATCTTGAACCAAAGAAGAGAAACAAACCGAGTTCGAGCAAGTTGAGCCACACTTCCAATTCGAGATCTGGACTCTTCACGGCAGTAAAAGAAAGGTCACTGCAGAAAAAATAGTGACAACACTTAAAACTGACAACAAAAAATGTGCAGCAGAAAGACCCAGAAAAGACACTGAAGTAAGTCCAACCTGGTCTGGTCACTTGTCGTCTGGCTGACTGGTGGCTGGATGTGTAGGATCTCGAAGCGATGGTGGTAGCGTAGTGCACGTTGCACGTCTTGAGTCAGTTCAAAATCAAATTAAATGTTCAGTGTCATTTAAAGCCAATCTGGTTTACAGAAGTGAAAGATTTGTGATCCATAAAAGAGTCGCCAAGTTTAAATGAGTCGTGCCACAAAATAGTGCGGTATGCTGTTGATGATAGTTCATTAATTGCAAGGAGCATGTATTTGACTCGCGTAGTTTATACTGGCAGAAATTCCCTCACCGTCAACAGCGCTATCTGTCGTTGTATCGTTGAACAACTGTTTTGTTGCTGTAGTACAATCAGTGAATTTGATTGAAAAATGGATATGAATTACCTTTACTATTTAAATTAAACCAAACAAACAAACAGGCAATGTTGACTGCAATATGTGAGTACTTGCACACGTGTATAATGTAAAGGATATTTGCATAACCCAATGAAATAATATTAAGAGAGCTTCAAAACAATGAAGATTTCAAAATCTTAAATGCATTTTTAGTTTTCTTTTTAAAATTGTCTCCTAAAAATTGAATAAATGTTTTAATAGTGATCTTTCAACAGTTCAAATTAATTTTGAATTAAAAATGGGAAATGTCACTGTGTATGGACTTACTGCTATGTCCTCATTTGATTTAACTGCTATCATATTTTGGTCTGGGTTTGTAGCAATAAAAAGCAGCGTAAGAAGAAAAGAATTTTACTAACTTTAAGGTGGGACTCACAATTTGAAAACATTTCGGGTATTTTCGCTTATCATCACAGTCGTAAAAAAGTTAACATATCAGTAAACCATAAATCTCATAGTTTAGACCAAGTAAAATGTATCACTTATAATGACAATGAACAATACTTGTCAATCATGATTTTCAAACTATTACAACTAAGTAAAAAATATCACTTTGATCTAAATATTCATCAGCCATTTTAAACTTTACAAAACTGTAGTAAATCTGATAGGAAAATACAAAATCTTCTAATTTCCAGACTTGAACCGTTTGGATGGGCTGCCCGATACCTCGTCTGTAGAGTCTGAAAAGATAAAATTAATCAACATTAGCACTTGAATGTTTCGTCGGATACTTCAGTCACATAAAGAATATGTAAACTTACATAAGTTGCCAGCACTGTACTGGTTTGATGGTATGTATATCATCTGAAACATGTAAAATAGTCAATACACAGCACCAAACATCATTGGCTGAGCGATAGCGAAGCCTATTACTTCACTGATCGGATTTGGCTCCTGTCTGTCTGTTTGTCTGTTTGTTTGTTTGTCTGTTTGTTTGTCTGTCTGTCCGCACGATAACTCGAGAACGAGTAGAGATATCGAGCTGAAATTTTTACTGTAGCTTCTTGGCCTGAATACCTCGGACGAGTTCGAAAATGGGCATTCTAGCTCAAAAATTGACACCGTTAAAAATTCATTTACATTTTCGAAAAAAATAATTTTAAAAAGAAATATTATTTTACAGTGTCCTAAGGGGTAACTCGGCGAGTTGCGGCCCTGTGGGCGAAAATTTGGTCCGTTTGGCCGTATCTCTTACCGTTTAGCCGCTACAGCGTGACCCAAGGGCGAAAAGTCCTCAAATTGCGTGTTGGGTGTCGTTCTCGGGGTATTTCGACGAGTTGCGACCCTTTGGGCGGAAATTTCGTCCGTTTGGCCGTATCTTGCACCGTTACGCCGTTGTAGCGTCAAATTTCGACAAAAAGTCCTTAATATACACGTAGAGCTGTGTACTTCTCAGATTTTCGCTTATCACAGACTAGCATATCGCCGGAACCGTCTGCACGAGGAAAATTTCATGGCGCTTACTGTTTCGTTACTCGAAGCGTTTTTTTTTTATGGCATCCTTATCCATACTGACAGCGCCGCAGGCCTAGGTAGATGTACGCAGGCGCGTCGCAGGGTAACAGTGTTTCGCGAGATATCGCGAAGCCTGTTACGCGAGACGTGGTCTGGCGTACATCTACCTAGTGTAATAGGAAGACAACAGAAGCAGAAGAAGTTTCACTCACAATCATATAGAGCCAAGTTTTGCGTTATTCTCTTTTGTTCGCTAACTATGTCTAGTGGAACTCGGTCGATGCTAGTCCATCTCCTAGCCACAAGATAGTATTTTTCGCCCTTTGCAAGTTTGTCATTGAATGCCGGAATAGTTGTATCGTTCATCTTTGGAAACCTTGCCCCAGGACATATCATTAAACTGGTAAAATCATCATTCTTTACAACAATTTTGTGAGTCATTTCCTTGGAATTCCTCTTCTCTACATTAGCATTAGGGTGTATCGATTACACACTTTTTTCGAAATCGATATCGGCTCGGTGCGGAAAATGTGAGACTTGTGCACCTGATCAACGGTGCAAAATCTTATTTTGATCGGACATCATCTTCCGTGTCAACGGTGGCCTTGAAAATCCGAAAAAAACGTGAAATTTCCCTAAATTTAGGCAACCCGCAAAACAGCCACCGTGTCGCTTCCGGTTGGTCCTGGTGGTGAAAAAGGTAAGTCCGAACATCAATTAATACCCCCCAACCACCAGAAAGTACCCAAACTGCCCTTAGTACACTGTAAAAATTGCTGAAAGTACAGTAAAAATGGTCAAAATTAGGCTTTTCTCTAATATTTGTATTTTCCCTGAGAAGTGTGGCTCTTCGCTTTTTTCCTTACTAGTTGGCTGAGCGAAGCGAAGCCTATTACGCCACTTGAGTGCTAAAATGTTCAATGTTTGTGTGTCTGTGTGTCTGTGTGTGTGTGTGTGTGTCTGTCCGCACGATAACTCGAGAACGAGTTGAGATATCGAGTTGAAATTTTTA
>JAWJED010000046.1:3346755-3371755 GCA_033675135.1 Frankliniella intonsa | reverse complement strand
TAACCAATTAGTGTTGGTATGTACTGTACGCCAAATTTTGAATGTTAGCAAGTAAGTCAAAGTCAAATTATATTATAAGATCTCATTTACATGTGACTGTGTTAATATATAGTTATTAAGGGAAAAGCTTTACATGTATCCATACTCTCATTTACCTTTGACTGACTAGTGAATATAGTTAATAATTATATTACAAGATCTCATTTACATGTGACTGTGTTAATATATAGTTATTAAGGGAAAAGCTTTACATGTATCCATATTCTCATTTACCTTTGACTGACTAGTGAATATAGTTAATAATTTTATTACAAGATCTCATTTACCTGTAATTGAGTGATTTTATAGTTATTAAGGGAAAAGCTTTACATGTATCCATATTCTCATTTACCTTTGACTGACTAGTGATTATAGTTAATAATTTTATTACAAGATCTCATTTACCTGTAATTGAGTGATTTTATAGTTATTAAGTGAAAATCTTTACATGTATACATAGTCTCATTTACCCTTAACTGGCTAGTGAATATAGTTACTTGTAGAGAAGCTTTATATGTTTTGTTTTTAATAAAAATTATTCCTCAGCCTCATCCTTTGTAATTTTGATTTTATCAAAAGTGAAGAATTTAAATGGATTTCACCAAACACCAAAGGTGTATACAAATAATATCAGAAAGTTTGTGCGGTGGAAGGCACTGTAAATATGTTTAGTTGGTGCATCACTTTGCATCACTTTATGATGAAAGGCCTGCTAGGGCACCGCTGTGTTTATCGCCCCGGCCTGCGCCGGGCTGGGGGCATGCAACTCGCCTCCCAGCAGGTCCTTGTTCTGCAGGGTGGCGTCGTAGTGACGGAGCACTTGGGCTCGCAGGCGCAAGTCGGCGGGCCTCGGGTGCCCAAGGCAGGCCGCCTCCTCAACACATCTGAGTAGTGGGTTGGCCTACCTAGCGAACTGCAGGCGTTGTCATTGGAGAAAGACACCTTGGTAATCCTTGGTAATCCCTGGTAATCCCTGGTAATCCTTGGGAATCCTTTCCGATCTCCGGTAATCTCTGGTAATCCTCGGTAATCCCTGGTAATCCCTGGTAATCCTCGGTAATCCGTGGTAATCTTTAGTAATCCCTGGTAATCATTGGTAACCCATGGTAATCTTTGGTAATCCTAGGTAGTCTTCGGTAATCCTCGGTAGTCTTTGGTAATACTCGGTAGTCTTTGGTAATCCCCAGTAATCCCTGGTAATCCTTGTTGTTTGGTAATCCGGTGTACACGATTTTTTCGAGTTGGGCACCCCTCGGCTTAAAGTTACTAATTATGCTACAACAATATTTAAAAACTGTTACAAAGACACAACAAAGATGATATATGGGAAAATGAATGAAATAAAAATAATACTAGAGATGAGAGGACCCTACACTGGAAAAACAAACGTTGCGTCCGCTACACCAATTGGTGTGTTCTATGGCAACATTTCAGTTTTTGTGGAATATTAACCAACCGAGACTTCATGTTTTATTTTCGACGAGTCCAGCAGGTTCCTCTCGAAATTCCCGTTCGAACGAGCCTACATGTAATGGGGTTGCGAGCCTAAATACTACGACTTTAAATAGGATTTGTAGAAAATGGGGAATTGGACATGTTGAATGAACTATGCATCTGAACCCCATCACATGTAGGCTCGTTCGAACGGGAATTTCATGGGGAATCTGATAGGCGCATCAGAAATGAAACTTAAAGTCTCGGCTGGTTAATATTCCACAAAAACTGAAATGTTGCCATAGAACACACCAATTGGTGTAGCGGACGCAACGTTTGTTTTTCCAGTGTATTCATGCGGGTCGTGAACTTCTTCCCGCCAGTGGGGAATCCACACATCGCCTCACACAGCATTCTTGATGAGGAAATGACGCTGCAACTGTAATCAGCCTGAAATAGGTAGATGGCCACCGCCAGGACCTGGAAAGCCTCCAGGATCGATGCCTGGTCGTGATCTCCCAATAATGGCCTGCCGTCCAGGTACGGCGTGAACTTGGCGCCATGCACTGAGGCAGTAGGGGTGACAGTCCTCACATGCATTATTGGAGCAGGTGTATTCACGTCCTGTAATAATGACATCACAGTACAGTTAGGTGAGAGTAGTAAATATCAGAAGTGCAAGTGATAGGCAAAACACAAACCTTGTCAATGATAATCCATTTCTGGACACTGTCTGCGCACAAGAGCGGCAGACACGCGACAAAGATACTTTGTTTTAGGCGCCGGATTTGTCCTTTAACAGAAAATAAATTGTTAACGGCCTCGAAGCGCTAAATAATACCACAAAGGTGATCATCACAGGCAACATACCTTCGTCCGTGACCCCTGACAACATGGCCAAAAACGGCTGTGCAAACGGCCTGTCAGCCAGAGGGTCCAGACAGATTTTTGCATTAGCAAAAAATCTCTGGACGTTGCCGCCGACACAGACGTTCAGCTGTCTCTCAGCCTCCAACATCCACTGCAGGGAAGAAATACAATTTAAAATCATTCAGCCCGTTTGATATAGCCTACTACAACTGATCGGATCGTTATCACTCGCTTACCTGGAAGGTGTCAGTGAGCACTGGGTATTTTTCCAAAACGTCCTTGACTTCCCCCTCCAGCATCTCATGCCGCCTGTTGACTTTAGAGCAGTCCATCCTGGCCGCAATGACCGCCAAGTCAGGCTGCCTCTTCGCCCACTCTGTCTGGATCATGGCCTGGTGGGAGGCGGTGGTGGCCTCATTTTCTCCCAGACCAAACACTGCCAACTGAAATTCATAAAGAAATTATTATTGAAGCACTGTTGCAGAAAGGCGCATGTATAGGAACATCTGCGTAATGTTTTTCTCACATCATTAATGGTATTTGACTTCCGTCTCAGCTCATTTTGGAGCTGTGCCCTGCTGCCCTCAACCACAGCTCGAAACTTCTGTCTGGCTTGGACCAGCTGCCTGGAAGCGATTTCATTGGGAATGACCCTCCTAGCATATTTGAAACAGTTGCGGAGTCCAGTCTTCCAGGAATACTGAGAAAAACAGAAATACCATGAAACATAAATTAGTCATATAGCATTGTCATCAAATACAAGAAAAAAATGTCACAAGATGTGACAATAACTCATAGTACTAACCGTCCTGTCTGGACTCTGCATAGTGGACAGGAGGTGCATGTGAGACTGGTCTGCTAAGTGAGGGTACTCACGAAGCAGCGCCTCACAAACACGGGTATACTCCGCTGCTGTGGGGTACCTGAGTGCAATACAGATGTACATGACACCCAGTCTCAAGAAACAAATGCGTAAATGCATAACATACTGGAAAAATAGTACTAACAAGTCCGTCACGTAGGTCTTCATTGATTCAAACAGTGCTCGTATGAGCCTTTTCTCCCAAATTGTTGGCAGTCGTCTACCAGACGACAGCTGGTTGCGGAGACCCAGCTCGAACTGAGGCACCTTGTAATCAAAGGGGATATCTCTCCCACCAGATGCCTGGCGAGGAGACTGGTCCTGGTGAGATGGTGATAGATATTTAGAAGGTGTAATGTTAAACCTTTTAAAGGACCAATTAATCGCAAGTCATTAAAAAAAAAATTCAAAAAATATCCATCCTACCTCATCATCACCAATGACGTCAGCCTCAGGGATGTCCCGATGCTCTTGCACAGTTGGTGGCCCTGTAAGCACATACGTTCACAATGGTCGTACAATCACTCTCCAGCAATTACAATTGTTATAGCTCACCAACATCCTTCCGGAACTCCAGCCTAGCCCTGTCTTGGAGCTCCCCAAAGTTTAAGACATCCGTATAGACACCTGGGCCAAAGTCGGGTTCCTCCTGAAGAATATTAAACTGGTCTTCCTCCAGTATTCCCTCAAATGTTGCTCTGAATGCCGTCATAATTGAGTCCTTGTTGGCCTCCGCTGTTATGATGCGGCTGAAGGCCCCATAGGTAGCAAGGAACCTCATGGCTGCAGCACACGTGGGGAGAACTACAACACTTAATAAAAGCAATTAAATGACACGCACACTTGAACTCTTAAAAGAAAAAAAAATTCTTGATCTGTTGGAAGAAACTAAATTAGTTGATACAGAAAAAAATTAATGGAGTTGCAGGGCTTATGTACACTTCAGTAGGGTCATTCTCTGCAAAACCGCCCCAAGGCTCTAAATCTTAGGCTCAGGATGTAGTCGGGAAAGGTAAAATATCACATACTACCCTCTTGACAGACCCCATGCAAAAGGATTTTTTTATTTGAATTGTGGTTTAGGTTCCAAATATTCTGGAATATGTATCCTCTTAGGTATAAACTAATAAACCATATTTGTTACTATATTTTATTCAATTGGGGTATGATACCATATCACGATACCTTCCTACCCAAGCTCATTGGAATCAGCATAAAAAATGGAATCTTAAAAGCTTGGGTAAAAGTTATTACGTTGCATCTAAGTTGGTTTCATGAGAAACCAGGATCCCAAAATTCTGGAATACGCATCTATTCAGGTATAATTTATGTTTCACATATTTCACTACATTCTCTACATTTGGGGTATGATACCATTTCACGATACTATCCTACCCAAGCTCATTGAAATCAGCATAAAAAGTGGAGTCTTAAAAGCTTGGGTAGAAGTTATTACGTTGTATCTAAGTGGGTCTTATAATAAACCCATACATTTCAAATACAAGTAGCGGGGTAATGCTGAATCTCCTAAACCACAATATTTTTAAAAACTTCCTGTGCCCTGGGGTCTTTCAAAAGGGTAATAGGTGATATTCTACCCTTCCCGACTACATCCTAAGACTACAATTTTGAACCTTGAGTCGATTTGGCCCAGAATGACCTAGCTAATAGGGGGCTCCTACATGACAGGGGTGAATTTTAACTTGATGAATAGCTGCCCGTCTATGTTGTAAGGCTTAAGTGTCTGCCCACAGCACAACTTACATGCCTCAACACACACCATTTCTGAGCAGTCACCTGCAATAATTTCCACTGCATGCAGATGTTCATTGAAACCAACTGATGGCACAACTTTGCCATAAACCAGCACAGTTGACTGATGACAGAAAATACTCTGCACTGACATGAATACAGGGTCACTATCGAGGACATCCAAAATATTATAACAGCCACATTTTATAAGTAAGCCATCCACAGTTACGGCTTGGACCTTTACTAATGCCACAGGATCCAAGCACAGCTCTAGTGCCTTCATCCTGACGTGCTCTGGCAATTCATGTTGAAGTACACTCTTCTGGGCAGTCTTCATCTGGATAGATGGTGGCAGTGCATTCCCACCACACAATTCCAGGCATTTCCTTTTCTGAACTTTGGTTGCCAACGTGTGGGTGATGCTCTTGAAATTTCTGCTCCTATCTGCCACATTTTTCATAATCTGATGAAAAGCTTCAAACCGCATACTCCACAAGTGCCTCAAGGGGCCATGCATCAACATATAACGAGCATAGTGAAGCAGGTAGTGAAGCTTAGGGGGGTAACAGGTTGGAATTAATCTGACCCACAACTGATGATGCTCAGTAACCAAGTCAGACAGCTCCAAAATCATGTCCATTGAAACTGTGGTAGCCATCACAATGTCCAGAATACGATTTAGAAGCAAATGCAACTTCCAAAATTGATTTCTGGCTGGAACATGTGGGCCCAGAATCAGAGACAGAAAATGAAACAGGTGAAGTTTTTGTGCTGCAGATCCTTTGATATTGACTCTCTTGGAGAAAAGATTATCGGGCAGACCAGAATGTTTGTTGACGGCATCAATGCCACTGACAGCAAACTCTGAGTGCAGAGACTGTGCCCTTCGATACAGTAACACTCCCTCCCTTTGTAGTCCCCTCAGGACACATTTAATATTCAGAGGCAACATTTTTTCCAGCACGTCATGCATTACATCAGGTGGGAGACACTCAGGGGTATCAAAGTAAGGTACACCTGATAGCACGGAAGTGCCTGTTACACCATACACACTTTGTAATGATGCATCAATCTGTGTCATTTCCACATGCCTTCGGTGAGATTCTGATGATCGCATTGAGCACTGGATCTCTTCGCTAATAGAATTCAAATCAGAGTAGTCAGCCATGCAAAAACGACAAACTTTTCCACTTGAAAAGCATCGTCTGAAACCACCTAGTGCATGCATTGAGGCATTGTCCCCCACGAAGGCAGCAACAGCACCACGAAAGTGGTGCGTACCACCACTTTTCACTTCAACTGTGATGCCTTCATCTGACAGGGTTTTCAAGTCTGCTATCAGGGGCTTCATAATGGTCTCATAACCAAATTTCACGACATCAACCCATCTCACAATAGCAACTAGGTGAATACTTTCAAGAGACGACAGATTTTTTGGCCCCACATTTCCTACCTGGAAGTAAATGCAGCAAATTTTGTGCTTCTTAGTATTCCCCCCTAAAGGGTTACACAGTTCCAGCTCATCTGTGTACAGGTGGATTCTCAATGCATTTCTGTCTGCAGAAAATAACGGGTGGTTCTGAAACAATGATCCACACGTGAAACTTGTAAAGTGCTCGGAATCAAATGACTCTCTGAGAATGCATGATATAACATCCTCGTGGCTGAGGTATGCCTTCAATGTTTCATTAACTGGCACATAATGCATAACAGGCCTGCGCACAATGTCTGGAGGTGGCTCCATTCCAGCCAGGTTGTACAAGTCCAGCTCCTGGGGCTCGATATAACCTAAGTCTTTAAGCAGTAACTGACTATCATTTTCAGTGGTGTGAATAATTCTATCGAGCTCTGGAAATTCTAAGTAGAGGTGCGCATCATGGTCCTCTACTCACGGTAAAAACTTCGTCCAGATTTTTAAGCAGCCATTCCTGTTTTTCAAGCAGCTTTGGAAAAACCAAGCAACCTGAATTGCTTGCTTGGAAACCTGACAGTTTTCAAGGTCTGCTTGGAAACCTGGTCGACGTCTTGGAAACTGTGACGGCCGGCCGGGGACGGATCGCCGGCAGCTGGAGCCAGCCGTCAAATTTTCAATGCCGCAGAGCAGGCCAGTCGGAGTCGGGGCAGGAGAGGGAGGAGGGGGAGGAGATCGTTGAACATCAGCCAGCAGCTGAGCTGAGCCGGCACGGCAGACAGAGCAGCCAGCCGGTGTAGCTGCCCTGTATGAACTGAGGAGGTCGAACAGTATTTTGGTCCTGGCCGATCTTCGTTTCTGCGGTTTTACACGTGCCGATATTCCGCATTGCGCAGGCTGCAGGTCAAAACAGCGTGGTCGTCCATTCCGGGGAGTGGGTCAGCAGAGGGTGAGGGGGGGAGGAGGACGAGCTTTTGTATAAGGACAAAGGGTACAACCGTATCAGCCGAAAGCTGAGCTTATCAGCCGGCACGGCAGACAGAGCAGCCGGTGTCCCCGGCCGAGTCGCTTCCCATCATGAGAGCAGTGTCGCGAGACAATTCATTTTTAACAGTGTCTACGGCCGTTGTTGAAACGTTTTGTTTTCACACTGACTTGATCCGATTATTTATCATGTGTGCCGCACGCATCCTAGCTTGCTGATCAAAGTCAGTGTGAAAACAAAGGACGGTTTCCAACCATTCCGCCGTAGATACACTGTTAAAAATAATTGTCAGTTGACGACACTGCCCGTGATGGGTGATGAGCTGTGTGTTGGTTTACAACAATATTTGCTTTGTATAAGTGACAAATGACTTTCTATTTCAACCCCTGGGTTATACCGAAATGAAAACTTATCAGCATGTTGTAATCCTTTACAACATAATTGTAGTTAAGCCTTTGTTAACAAGCCAGATGTCGTTTTAATACAACCAACACAGCCATAACCCATCACGGGCAGTGTCGCCAACTGACAATTATTTTATGGTAACAGTGTATCTACGGCGGAATTGAAAATTGAAACCGTAATATCCTTTTAGAAGTTTTCACACTGAAAATTTTGATCAGCAACTATTTTGCCTGCCACGGTTTTCGACTTGACCTAGTAGGATAAATAATCGGATCACGTGTAAAACCAACAGAAACGAAGACGGCCAGGACCAAAAATACTGAATTCGACATCGCTCGCTCTCATCACAAGGCCAAAGCGACTCGGCCGGTGCTGACACCGGCTGGCTGCTCTGTCTGCCATGCCGGCTCAGCTCAGCTGCTGGCTGATGTTCGCCTACCCTTCCTCCCTCCCTCCTCGTCCTCCCCTCCCCTCCCCTCTCCTGCCCCGACCCTGACTCCCCGGACACCGTAGCCAGCCTGTGCCGCCTGCCGGGATAGGCAAACAAATCACACGGCTGTGTCCCTGTTGCCTACCCCGAGTCTACAGGCGTCAGGGCCAGCGCCGGGATGCAACCCCGTCCACGATTTCAAGACGGCTGGCTCCAGCTGCCGGATTTTCAAGCAAATTTGCTTGGTTTCCAAGCTCTCCGAGGCGGCCTGCTTGAAAATTGGGACGTCCCGGCCGGCCGTCCTGGTTTCCAAGACGTCGACCAGGTTTCCAAGCAGACCTGCTTGAAAACTGTCCAGGTTTCCAAGCAGCGAATTCGGGGTTGCTTGGTTTTTCCAAAGCTGCTTGAAAAACAGGAATGGCTGCTTGAAAATCTGGACGAAGTTTTTACCGTGCTCCCAACTGACGTAGTCGCATTGATGTAACTTCAGAAAGTCTTTGCCTCAGATTCAGAGCGAACTGTCTGCATTCTTCGAATACATTCTGGGCAACTGTAGTGGGCAAATTCAACTTGTGTTCTAGCTGAAGACGAAGAAGCTGAGCCTCTCGTTTCACTTCCAATGCCACTCTGTTAAAAGCATCACTACACGTTTCATGAATGGGTTCGTCTTCCACCTGCAGTTCATTAATACCAGCCTCATGAGAGTCACTGTTTGGTCTTTCCAAATCCACAGCCAAAGATCTGCTACAATCAAGTTCACCTCTGTGCTTGTAATAAACATGCTTGCGGAAATTCTCAGCACTACGAATCACCACATAGCACCCACGCACTGGACATGTAAAGCTTAAATTTCTGCACAATGAATGGTTCACGCGAGTGTGCAGCACAAGAGCTCTGAGGGACAACGTTAAATCCCCGCATTCCTCAATAGTGCACCTGTAATGGCCAGCCATGATGGGCGGCGGACTTTTAAGATGCCAGTACAAATCTGCACAAACTGTTAACCCATGATGGTACCTAGAGCCTCAGTTTTACCGATCAATAATTTACCACACTCCATGCACCACACATTACCTTAAAACACAGAAATCTCAACAGAAATCAGGGAAAAGACTGAATGGATGAGCCGGGAGACAATGGCGCGGACGAATGGCGGGACAGCCGGCAGGTGCCTCTGCCTCTGGAAGGTACTGGTGGCCTTGGGACACACACCGATGGCCAGTGTTTCGGAAGTAGGCTCTTACGGTTTGGCGATGTACATAAATTGTTGGAACCACAGCTGTTAATTAGCTATAACCAAACGCGAAAACAGCCTCAAAATGCCCTATAAAATTGCGAAATTTAGCAAACAGTCAACTGCACATGAAGAAGAAAAAAAAAGCGCAGGTCTGCAACAGGTCGGTCCCAATGGCCTAGGAACACTCACCGACGTCCAGGGTTCCTTATGCAGGCGGACAACCCGGCAACTGCGCCACACGGTCAAAAATAATTATAAATCCAGGCGTAATTTCTAAAGGCATAACGAACACTCGATATCAGAGATAGGCACATATAACATAGACAAATGAAGGTAAAATAGAAATACATCCCTTGTAATCAATCCAATCGCGCATCAAAGGAGACGTGCGGTGTTGCCGGGTCGCAGCTTCTGCACTGACCGTACCGGATGCGTACCCCTCCCCACCACTTCCTGTCCAGCTGTGCTCTTAGCCTGTTGCGTACTGTGTTCTGATTTTCGTTGCGTCCCTTGTGCTGTGTTCGTGGTGTGTGTGGGTGTCTGTAGTGCATCCGCACTGAGGTTATTGCTGGGCGATAAGCCCCGCGTATCTTAAACCTTTCTCAACCATCTCCGAAGTCGCGAAAGCCACTGTCGCCCGTCGCCCGTGGCCACGGGCCGCCCGGCGCCAAGATGGCCGCCACTCCAGAGTCTACAATGGGGCGCTTTTTCCTGGACCATTGCCCCTGCCTGCAGGCCCACGACGAGGCACTTGTGCTCAGGGTATGCATACATTCCACACAACTGTAGGTGCGCGGACGGAGGGCACCGTCTGAATGGCCTGTGTTACATGTTTCAGTTCCTGCAAATGACAACCCCCAGTGCATTCGGGCTGCTCCCTGTGGAGGTGAGGCAGTGCCGCCGGCCCCACAGCGGGTACATTGTGTTGTGTACGAATATCACCGGCACCAGCGGGCCAGACCCATCGCTCCCGCCCCAGACGGCGTCGTACTGCCGGACGCAGCGGCAGGTGTATGCCCTCTGCCGAGTGAGTACGATACATTATTGTGTCTGTCTATTTGTAAGATGGACTGAACCATGCGCCACTGGACAGGCACCTGTTGCAATAATAGCGTGATTGCTCTTATTTTACAGAAAATGGTCATCGGCTATGGGTTCGCAGAATTCTCGTCGTTCCGTGGGAAGAACACCCCGATGCGGCTTGGGACGGAGCGGTCCACCAAGATCACAGTCAGCCTAGCTCACCCGGACACCATCCCACCAGCTGGAGCCACGGACGTCGGGCAGTTCCGGCTTCAGCCCCACCCCGGCCAAGCCCAGCACTACTGGTCTTTTTTTCTCGAGACCACATGCGGGACCTGCGAGCCTCTCCACAGTGCCACCCTCCTCAATGATCCACGCCCCAATTACCAGGCCATTCTACAGTGAGCGCCCTATTAATCTTCATTTTTTTGTTCCTCCCATTTAGTTTGTGTTTAGTTTGTGTTGTAGTTTCTGCTTGCATGTCCCTCTCTTTCAATTAATTTATTTCAATCCTTGTCATCCTTTCAATTTTTTTTTTTTTTAATCCTTTTTGGCACTTTTTCAAAATTCTTATTTCAATCTTTAATTCTGTTCCTTCCATTTCAAACTATTTGTAACAACTTTTCAAAATTTTTATATCCATCTTTCAAATTATTCTGGGGCTTCACTTTACATTTATTTACTTTTATTTCAAACCTTTTTTGGCAACTATTCAAAATTTATATTCCGGGGCTTTTATTATTATCTTGCAACTTTTCAAAATTTTCTTATCCAAAATTCACTCTAGGCCGGGGCTTCATATTAATATTGTTTAGGCCAGTATTCTAAAGTCTTCTTTCCAAAATTCTATTACATTCCTGTTAGGGCATTAATTTTTTTTTTTTTTAGACCAAATTATTTACCTTTTTATTTAGACCTTTGTGCCGCCTTTTCTAAATTTCAATTGTCAAAATTTAATTCAATTGCTGCCACACTTTTTTTTTCTTTTTTTATAGTTCAATTGTGGCCAGGCAATCTCAAGTCAAGTCAAATTTCATTCATAGACTGATATTCCAGTCTTCTTTGCTGCCACACTTTTGGTCTCCTTTCTTTATAGTTCAATTGTGGCCAGGCAATCTCAAGTCAAGTCAAGTTTCATTCATAGACTGAGACTCCAGTCTTCTTTGCTTGCGAAAGGGACATGCAATTCATTTCACCTGTGTACGCATAAGACTGCTATAACCAGCTGTTGAGCGCATATATGTGTAACTGTACCTTCACTCTGAAGTATCGGCTGTGATTATGACTGTGTTACGTGGTAAATGTATCTAGTCCAACTCATGTCACGGTATTGATAACAGTGGCAGATTGTCTGTGATGGCTTCTGTGTTACATTGTCCTTAGTTAGTAGTTCCTGCCTGAAGAATGCCCCACAAATTCCTAGTCAGTAGAGTAACAGCATGGTTGTGACTAAGCATTAGTTTTGATTAGTATTTACCAGTGGTTGTGGATAATTGATTGTGGTCCCTATTGAACATTCCTCCTTAATGTGTGTAATGTCGTCATCAAGCTTGCTTCACCGCACCTCGCTTCAGCATTTACAAGTCTTCATAGCTTCACTCCGCATCGTATTGCATGGTAGCATGATATACTTGCACTACTCATCTCAGTAGCCTGTCCCAGGCATGTTTGTTAACTAATGGATTTGTTGTCACAGGGAGCAGCACGAAGCAGAATCGTGTGGTAGCCAGTTGGTGAGAGCAGGAACGAAAGCTGTGATCAACGCTGCAGAGGCTGACTGGGAGACAACGATGCTGCGGGCAGAGACCAGGGTTGCAGTGCCCTACTGGACACGTGCACGAACAGGTATGTTGGATGGAAGTATGTTGATCCAACTGTCTTGCGAGGTTCATGCCATACGAGGTCTGTGAATGTCTTGTGTGTGTTGCAGGTGCGAGACGCAGCATATGTGCAGCAGTGACAACAGTTCTGCAGCTGTAGTGTTGAATAAAGCTGATGGCAGACAATTATTTATTGGATTGTAATATTATTCCAGCTGTATTTCCTATCCAATATGCCCCATTACATCGTGCTTCGACCAAACAGCCATGTGCTGTCTGAATGTTCCCATCAAATCCCCATCCCACATGTGCTATTGATATAGATGACAGATCATTGAATGCTGGCTGCATGATAATGTATAATGTTGTGCCATCTATCATGATGACCATGACATGTGGTATTAATCTGTGAATGATGAAGTCAATATTCATGTGCTGTATGACACTGTCCATTTATTCTGCTGTTCATACGTTACGCCCCCGTTGATGAGTCACTATATTATAGCAGTTTCATACATTGATTTCAGAGGGTTCAAAATATCTTTTACCACAGGCACACACCAACTTTTTCCTAAGAGCTTCCGTCTCTGTGTTATGCTCAGGTCTCCTGTGTCTGTATAGTGTGGTCGAAATCCAAATATTGCCTCCTGCTCTGTAACTGGTAGGGAGATGAAATTTCCACCAAGTGATTCAACGGGTGGCTTTCCTTGCTGACCTACACAAATTAGTTCCAAGAAACATTACTTCTAGATGAGGCTGCCCTCCCCCCGTGACATATGAAACACAAAGGGTACTCACCCTTTCGTTGGGATGCAGATGAAGTAGTCAGAGTTGGCAGTTTAGTGACAGTGGCTCTGTGATAGGGCTTCAAATACTCTTGGAGTGTGGATGGTGTGTGGGGTCCAGCACATGCTACTTGATCCATATTTGGAATATTCCCTGAAACAATAAAAGGAGAGGGTGTAGCAATGGGTAAACCAACATTACTTGAATGTAATTTCTGATGCACTTGCCCCAAAACAGTCTTTTCCGAACCATTGGAACATATGCCGAGGAACAAAGTAGTACTGGCTCGCAGCCAAGTGTTCTAATAAAATTGTACAAATTTACTGTAAGTTGTTATTGGTTCTAACACCCGTAACTCAAAATGGCAAATGGCAGTACCTTGATATCAAGTCCTTATTTGTCTTTTCCATTGCAGCAGTATTTTCAAACAGAAAGTAGAAGGGCCTGTTGCGCGCAGTGGATGCACTTTGCAAGTATTTAAGCACTCGCACATACTCAAAAAATAAAGGTGCCGATGAGTCTTTCCCTGCATTGGTGAACAGAGAAAGCACTCAGTGTAATTGTAAATCATTAATTACTTCACTTATTGGCTGAGCGAAGCGAAGCCTATTACGCCACTGGAGTGCCAAAAAAGTTCGTTGTCCGTCTGTCTGTCTGTCTGTCTGTCTGTGTGTGTGTGTGTGTGTGTGTGTGTGTCTGTTCGCACGATAACTCGAGAACGAGTTGAGATATCGAGCTGAAATTTTAACTGTAGCTTCCTTGCCCCAAAAGCTCGGTCGAGTTCGAAAATGGGCATTCTAGCTCAAAAATTGACACCGTTAAAAATTAATTTGCATTTTCGCAAAATATAATTTTAAAAATAAATATTTTTTTACAGTGCTCTAAGGGGTAACTCGGCGAGTTGCGACCCTCCGGGCGAAAATTTCGTCCGTTTGGCCGTATCTCTTACCGTTTAGCCGCAACTGCGTGACTTAAGACGAAAAGTCCTCAAAAGGCATGTTGGGTGTCGTCTCCGGGGTATTTCGACAAGTTGCGACCCTGTGGGCGGAAATTTCGTCCGTTTGGCCGTATCTTTTACCGTTTAGCCGCTGCAGCGTCAAATTTGGACATAAAGTCCTTAATATACGCGTAGAGTTGTGTATTTCTCAGATATTCGCTTATCAGAGACGAGCATATTGCCGGAACCGTCTGCAAGAGTGAAATTTAATGGCGCTTACTGTTTCGTTACTCAAAGCGTTTTTTTATGGCATTCTTTTCCATACTGTCAGCGCCGCAGGCCTAGGTAGATGTACGCAGACGCGTCGCAGCGTAACAGTGTTTCGCGAAATATCGCGAAGCCTGTTACGCGAGACGTGGTCTGGCGTACATCTACCTAGTAATAAGACCATGGTAGTTTGACTTCAACACACCAATTGCATGCTCGTCAACTTCACTCGAATAGTAATCAGCAACCTTAATTCCAAGTTGCTGCAAGGCATACAGGCCAGTGCCGATACCATCAAAAAGGGATAGTACCCGAATGCCTGAGGTGTGCTACAGAGTCACAAGAACATTACACTGTTCTCACTTTTGACATTGAGTGAGGGTATGGATCATGATCATAAGGAAACTGACCTGTGCAGGTGACAGGTGCACCCTTACGTCAGTAGTACAGCAGAGACTGTCAGAAGGGACATTGCTTTGTCCAACACTCCGTGTAGAATCTGCTACCGGTTTATGATCTGGTGCTACAAACTATAACAAAATACAATCGAGGGTTGTCAATATAGACACTTACAAGAGAACACTTATAGAAACAATGACTGGGTGCTTACCTTCTTTAATCGGTATCGACAACCTTTAGGGGGCTGCTTCAAGTGACGCCTGTAGCCAGTCTTAGGACCTCTTTTCCTTCCCTTTTTCTGCTCTGGCTCCATACTATGGCTTACAAAGGATGCGACTCCAGCCAGAGGTGCTGTTAAAAGTTTTCCTCCGAAGTGCGATTAACAGCACCTGGGGGTGAGGTCACTGCATGTATGAGGCTCGGAATGGTTCCACTATTGGATGCAAGGCTTATTGGCTGAGCGAAGCGAAGCCTATTACGCCACTGGACTGCTGAAAAAGTTCAATGTCCGTCTGTGTGTGTGTGTGTCTGTCTGTGTGTGTGTGTGTCTGTGTGTGTGTCTGTCTGTTCGCGCGATAACTCGAGAACGAGTTGAGATATCGAGCTGAAATTTTTACTGTAGCTTCCTTGCCCCAAAAGCTCGGACGAGTTCGAAAATCAGCATTCTAGCTCAAAAATTGACATTGTTAAAAATTAATTTACACTTTCAGAAAAAAATATAATTTAAAAAAAAATTTTTTTTGCGTTCTAAGAGGTAACTCGGCGAGTTGCGACCCTCTGGGCGAAAATTTCGTCCGTTTGGCCGTATCTCTAACCGTTCAGCCGCTACTGCGTGACTTTGGGACGGAAAGTCCTCAAATTGCATGTTGGGTGTCGTTTCCGAGGTATTTCGACGAGTTGCGACCCTTTGGGCGGAAATTTCGTCCGTTTGGCCGTATCTCCTACCGTTTAACCGCTACTGCATGACCTTAGGGAGAAAGGTCCTTAAATTGTATGTTGGGTGTCGTTTCCGAGGTACTTCGACGAGTTGCGACCCTGTGGCCAAAATTTTGTCCGTTTGGCCGTAACTCGCACCGTGAAGCGTAAAATTTCGACAAAAAGTCCTTAATACACGCTTAGAGTTGTGTATTTCTGAGATTTCCGCTTATCACAGACTAGCATATCGCCGGAACCGTCTGCACGAGTGAAATTTAATGGCGCCGGCTGTTTCGTTACTCAAAACGTATTATTTTTATGGCTGACTGCGCCGCAGGCCTAGGTAGATGTACGCAGGCGCGTCGCAGCGTAAAAGTGTTTCGCGAGATATCGCGAAGCCTGTTACGCGAGACGTGGTCTGGCGTACATCTACCTAGTTTTATTCCAAAGTTTATGTGACATGCTTGTAGACACTTGTGCTATAAAAAATATACATATATGTATGCACATATAAATGCATACATATATCTGTAACATCTGGTATATTTGTATGTTTGTGCAAACTTTGCAGTAAAATAGGACTAGATCTAAACATTTAACCCTCTGCCAGGCTTATTGGCTGAGCGAAGCGAAGCCTATTACGCCACTGGAGTGCTAAAAAAGTTCTTTGTCCGTCTGTCTGTCTGTCTGTGTGTCTGTCTGTCTGTTCGCACGATAACTCGAGAACGAGTCGAGATATCGAGCTGAAGTTTTTACTGTAGCTTCCTTGCCCAAAAAGCTCGGTCAAGTTCGAAAACGGGCATTCTAGCTCAAAAATTGACACCGTTAAAAATTAATTTACATTTTCGAAAAAAATAGTTTTAAAAATAAATATTTTTTTACAGTTTCCTAAGGGGTAACTCGGCGAGTTGCGACCCTCTGGGCGAAAATTTCGTCCGTTTGGCCGTATCTCTTACCGTTTAGCCGCTACTGCGTGGCTCAAGGAAGAAAAGTCCTAGAAATGCATGTTGGGTGTCGTTTCCGATGTATTTCGACAAGTTGCGGCCCTTTGGGCGGAAATTTCGTCCGTTTGGCCGTATCTCACACCGTTAAGCCGCTGCAGCGTTAAATTTCGTCAAAAAGTCCTTAATATACGCTTTGAGTTGTATTTTTCTCAGATTTTCGCTTATCATAAGCTAGCATATCGCCAGAACCGTCTGCACGAGTAAATTTTTTTTGCATCCACTGTTTCGTTATTTAAAGCGTATTTTTTATAGCATCCTTATGTATACTGACAGCGCCGCAGGCCTAGGTAGATGTACGCAGGCGCGTCGCAGCGTAACAGTGTTTCGCGAGATGTCGCGAAGCCTGATACGCGAGACGTGGTCTGGCGTACATCTACCTAGTAAAGGATGCGACTGCAGCTGGAGGTGCTGTTAAAAGTATTCCTAAGAAGTGCGATTAACAGCACCTGTGGGTGAGGTCACTGCATGTATGAGGCTCGGAATGGTTCCACTATTGGATGCAAGGCTTATTTTATTCCAAAGTTTATGTGACATGCTTGTAGACACTTGTGCTATAAAAAATATACATATATGTATGCACATATAAATGCATACATTGGCTGAGCGAAGCGAAGCCTATAACGCCACTGGAGTGCTAAAAAAGTTCATTGTCCGTCTGTCTGTCTGTCTGTCTGTGTGTCTGTGTGTGTGTGTGTCTGTCTGTTCGCACGATAACTCGAGAACGAGTTGAGATATCGAGTTAAAATTTTTACTGTAGCTTCCTTGCCCAAAAAGCTCGGTCGAGTTCAAAAATGGGCATTCTAGCTCAAAAATTGACACCGTTAAAAATTAATTTACATTTTCGAAAAAAAAAAATTAAAAATAAATATTATTTTATTATATTTTTTTACAGTGTCCTAAGGGGTAACTCGGCGAGTTGCGATCCTCTGGTCGAAAATTTCGTCCGTTTGGCCGTATCTCTTACCGTTTGGCCGCTACTGCGTGACTAAAGGCAGAAAAGTCCTAGAAATGCATGTTGGGTGTCTTTTCCGTGGTATTTCGACGAGTTGCGACCCTCTGGGCAGAAATTTCGTCAGTTTGGCCGTATCTCGCACCGTTAAGCCGCTGCAGTGTCAAATTTGGAGAAAAAGTCCTTAATTGGCTGAGCGATAGCGAAGCCTATTACTTCACTGATCGGATTTGGTTCCTGTCTGTCTGTCTGTCTGTGTGTTTGTTTGTTTGTTTGTTTGTTTGTCTGTCTGTCTGTACGCACGATAACTCGAGAACGAGTTGAGATATCCACCTGAGATTTTTACAGTAGCTTCTTTACATAAATAGCTTGGACAAGTTCGTAAATGGGCACTCTAGCTCAAAAATTGACACCGTAAAAAATTAATTTAAATTTTCGAAAAAAATATTTTTCAAATAAATATATTTTTTACAGTGTCCTAAGGGGTAACTCGACAAGTTGCGGCCCTCTGGGCGAAAATTTCGTCCGTTCGGCCGTATCTCTTACCGTTTAGCCGCTACAGCGTGACTCAAGGGCGAAAAGTCCTCAAATTGCATGTTGGGTGTCGTTTCCGGGGTATTTTGACGAGTTAAGACCCTTTGGGCGGAAATTTCGTCCGTTTGGCCGTATCTCTTACCGTTTTGCTGTTAGAGCGTTGAATTTGGACAAGAAGTCGCCAATATGCCCGTAAATGGTGTATTAATCAGATTTGCGCCCATCAGACCGGCATATCGCCGGAACCGTCTGCACGAGTGCAATTCAATGGTGCCCTCTGTTTTCTTTCTCGAATCGTTTTTGAACAAGTCAGCTAGGGCATATCTCAAAAGTTCTGACAATCCCAAACTACCCTTTACCGTACATCGTCAGAACGGTCCCGTCGAGTGCAATTCAATGGCGTTCCCCGATTTGACGACAAGGGTTCAAATAATTTTGGAAATTATGGCATTCTTATTTTTACAGAAAGCGCCGCAGGCAGGTAGATGTACGCAGGCGCGTCGCAGCGTAACAGAGTTTCGCGAAATATCGCGAAGCCTGTTACGCGAGACGTGGTCTGGCGTACATCTTCCTAGTATACGCGTAGAGTTGTGTATTTCTCTGATTTTCGCTTATCACAGACTAGCATATCGCCGGAACCGTCTGCGCGAGTGAAATTTAATGGCGCTTACTGTTTCGTTACTCGAAGCGTTTTTTTATGGCATCCTTATTGGCTGAGCGAAGCGAAGCCTATTACGCCACTGGAGTGCTAAAAAAGTTCGTTGTCCGTCTGTCTGTGTGTTTGTGTGTGTCTGTCTGTTCGCACGATAACTCGAGAACCGTCTGCGCGAGTGAGCAGGCCTAGGTAGATGTACGCAGGCGCGTCGCAGTGTAACAGTGTTTTGCGAAATATCGCGAAGCCTGTTACGCGAGACGTGGTCTGGCGTACATCTACCTAGTATATCTGTAACATCTGGTATATTTGTATGTTTGTGCAAACTTTGCAGTAAAATAGGACTAGATCTAAACATTTAACCCTCTGCCAGGCTTATAAAGGATGCGACTGCAGCTAGAGGTGCTGTTAAAAGTATTCCTAAGAAGTGCGATTAACAGCACCTGTGGGTGAAGTCACTGCATGTATGAGGCTCGGAATGGTTCCACTATTGGATGCAAGGCCTATTTTATTCCAAAGTTTATGTGACATGCTTGTAGACAAATATGTTAAAATAATTTATACATATATGTATGCACATATAAATGCATACATATATCTGTAACATCAGGTATATTTGTATGTTTGTGCAAACTTTGCAATAAAAAGGGACTAGTTCTAAATATAAAACCCTCTGCCAGGCTTATAAAGGATGCGACTGCAGGTAGGGGTGCTGTTAAAAGTATTCCTAAGAAGTGCGATTAACAGCACCTGTGGGTGAAATCACTGCATGTATGAGGCTCGGACTGGTTCCACTATTGGATGCAAGGCCTATTTTATTCCAAAGTTTATGTGACATGCTTGTAGACACTTGTGCTATAAAAAATATACATATATGTATGCACATATAAATGCATACATATATCTGTAACATCTGGTATATTTGTATGTTTGTGCAAACTTTGCAATAAAAAGGGACTAGTTCTAAATATAAAACCCTCTGCCAGGCTTATAAAGGATGCGACTGCAGGTAGGGGTGCTGTTAAAAGTATTCCTAAGAAGTGCGATTAACAGCACCTGTGGGTGAAATCACTGCATGTATGAGGCTCGGACTGGTTCCACTATTGGATGCAAGGCCCATTTTATTCCAAAGTTTATGTGACATGCTTGTAGACACATATGTTAAAATAATTTATACATATATGTATGCACATATAAATGCATACATATATCTGTAACATCAGGTATATTTGTATGTATGTGCAAACTTTGCAATAAAAAGGGACTAGTTCTAAATATAAAACCCTCTGCCAGGCTTATAAAGGATGCGACTGCAGGTAGGGGTGCTGTTAAAAGTATTCCTAAGAAGTGCGATTAACAGCACCTGTGGGTGAAATCACTGCATGTATGAGGCTCGGACTGGTTCCACTATTGGATGCAAGGCCCATTTTATTCCAAAGTTTATGTGACATGCTTGTAGACACATATGTTAAAAAAATTTATACATATATGTATGCACATATAAATGCATACATATATCTGTAACATCAGGTATATTTGTATGTATGTGCAAACTTTGCAATAAAATGGGACTAGTTCTAAATATAAAACCCTCTGCCAGGCTTATAAAGGATGCGACTGCAGGTAGGGGTGCTGTTAAAAGTATTCCTCAGAAGTGCGATTAACAGCACCTGTGGGTGAAGTCACTGCATGTATGAGGCTCGGAATGTTTGCACTATTGGATGCAAAGCCTATTGTATTCCAAAGTTTATGTGACATGCTTGTAGACAGATATGTTAAAATAATTCATACATACATGTATAATGCATACATATATCTGTAACATCAGGTATATTTGTTCCACTATTGGATGCAAGCCTATTTCATTCCAAAGTTTATGTGACATGCTTGTAGCAAAATATATGAAGCATGAAATGCTGGAGGAGAAAGTCCAGGACGTGTTGGAAAAATAACCAGTACGTACTGACACCTTTGATGTATTATAGCCATAGGGCGAAAAGGACAGCATTACTACGACATGGCTGCCAACGCCTCTTACTGCTAAATGCGAGACAGCATACATGTTCAAGATGGTCTGAAGACTGACCCATTGCAGCTAGGATGGAATGCTCCAAAATTACCAGACCACATGAGATACTGGAAGGGGAAGTCCAGGACGTGTTGGAAAAATAACCAGTACGTACTGACACCTTTGATGTATTATAGCCATAGGGCGAACAGGACAACATTACTACGACAAGGTTGCCAACGCCTGTTACGGCTAAATGCGAGACAGCATACATGTCCAAGATGGTCTGAAGACTGACCCATTGCAGCTAGGATGGAATGCTCCAAAATTACCAGACCACATGAGATACTGGAAGGGGAAGTCCAGGACGTGTTGGAAAAATAACCAGTACGTACTGACACCTTTGATGTATTATAGCCATAGGGCGAACAGGACAACATTACTACGACAAGGTTGCCAACGCCTGTTACGGCTAAATGCGAGACAGCATACATGTCCAAGATGGTCTGAAGACTGACCCATTGCAGCTAGGATGGAATGCTCCAAAATTAACAGACCACATGAGATACTGGAAGGGGAAGTCCAGGACGTGTTGGAAAAATATCGAGTACTCACTGACACCCTTCTTGGCTATTCCCATGGGTTTCACTGATGAAAGCTACACACTTTGATGTATTAGCCGAAGGGCGAACAATACAGGGGCAGCTGCTCCCGCGGCTGCTCGCGCGGTGGCCTCCGCGCCTGCCTCCGCGCCTGCCCCCGCAGCTGCCCCCGCGCCTGCCCCCGCAGCTGCCCCCGCAGCTGCCCCCGCGCCTGCCCCCGGGGTTGAAGTTGGTACAGTTTCAGTGGTAAGGAGACGGTCCGGCAGTGCCGGTGCTGTATCCCGATGTGGCGCCACCAACATTATAATAGGCTGGCTCATGCAGGTGTGCGGCCCCAGACAATGCACTCCTCCCCCTCCCCCTCCCCTCCCCCTCCCCCTGAGACCAGCTTAGCGCTTTCTCACTTGCAGGACAGTTCGTCCTTCTTGTATTCGACCTCTTCCTCTCTCTCTCTCGCACACACGGGCAATCCCGGCTCTAGTGGGGCAGTACCCCGGCCGTGGGCCGCCCCCCCCCCTCCCCCCGGCATCTTATCGCTCTGTCTCCCTCACGCCACGGATCCGATTTCTCGTAAACGTCCCCTCTCTCTCGCACCAATGGGCAAACCCGAGGCCAGCAGAGCCGCCGGCTGCCCCCCCCCCCTTTTTTACGGCGCACTTACTACGCCCATTGTGTCTTCACAGAAGTTACTACGCTAACGAGGGTCAGTGACAGGACTATAGGGGAAGACAGGTAGATCCGCTATTACTGCGTAAGGTGTTGCTACACGCCAAAAAATAACATAACTCTGAGCCGAAGACATTGAACCAAACCGGGGCATTTGTCCTGATTCAGGATTAAGGTACTCACGGTAAAGACGGGTGGAGCCACTAAAACTGCGTGAAGTGCTGCTTCATGCCCCAATAATTAAATATCAGACACGAGGGGATTGCACCAGACCGGGGCGTATCTTCTGAACCGGGAGTATAAATTAATAACGTCGCGTAACGGTGGCCGATGTTTCACTGTTAGATGGAGGGACGGACAGCTGCCCTCGGCGTCGCGGCGTCCATGGCGTTGCGATGGCGACGCGATGGCGTCGGCGTCGCGGCGGCCTCGCGTCGCGGCGGTCCCGTCGCGGCAGCCTCGCGTCGGCTTCGGCGCCGCGTCGTCAACAATACCAGCGCAAGGACCCATGAAGACGTATGCACGTAGTACAGATCACTCCTCTTACCTGGCCCCGCTCACTTCCACTATTTCACTCATTACTGTAATCCAGGAGTAGGTCATGTTCTTCATGGCGAGTTTTTGCTTCAGGCTTCAATTCTGAAGAGGCGACAGGAGCGATGCTGTGGTGATGCTCGCAGGCCAAGAGGAAGTGAGGCAGAGCGTGGCTGGGGAATGCGACGTCGTGGCAGAAGCTCTGGCCGAGATGAGAAATTTTACATTACACGAAATAGTCCGTATGCGGTGTAAGGTAGATATTCGTTCTCATCAGCGTCGAAACAAAGTAATATGGATTTTAGATTATGTAATTAAGTTGTGTCATAATTCCCGACTCATCTGTGCCTTTATTAATCGGCACCCAACTGACAGTACTGCACTTCGTCATACTGTGTGAGAGTAGCCTCACTACCAGGTCGAACTTTTGAGTACTAGCCTCATTGCAGGCTGCGAGCATATGGATATGAATACCAGACGTGTTCCTCCCAGCTAGTTTATTGTTGGAGCCTGGAGCTGCACGTGTTTGGATTTTGTTTCTCGAGTTAATGTGGTTTATCTCTTTCTTCACTCTACTTCGTACTTGACATTACTTCTGGCATTACATTAGCTGGTTCAGTAGATTTGAAGTGCCACAAGACAGTCAACAGACTTATCAAAAGGTAGGTTGGGGTACATTAGCAGTGTCCTGTTATGGCAACTGTAACCTAAGTTTGTTTCTTCTTTTCAGAAATGACTCAATCCGAAGGAACTGTATGCTTTTCCATAATGTATATGAAAGATCGGGAGGTTAACGTTTTACTGGGAGTGCCAAGACTAAGCTCAAAGGGTGTCCCTTATGAATCGGGGGATATAATTCAAAATAGACGACATGTTAGTCAGCCCTACGAGTATGCCGTAATTTTGGGTGTTGGAGGTAAGTTTTTATCATGGTATGATGCGTCATGAGGTATACGACGTAACACTAATCGGATTGTAACATTTTATGCATTCATTTTGACAGAGACCCTTGAGGAAGCAAAGCGAAGGGGACAGCACTACTACGACCAGGTTGCTGATGCCCATAGGAAGGAGGAAGCAACTCAGTTTTGGGATTGACATCTGATGTACATTTCTTAAATAAATTGTTTACTAATTTTCCATTGTTCTTCAGTGACGCCCCAGCAAATCACTTTAATTATCACCATAGAACATTACTCTGTAGTATTTAATAAGAACTGTGTTATGGAGAATTTATTACCAGCACGCATTTTGACTCGTAAGATTTATGGCCGCAATTGGATATATTGTATATATGAGGCAATCACACGAGACCAGATGTAAGGTTTATACGGCGACTTGATAAAGAAATATAAACCGAATAATATAGACAAATTAGAACCATCTTTCTGATTCTTGGTGAATAAATCCACTATTTGTCACATTCTAAAATTAATTAATTTTAAATTGGCTCAGCCAATGAGCATTTAAATTTAGATTACAGTTCATATTGTATAATTAATTTTAAATTGCCTCAGCCAATTATTATTAGTAGTATTGCCTTTATTATTATATATTGGACAAATATTATGACACAACGTAATGGGGGATTCGGATTCAATACCCTTGAGATGACTGACTTCAGACTTACCTTAGGCGCCCATAGTGATCGTTTCGGGAGGTGACGGCCCAAGAACTTGGGTGCGAGGAAGCAGAGCTGCCAGAAAGGTAGGCAATAAGTCGCCCAAACACAGTGGAGTAGAGCGGTCTGCATCCGCGCCTGCCTACCAGGCAACACCCTCGCACAGGAGCGTATATTTTGCCTAGTAGGCAGGCGCGGATGCAGACCGCTTTACTCCACTATGTTTGGGCGACTTATTGCCTACTTTTCTGGCAACACTGCGAGGAAGTGTACCCCTGCTTCCCCTGCGCTTGGGCTCTCTGTGTAGGCCGCCAACTTCACACAGGTGCTTCGCGGGTTGGCCTAACCAGTGTGTCGCAGGCGCTCTCAAATAATAAGGATAGGCTTCATACAATTATCATTCAATACAATTTCATGTCCATGATCCTTCTGTCATCCAGTAAAATCATGAACACCTGTTAGTAGAATTACCTGCAACAGTTTATACTTCAGCTTTCTTATATTATCATTCCCATGATGTGTATTTTCTGTTCATTAAAATATCCAAATGTATGTATGTGTGCTAATACCCTGCTTCTACGCCATCATTTTACCGCCCGGGAGGGGCACATATGTCACACCCTCTGTACAGTCTTTTACGCACCCCCCACGCGAGCGATGTTGGCACGACGAAGGTGGCAGAATTCACACCCTCTGTACAGTCTTTTGCGCACCCCCCACGCGAGCGATGTTCGCAAGACGATGGTGGCAGAATTTACACCCTCTGTCGAGTAATTTATCCACCCTCTTGCGGGCCGTGCTCATTTTACACCCTCCTCACATTTTACATCCATGAGGTGTTGCTATTCACAAGCAAAG